>NW_019091385.1:548098-586163 GCF_001949145.1 Acanthaster planci | reverse complement strand
GTACCTTCTTCAAGGCAAGCAAATTATATTCTTGTCAATATTCTAATCACGGTACTACGAAGCCCTTTCTTATTCCGCTGTTACTTGCGTCGCCCTCTTGTGTCCACTTACAATGAACGAGTCTACAGGTATGACTATTCTGATTGGTGGAAATTCCGTATACATTATGAAGATCATCTCGTTCATGTGCAATTACGAATAACTATCACAGACTTGGGTCCAATTGTCTCATCCATCAGGTCGGACATACTGACTGGTGACGCATGACACAGGTTGTACAATAAAGGCTATCAAATGAGGGCGCATTATAAGGGTTATGCGACCTGCTGGGCCGAGCGCGACGACCGTGTAGTGCGTAGCGGTGTAGACGATAAATCTGTCCCCCGGTAAAAGTGTCGGGGGGGGGCAGGTTTATCTAGGTAAATGCAGGTAACCCCCCCCCGTAATTTTGCCCCCCGCGTTTTGCCACGCAGAAGTTAATATTTTCGTATTAGATTGATTAATTTAGTCGTATGAAATACATAGTTAGATTTGTAAGCCCTTCACCAAGTTGTAAAAGGGGAAGGGGGTATGAGACTTAAAATCAACCGAACTTTGTCATTTGGAATAAAAATTAAGCTTTTTTGTTTTATAGAGGCTTCTGGGCACAATTACAGAATACCCCGCCACTCACCTCTCCCATATCGTAGCTGGCCGCGATGCTGCGCTTGACTACTCACATATGGCTTCGCCCAGGGCTCGCTCACGTACGTACGTAAGCCTAACGTTACATTTTCCAACAAACTTACTTTGGACTTACAATATTTCTGTACATCCCATTCACCGAGTGGTGCTTCGTTTTTCATGTGAATTCAAATTTCCGCACTGAGTTTGGCGGTGGTCAAACATGAGAGATCCGGATTTGGGGCATGGTGCACACGCACACCCACCTGGATACGAGTGCGTTTGGGTACGAGTTGACCTACTGCTCTGCCCGAATACGTGCAATCACGTCAAATTGCCTGACTAAAAGACACAAACAACAACTTTCTGTTTTCATCCATACGGTTTCCTTCTTGTATGATACTTTCTCATTAGAGTATTCATGATATTCCTTAATCACCATTCACAAGTAGAGAAATGTCAGGGAAAACTCGGCAAAACTGAATAAATTCCCTCTGAAATGTTGGCTTTAATTTCAACTTCTGACTCAGACTAAGTTGGTTACTAATTTGGAGGCACGAGATAAAGATGGGCAAAACTTTGGCAGAAAATGGATTTTTATAGTGTGCAAGTTGGCAAAAGGGACTTTGAGTGTTTTAAATTCTAATCGGTATGGAAATGAGGGGCAAACAACTTTATCTGAGCTTGATGTTGATCGATTACTTTTGGGGTCCACCTGTCTGAGTCAAGAGCCATTTTACTGGCTTCTGTCGCTGTAATGGGATTCAGTGCGCATGCACACCAACTAAGTGAGGGGTATGAACATTAGGGAACCGAAGTGAATACGTCACGCGCACAACTAGTGTGTATAAAGCATCAACGCAAGAACCAGCGCGCGAACATACACGCACGCGTATTCTATTCGTTTGCACTGCACTTTCTGGTTCACAGTGACGTCACACTTCGGTACTCTATACGTGTCTGCTATAATGTAATCTTACTCGTGGGTGCAGCAGACTTAACATTGGATAAACCTGTGCAGAATACCCGGAGTTGGCTGATGAAGAGTGCGGCGAGTCATCCACTTTGCGTACAACCTTTTTTTTTTTACAAACTGCGGGTTATACATACCAATCGATGCATAATCATTTACTAGCAAATTTATGCACATGGTCCATTACGTCGATAAAATTGCCCTGCATCCATTAACATAAACGGCAACTGTACACCATATGTTGACTCTATTAGCTGGAGTGTGCATTGCAAAGCGTATTTGGCTACTCAGGAAATTCTGTCGATGAATTGTTTATATAAATGATTCGTTAGGTCACTAAACACGCCCTGCATCCATCTACATAGTTTATTTCATTTTGAATTACCTGCATCATCACGGCGATGATTGCCTATCTGTGTACATACCGTCTTCGAGAGGGCCCAAGCAGATCAAAGAATGGTTGTAAAAGGAAAACACTAACGGACCTGTGCGCGACGCTTCTAAAACAGAAGGGGGCGTCCGAGGCATTGTGTTGTACTTTATTAACGAGAACTAGGTCGGTATCTATTGATATGGTAGACAACTATGGAGTGAGTGGCATGCATATAGGCATATCGCTGTACGTTCCAGATCGGTTGTAAACGTGGCAGATCGGTTGTAAACGTGTATATCAACATCAACTTTTCCTGCCTAACATATCTGGCTAGACTGCGGTCGCTTGTTCCACTCGGAACCCGTGGTGTCTTTACGGCTTACACATTTAGAGTATAAAGGCACCACGCCCCTCACCCACCTTAAAAACAGTTTTTGATCCTCGAGAATCTTTACACGACCCAAAGGCGCTATCAACCAACATGGATAGAGAGCAAGATTTGACAAACTTCGCCAAGAAACCATATTCGGCTGCGCTTACCAAATGCTGTTTGCTGAAAATCCCCTATTCCTTTTATTTTCAATGATACAAGTCAGATTTGTTAAAACTTCACTACTCACCCACTTCTCTTAAAGTAAATGAAAAGCAACATTAAATACTCCTTATTTTCTGGCCATCTCATTTTCTATGAGATCGTCGTTTCACCACCGTAAATGAAAACGAAATGTCTGAATCTAAATCCCTTCAACCATATCATATGTGTTTTTAATATTAGTTTTCATTATCAATTTTTAATAAATTACTGACATTAAAAAGTGTTATTGTTTTTGTGACTCTTGAACTTGTGCTGTGCCGTGGCCTTGTGGGTAAAGAGTATCGGGTTTGTAGTCGGCGGCTAAAACCGCAGGCTGCGGGTTCGAATCCAGCCTGGAGTCATGGTGCGTGTGCCCCCGGGCAAGGCACTCTAGCTGTCAGTCATTGCTTCTCTTCACCAAGGTGACTCACGTTAAAGGAGAGTTGATAAGAAATGGAAAAAAAGTCGGAATAGGTGTATAGCCTCAATAATCCACATCTTGCCCACATTCTTCAGAGTGATGACAGAAGGATTTTGTATAATTTACATAAGATGTGCATGGTAAACAGTGAACAATTGTATTTTAGCCAAAGGAATACACAAAATTTGATGGCAAGTGTGAAAAACTATAAAGAATAAAGGTTGTAATTAAGATCTTCAATACTTGAAACACTTTCAAAAACACTTCAGTTTAAAAGTCACTGAATAAGGCATTCTACTTTTTTGTGAAAAGGAAAAGGGTTCTCAACGCGTAACAATGGAACTATTGTTTAATCGAAGAAATAAAAAAACTACAAAGCCAGATTATGCCTTTTAGGTGTCTCAAAATTACAAAACTAAAACCAACTACACGTGATGCTTCTAAGATTTTAAGATTCTAGGATCTTGTTTCCACAATATTCTTTAAAATAAACCTTTTCATGCATACTCATCCTCAGTCTTTAAAATTCGAGGAAAAATAATTGAATTAGCCCACATTAATTTACCCTCCGTTTTTGAAAAAGTTTTTAAAACTGGATTGCCATTTCATCAACGTAGTGGAACAGAAACCCAGGGTGAAAATCCTTTCAAGTTTTTCAAGAATTAAATACTAAAATGAATACTTCTAAGTTGGTAAAGTATTTGTTTTTTAAATTCTTTATAAGCCTTAACTCCCCTCACGTCTGTGAAAAAGGAAAAATACAACTGCTTTTTTCTCCCTTTTTATCTGTATCGTCAAATAAATTATGTTGACGCCATTGTGTTGGTATTCTGCGTCACCATGAAAATAAGTCGGATGAATTTTGAGCGACCTTTTGATTTGCACTGTTGACTCCCTGCGTTTGTATATATGAGACAAAATCGACAACTTCACATTGCAGCTGGAATGCGTGCGGCATCTGTTCTTTGTAATACCATCAGATTCGTCTGAAGTGAACATTATATCTTGACTCTATTTGCCATAAAAACGTTCTAGGGCTAATTCACAACTTCCCAGGAACCTGTGAGTGAAGTTGTATCATACCCATCACCATACGTTCCAGATCGATAGTAAACGCGTGAGTTGTCAATAGCCCAAACACCAACCTCTCCCGCCGAAATATCAATCAAGTTCAGCTGGTCGTCATCCAAGAGCCATTTGGATCCCTCAGCATCTTTGTCAGCTCCCCGGCCCACCCGTTCATTCCACAGTGCCCACTTGTTTCCCGCCGGTGAAATGGAGATCCTTTTCATGTTCTTGGTGCTCTCTGAAGTCAAATGACCATCGTACGACTGCCATGACCCAAAGCTACAGTCACCAAGCACAGGCAGGTAGAAAAGACTGCCCTCCGCGTCGAGAAGCCATACATTGTTCGGACCTACGAAGACCTGACTAATAAACTCCATGTCGGGAACGTTCTTTGGAATCCACGCTGAACCGTGATCACCTGAATCACCATACGTGCCTTTTCGACAGTAGACCATTCTCTTAGACGACAGCCACGGTGTAGCCCACAGCCCAGAGTAACCCGCAGCAACTATATACGCCAAAAATTGTCCCATGGGAGTCCATTCGGTACCACTGGGTTTGATTTCAGTTATATGTGTTCGCTGATACACCTTGAAGTCATTAAGTGCCCATATGTACCCGTTAGGAGTAACAGCTAACCCCCCCATTTTGGACCAGGGTTGCTTAACCCATTTTCCAAAGCTGGTGGGACTTTTCACTTCTCTGCAAAAGACTTCGTTGTCGGTGTTCTCAACCCAAACGTGCCGTGCTCCTGTTGCAATCTGTTTCAGTGTACCTAAATGGGTATCGCCTTCAACAGAAAATCCAACACCAAAACACAACAGGCCAACCAACATCAAGCTGCAAGAAAAAAACCAACAAACAAAAATCGATCAAATGTTTTAGGAGGGCAATAGTTTGATGTGCGATTAATCATGGAATTCGATTGTGCCTCGTAAAACAAAACGAACAACTGAAGCAAAACNAACAACCCCAACAAACAACCCAACAAACAAACTCCCCAACACCCCAACAAACAAACAAATTGAACTGCACCAAACCAACCGACTCAAGCCCCGCCGAGCCCAGCCGAGCCGAGCCAATCCGAAACGAAGGGAAAAAAAAACATTTTATGTTCATTAACACCGATACTCTCAATTCTTCCTAGTCTTTAATTCACGAGCAGAAACAGAATTGAAGTTCCTTGCGCACATCACAGTCGGAGCACGTAGCGTTTGCCATGTCCTGCGGAAAGGCCTATCCGTAACAACCTCGTGGTGCTAAATGGCAATGTGAACCGCATCACTCGTCACCCAGCGCCCATACAGGGCCCTGGAAGAGGCAACTGTGTTTTACAAAATACTTTTTTGTATAGGAAATATCTCATAGTTGACGCGTGAAGCATTCTCAATTGCCCACTGTCGCAATCAACACAAGTATTTGCAGTGAGCACTTGTCATACGCACAAGGACAGGTTAACCTTTGAAGTGAACTCTGTCCAACGAGTGTTAGACAAAAAATTATGATTTGCCCTTCCCAGCGCCCTGTGTGGGTGGTGGGTGACGAGCAAATATGAATCGCTCGTGTTCTGTTTCTAGAGGTAAAACTTGAAGACAAAGTGGTCTGCAATGAGTAACTCGCCGAGGACAACGAGCGTATTACACTCACCCAAACTCAAACATTCACATGAGCGTTAAATTGCCTAACACACACAATCAAACAAAACAAAAGAGAGTTTAAGAAATTTAGACGTACCAAGTTGAAATGGCGTCCATACTTCTTGTCAGTGTCCAATCGCTTGCAGCAAGTCTAAAAGTTGAATGAGAAAATCCTTGATGGAAAATCTTGTTTGAGACTGACGAATGCGTCAACACCATCGCCAAGCTTTATGTACCGGTATCCGTCAAAATCGCTCCCGAGTCAGCAACCGACCGACACCTTTTTACTAGTTTGTCCCTTGTGGATTTCAAGTTCTCATTGAATGTCTTGCACCCCTTTATTTATTTATTTTTTTCAGAAAAAAATGAGCGTCGTTTTTTAAATATGCAAGGTTGCAGTGGGACTTTGCCTTAGAAAGGATGACGTACGCCTTTGCTTAGCCAAAAGGAAACTGAAGGACTTTAATACTTACGCAAAAACTCGTTGCTATGCTATCAATGAAAGTGTAGTTCGACTTGAAGCCTTGTCACACTAAACACTGAGAGAAGGTGTGCAGAATAGACGGAGGTCTCTGATGAAGAGTGAGTCTCACACTTTATGCACAACCTTTTATAATAATCAAAACTGCGTGTTTTTCATACCGATCGATGAATAATCAATAGCAGGCAAAATTATGGAGATCATTCATCATTTCCATACAAAACACTATACCCATCTATAGTTAATTTACTCGATATTTAAACGGGCAAACATACACCATGTGCCGAATCTATTAGCTGTGGCGGTTGGCAAAGCGAGGCGTTGAGGGTCGGTTGAGAAATTCTAGAGGCCGAGTCTGATGTGTATAAGATGCTGAAGGGCGGCGGATATAAAGTTTTCTGCGGGTTTATTTTTGTTTCGCGTGTCATCAACCAAAGGCCGCCTCGTTATTGATTATTCCTCTATTGAGGATGATATCCAGCAATGGTTACCTCTTTGTGTATGTATCCTCTACGGCAGAGCTCAATCGCATTAAAGGTGACCACACACCTTTAAGTGCATTTGCTCAAGTAGGCAACCAGTAAACAACTACATGTATATTGGATGATATGTAGGGTGTTGTCTATGATTATGTATACAGATGAGGGCAGGACGTAAAAATGCATCCATATCACCAGCTATGGGCCAAATCGTTAAGCCAGCAGGTGGTGCGTTTTGCTCTCGGCTGTCTTCGACATCTCGGAGCAGCGCAGGAGGACTTTGGCCAGGTGCCTTCAACATCTTCCAATTAGCAGCTGGGCGAGATTATCAGAATCATGAGTCTGACAAAGCGGGGCTGCGGTCAAGTTGATGGCCAAGTCGTCTGGATCTTCTTCTTGCCACTTGATTCTCCAGCTATATGACCCAGAGGGTGGGACAGAACCCGCACAAGGCTTCCCTCACCCAATTTTTGTGCAGGCCTCTTCAACAACTCCAAGCTGCAAAGCGACTTAAAAGCCTCTTGTGGTGCTGGTAGATTTTAGAAGCTGCAAGCCATTGAAGCTGGTGGCAAGAACTTGCATTTGTGCGGTCCAGGAGTGACGCCGGGTCGCACAGCTCCTGACGGATGGTGGTGCTGTGAGGTCATTTCTGGGCGACCAGGCGGCAATTTCCAGGGATGCCCCGCGTGCCTCAGTCCTAGGATGACTCTAGAGAAGGTAAGGTAGAAAAGCTTACCCCTCAATCAACCTGACCGGCTGCCAACGGTCAGCGGGTTCTCCTCAGTGGGAAAAAAATATCTCAAATCAAAGAAACAAATTGCATGTTGGCTCATACGAACTCTCGTTGACATCCATCCCAACCTTCCCAAGAGACCAACTACTTTGCTTAGCAAGTAGCTTGAGGCTTTTGGTGTGGAGGTCGCTGCGCTCTCAGACACGAGGCTCTTGGACACAGGAGAACTGAGACTCGGACCTTCTTCTGGTCTCGCAACCCCAAGGATCAGGGTTACAGGGTACTTCTAGCACTGGCTTTGCCATTGCTAATCCGCTGCCCCAAGCTGACTAAGATGCTTCGTCCAGCATGGCTGTTTTGCTGCACAGGCCTCACTTATAAGTGGCGGTGGGTTGTCGGATTAGGTGGCCAGTCAGTATTTAAATTTTCCATGACATCACGCAATATGACTCATCGTCCATTTTTATGCTTCATCCTGATGTGCAATTTTTTTCACAGGGAAGTTCATGTTCATGTTTACCCATACTAAGGTCAACCTGTACCAGAATGTTTACCCTTTCCTCGTTCTATATTCAGAAGTTTTCACGTGTTGTGCAATCTCTTAAAAACGATCAACCTGTTCCAGGCTGTCTGACCCTACCCTCGTTGTTTATTTCTAACCAAACAAAAGGTCAACCTGTGCCAGAATTTTTAACCCTTTTTCTTTCCTATTCATATCCTTACGATCACATTATTATGCTCATGCATATCCATGTGACCTTTTCATACTTCTTTAAAAAGGTCAAAGTGTGCTGGATAGTCCGCCCAGTAGTACAGACACAACGAAAATCGTTTGGTGGACCGTACAACTGAATTCGATATAGCCTTTATGTATGCACACTTAGCGCTCGTATTTGCACTATATATAAGACAGATTTTAGCGGGATATCTACAAGTACAAATTTTACAGGGAGTTCAGTATATTCCTACACTCTGGGGGAAAAAGCCAATCAACGTTGATATTACTGTTACATAAGGAGGAAATATGACACAGGATTTAAAATTTAAATAACAAAGTGACTTTTACCATTTGCTGAAAAGTCCATCACCTGTATTTATTTTGGGCATTTAAATCATACCTATAACACTCTCTAAACTTAATTAAAAACAAAACTAAATAAAATAGCTAGTCCTTAATAAGTTCTCTGTACTGATGAAAGACATTTTTAGACAGGAATGTTGTTTCAATGAGATGGAAGAGAATTACAAGGCCAGAACAGCAGTCCTTTCGAGATCTACATATTACAACACTGAAATGAATGCTTCTCGCATTGTACACTACTGTTTGCGTTACTTGTTAAAATGACTTTAATACACCTTCACCTCATAATAGGTTTTGATTTTCTCCATTTTTACCACAGAAAGGCAAATAAACTATTTTGGCGAGATTATGCCTCTGGTCTCTGGATACTGGTCTGATGACTCTTTAGCGATATTTAATATTACATTGTTGACTCCGCATCAATGTGGGACAAAGTTGACAATGTCACATTGCATCCTGAATTATGCGCTTAATTGGAATCTGTGCTTGAACCGCTATTAGATTCTAGGAATGTGAACTTCTTTTTGCGAGACTTTATTTTGCCATAAAATATCACGAGGCTACTTCACATCTACCCAGGAACCAGTGAGTGAAGTTATGTCGTATTCATCGCCGTACGTTCCTGATCGATAGTAAACGCTTGAGTTGTCAATAGCCCAAACACCAACCTTTCCCGCCGAAATATCTATCAAGTTCAGCTGGTCGTTATGCAGGATCCATTTGAATCCAGTGGCATCTTCGTCAGCTCCTCGGCCCACCCGTCTCTTCCACAGTGCCCACTTGTTTCCTGTCGGTGAAATGGCAATCCTTTTCATCTTCTGGGTACTCTCCGACGTCAGACGACTGTCGTACGACTGCCATAACCCAAAGCTATTGTCACCACACACAGGCAGGCAGAAGAGACTGCCCTCCTCGTTAAGAACTCTTACGTTACGTTAAGAACCCATACATTCCTTTGCCCTACAAATAGCTGAGTAATAGACTTCTTAGAAGGAGAGTCCTGTGCAATCCACGCTGAACCGGAAGAACCCGTATCCCCATACGTGTGTCTTTGATAAGATAACGTGGTACGCGAAAACTGCTGTACCGTCCAGACACCAGGGAAGCCCGCAGCAACCTCTGCCGTCCATGAGTACCCGTCTAGTTTCCATCTGGTACCCATGGGGTTGCTGTGAGTTACTCCTTCTCGGCGATAAACGAAAGAGTCCATATTAGTGCCAAGTGCCCAAATGTGCCCCTCTGGGGTAACAGCTATGGCCCGCTTGTAGTACCAAGGTTGCTTGACCCACTGCCCGTAGCTGGCTTCACCATTCACCTCTCGGCTGAAGATTTCGTTGTCAGTGTTCACAACCCAAATATGTCTTGGCCCTGTTGCGATCTGATTCAGTGTACCTAAATTTGGGCGACTATTCCTTCCAGCAGTAAACCCGAATCCAAAACTCAACAGGCTAGCCAGCATCCAGCTGCGAAAAAAACCCAATAACGTTTGAGGAGGATGGTGAATGTTTTTTGTTTTCACTCAATACTTTATCAAAGTCTGGAGCTGGAAGACATTAGTGTTCTTAAACAGGTAAAACAAGTACAACGCATTACGTTCATTTTGCGCACGTGTGTGAAAACATGAACTATAAACAGCAAATAAATAACGAGTATAAAATGAACACTCCCGACCAACATCTCTTTTTAACCGATGAGAGGGTGCTATTAAGGCGGATAGCAACGTACTGTCCGTGAATAGTTCAATGCCGTGAAATATGTGGATGGTTAATAATAAAACAACTACATTAAATATGTTTACTTTATTTCTCTCAGTGTTGAAAATTATACTGCGTGAATCTATGAGCTGCCGTTGTCATGCGAAGTCGAATGGCCTCACACAATGAGTAGAAGCCGCTTGGCACGCGGCTATGAAACTTTCCCGAAGGGGAATTTCTTTTCTTTTGCCTTTAATCACCCTCCCCATGCCACCCCTTTGTCAGTTATTTCACTATTCTACGTGGTAGATAGCAGACGTTAACGATGAGCTCCCCCCCCCATTAGTGATATTTGGAAGTCCCTGAGCTTAATCTTCCAGCTTTGAACAGTGTTTGCAGGCAGGTGATTCCATTCCACCAGGGTTCTGAGTGGAAATATGTTGACACCTGCTCACAATACCATTGCTTACACAGAGGAGAACCCTGTTTTGTGCCTTTAGATAGAGAGCGTTTCAGATGAATCCAGCCCCAGGGTACCTTGAAGGGAGAAGCATGCGTACCTACATGTTGTTATTACGTGCCAGGTGCGTGTAATACATTTTCTGCAGAAGTATCAATTGAGACGTGACTTGTCTTTCGCTCAGACTACAACTTCCACAAGCTTCCCATCGGCAATCCTTGTGATACTCTGAAAGGGTTGTCGTTGACCGCTATAACAGTACAGCTTCCGTGACCCAGAAGATGTCGTCACTCAACGCGAAGTGACAGTTTTTACCATTATTGTCACTGGACGCCATCTTCATAGGAAAATGACGGATACGTATCCAACGCCATCAGGTACAAGTTCACCAAAGTTCTGTGATTGCGCGCGTGTTGATCAAACTGTCTACAAAAAAGCTGCTGATATGCGTCACGAAAACTGGATGATGCACGTGACAGTCTGTCAAAAGTACTGTCATTTAAGAGATACCAATAAAAGCGGGGACTTAAATGTAATGAGACAACGACCACGAAAGGAGTTCGCTGAAAATCCCTCAATCTATTTTTCTTTAATTTTCAATTTATAATACCAAATTAAATTTTTCCCAAACTCCAATACCTGACACTCTTTAAAATTAATTAAAACATCATTGAATACAATATTTTCCGTTTGTACTGGAGCTAACAGAAAGTTTTACACTGGGTCGGTTGTTTCGTCAACATAAATAGAACCGAATTACATAGGCAGTATCTGAGTCTTTTCGATCTCTCAAGATTATTACATTGAAGTGGATGCTTTTAAGATTCAAGTCTATTTGTTTCCATACGTTTTCCAAATAAGCCTTTAAAAATCCTTTCACCTCCATAGCTATCCAAACTTTTGTATGTTCTCAAAAAGGCAGGGTGAGCAATTAGATGGTGTTTAAAATTGGCCCAATAATTTCTCATCGCCATTTTTATTCGCTCTGTCGATTCTCTGTTGATACAGGTGGTACAAAATAGTCAATGGGACCCTGAATAATATGTAAAGCCCTGGTCTTAAAATACTTCAAACTTTTATATAAAGTGGACCAAAACGTCTAAGGATGTTTTAAGAGGTCCCAGAAACCAGTGAGCGAAGTTGTTTCATACTCATCACCGTACGTTCCTGATCGATAGTAAACATGATGTCCATCAGTGCCCCAAACTCCAATCTTTCCCGCCGAAATATCTATCAAGTCCAGCCGGTCATCGTCCTGGATCCATTCGGACATTGAGCCAGCTTTTCGGCTCACTTTGTGAATAAACCATATTGCCCACATGTTCCCTGCTGGAGATATGGCAATCCCTTTGATCATCTGGGAACTCGGTGGGTTTTCATGACTTTGCTCGTACAGCTGCCAGGAGCCGATGGCCCTGTCACCAAACACAGGCAGCCTGAAGATTTGACCCAATGTGTCAAGAAACCAAACCTCGTTTGGACCTACAATTATCTTGACAGTAAACTTCATTTTGGGACTAAAGGTGTATTCATACCACCAAGTACCATGATTACCTGAATCACCATACGAGCCTACTCGATAATACAGCCTCTGTCCAGACCAAAAGATCTGTACCGCCCAGAGACCGGATTTCCCCACGGCAAATTTATCCACTTCCAAGGACCCAACCGATTTCCAGCTTACACCCTCAGGTTGGTTATCAGTTATTCCTTCTCTAAGATACACATGCTTATAGTTAGAACCTAGCGCCCAAATGTAACCGTTGGGGCTGACAGAAATGGCCGTCTTGTTGGACCACTGTTTAACCCACTCTCCATGGCTGGTTGCACTGTTCAATTGTCGACTGAAGATTTCGTTGTTGGTGTTCACAACCCAAACATGCTTCGGTCCGGTTACGATTTGTTTCAGTTGATGCTTACACGTACACAATGCGGAATCACTCCCAGCAGAAAAACCAACAAGACAACCCAACAGGCCAACGAACACCAAGCTGCCAAAAATGGATGAAATATAAAGGCTATGGGAGAAGTACTTGATGGACAATTGTTTTCACTCAGTGCCTTATGAAATGCGGGGCTTGAATAATATGCAATACGCGTAATTAACACAGGAAAAAGTTTTTGAATTACCTATATGCATATACAAACGGAAAATCACGATTAACCTATGAACAAAAGGAACCAACAAAAACGCGAGTAAAACAAAACTTCCACATACCAAGTTGAAATAGCGTCCATATTGCTTGCAAATGTCCAGTCAGTTTCAATCAACAAGTCTGAAACTTGAATCAGATAAGAACCAAAATAGACCCTCTTGAAAATGAATTCATTTTTGCCCTACGTTTTACCTGCTTATATTACCTACGTACATGAACGTTAATATTCATGGACTTCAAGTGAAATAAAAGTACTTAGGGTAACCCTGATACAGTTTGTCTGAACAAAATTGAACATCGTTTGAATGGTCACCATTCTTTTCTCACAGGGCGTTTGTTCTTAAAAAGCATAATTACGTGGTTGTTTGCCTAGCAAAAGGAAAACTGAAGGATACTTACGCACGATGTCTGTAGCAGTGGAAGTCGACGTATCGGTGTGGGAAAGTAAACGTTAAGTAAAGTTTGCAGAATAACCGGAGTTGGCTGAGGAAGAGTGAGTCTACCACTTTGCGTACAACATTTCATAATGGCCAAAACTGTGAGTTACTCCGATCGAGGAGTAATCAATGACCGGCCAAATTATGTAAATGATATATTATGCCGATACAAGTGCACTGCACCCATCGACGTGTTTTAATTTTTTCTACATATTTAACGGCAACCACACACCATATGTCTATGGAGAATTAAATTTTATAAGTCGACGGTCATAAATGCAGCTCGTTGAAAATTCCTTCATCCGTTTAATTTTATTTTCACTGGTTACCAACTGTGGTTGTCCATGCTCTCGACTGACAGGGAACCACCTCAATTAATTCATTTGGACAATATCCAAAATAATAGGGGCCTATTGCCTTCACGAGGGCACTTCTAAGAGTAACCGCACGATATGCTGATTTATCTTCAGTGCCCCAGAAAACTGATTATGAATAATTTTTACACATCAAACCTACTGCTGTTTTAATACTATCCTATACAGAGGTGGACATTCTTTATTCAGAAAATCTATCATAATGAAGTTTCATGATGGGGGCGTGCCTGTGGGGGTTTCTGGCACAGCGTGTGCACCGAGAGTAGGACACAGCAAAACCACAAGAAGTACCCTCTCTGAAATCTGACCTTCATTCATCAGTTGATTCCGAGTGAAACGTAATTAAAACAAACCCCTGCTAAAAGAAAAAAAGAAGTAGGCCTACATGCATTGCATACTGTAAACAATCACACGCGATGATAGTAATTAACACAGTTATAAAAAAAAAAAAACAATTTGAACCGTTTACCCGACGGGCAGTAGGCCTACTTGGCTTAAAGAACCCTTGAGAGTTCGGCAAGAATGTACACAAAGGCCTACAGCACTGGGAAACTTAAAATGGCCTGCCGAAGCAATGAACATGTTGCAGGGATACTCCATGTACTTTAATACAGAAACAGTCCCAACTTAATCGTTGCAATGTCCCATACATATTGAGCTGTGCTTACAGCGCGCACTGCGACTGCGGCGGCGGCTACACTATCTTGCTGCATACACAATACAAGCCAAACGTCATCAATGTGGAAATACTGTGGCGGCGCGCGTACATGTACATGTACTGCATGTTTATACGTACACAGTACACGTCACTTCAATGGTACATCTGCATGCATTTAATACTGCGGAAAGTCGAGAATGGTGACCGCAAAGAACACTCGTTTATACAAAAAATAAGACCAGACAAGTCTAGGCTATACAACTCACCATTCGCCAACTGTCCCACTTTCTCTTTTTCAGTGTTTCCCCGGCCAAAGGAAGAAGTCTTAAGCTAAAATGTGGACTTTTATGGCGTCTGCTCTCAGCCTTGTGGCTCAGCTACCGTGACCCAACGAAAGTTCTCGAAGAATTTGCGCCGCGCCCCGTCACAGTTTTCCAAAGTATCCGTTACCTGACCGATACCTACTGGTTTTTAAGATGGTTTGCATCCCAAAAAATCAGTGACAAGGATTTAGTATTAATTGCCAAGTAACTAAATACCAACCTTATTCAAATTACTCGATTCAAATATGAAATTTAATCACCATTATCAAACAGTGATGGACTACTTTCTGTTTACGCGTAGTTTCACTGCTGCAATGGGACTAAGGTGGTTAGACTTATTTCCAGTCCATTTGGCGATTCCCCACAATAAAGTATCAACTGACGCAATTCAAGGACGGGACTACTACAAACGTTTCTCGGACCTTGAAATCAAGATGATCAGCCATCATTATTTTTCCGCGATCGATCCAAGGAGGACAGGTCAGGGGTAATTAAAGACCACATTTTGTGTAAAAGGGTGTAAAAAATTGATGATCTCTGGAACTATATCATATAAGCCCAAACAACTTCAACATTTATGATTTTACGTTGAAATTTAAAATCTACGCAAAATAAAAAATGTGCATCTGCATCACAAACAGCCCCAACTCCGCATAACAAATTTCTATAGCAAGGCATTTTAAAATTGACATCATCAATGTCCAACCTTTTCTTATTCTCCAAAGTGTCAGCTAATTCATACACTTTTAATGAACACGTGACGTGCGAGTTGAAACATGAGTAAAAGCACCGAAATGCGAGACAATACCGGAAATTATTGGCTCGTCAACTACCATGAAAGGACGATAGCGACGTGGAATGTTCGCGGCATGTTAAGTAATACACTAAATCAGGGAAAGTCTACTTTTTATCGACCGTCTTGTCCATTCATTTGCAATCTGTCGGTCCGTTGGGGCGAAGGTGCGTTCCAAAGCACTCTCCATCAACAATGTCATGACATAGGCCTCAACACTTAGATAAATCATTTCATTTTACAAGCGACAGAAATGAATGAAATGTGTGACCTAACGGACAATTATGAAAAACATAAACAACCAGGCAACATGTCCTATACACCTTGTAATCGCCCCATCTAAAAAAATAATCACGAGAGGGCGCCATTCGAGAAGTTATCCTCACCGATGCATCCATGCTGGAACGCTATAATGTGTCAAATCGAATTCAACTGAAAAGCCACAGACCAGAGCTTTCATCTGCAGCCCACTAGTGTTTGCTGTCGTGGACTTTAGACCATGCGCATACACCATGTCACATCCTCGTGCTCTATCGTACACGAAACAACGGTGATAGGCTTACACGCATTTATTTTCATAAGCCGGGCTTCCTAACGATCTGCAGAAACTGATCTTTTCGTAGGAGTACTTCTACCAAGGTCGAAAAGCCAACGTTCCTACAGACAATTTGCTACGAAGCATAACTTTACTATGAAGCAAAAACGTTGTAGCTATGTAGGTTACTACCTTCCGAAGAGAAAAATATACAAGGTATGTCGAGTTGAACAGCCCCATTTTAATAGAAGGCTTGCGTGGAGCGCCCTGATACAGGACGTTTGTTATTTTATAGATTTAACAACAAATGCACAAAAGATTTACTCGAGCCTATCCTAGAGGAAGAAAGAAATGCCCTCTAACGTGACGTCATACGCAGGGGGTGTATATCGTTATCACATTGCAACCTTAAATAAAATTAGCCTCTTTGCTCCACTGTTAAATAATATTATAATTCTCTACGGTATGACTGTTGCCTTTGATACTCTCATCCGAGCTCAATATCATTTAATGATCCAGAGACATGTTGCCTGTCCTTGACACTGCTGACGGAAGTTGACAAAAACCACCGTCATCTACCCCGAAAGTTTCTGGTGGGATTTTTGTGCCGGTTTAATTTTAACAAATGCTGTCCATGCCCTAACCTCTCCAAACTATCTATACCTATAAGAAAAGATTTGTCAGTGGGAAAATAAGGTATACATGTCGATTTAAAACAGTGTAAAATCGTTTTTGAATTGTTTTACAAGTGCATAAATTGAATAGTGAGTTTGTTGGTGCTGAATTTGTTCCTGTTATTAAGAATGTCATATATGTGGCCTTTTAAACATTCTTTTCCTTTGTTGTGATATCGAACTATCCATTTTAACTTTTTGTTCACCACAGAAAGTGTGCATGGGGATGATTCGATAGCCCATCCCAGTTCAAAAAGTGGGTGGGATATATGCTCCCATTCCCCGGGATTTACGCCCATGCTCCATAAGATTAATGCTGGTTAGTTTATATACAGCAGATGGACCTACGAAACCAATCACTTTCTGGTTTTGTGCACAAACATGGGTGCACAATCGTCAAACCTCTAAATCGAGGTTGAATAAAACATACGTGATTCCGAACAAGTACATAGCTTAATGTACTATAACTAACCTGTACTGAACGGTGCATTTTCATCAACTTTCCTCATGCAGGTTTTCCGATCCATCATCCGTCGAGCTGTTCGGCCCATCGTGGGTATCATTCTAGTCATAATCTTGTGCGGTTCCTACCTTGTCCTGCCCGGTCCCTGGGTGGGAAGTCTGTCGCAGTTCTTCAAGTCTAACCCCAGCCTTACTCCGGACGGCTTCTACGTTCGTGACCGGCGCGAATTCATCACGAGATACCGCCTAGATCCTTCCACGAACGGGTCCACAATCTTCCGGGAGTTTCTGCTTTATGGGGGCATCGATAATATGGAGGATTTCCCAGAACTGAGCGGTATTCTTAACCTGTTTGCCGCCGGGATACCAGGGTCCTATCGACACCGCGCTGCAGTGCTCTGCCCGGGTTTTAGGACGGTGATTGGAGTCACTGTGTCAACAGACGTTGAGGAATTCAAGACAAAAGATGCTGTGGTGTTTGGAATGATGCCTAAAATGCTTGCCGGGAATTTAGCAACTCTGGTGAATAAATTGCCACCTGTGGGTCAAACCTGGGTGTACTTCAGCACGGAATCTCCATTCAGGGCCCTAAGATGGGTTAAAGATTTAAGGTTAGCAAAGCTCAAATACCACAAGTTGATGACGTACAATGCCGACTCAGACATCCCTTTCTCATTCGGGAAAACCGTATCTAACGAGACGTCCGGTTCTTTGAGGAGAGTTTTGTCTAAGCAAAACTATGCAAAAGGAAAAAACAGACTGATTGCCTGGATGGCTAGCAATTGTGAAGAAATTTTCTGGCCGAGAAACGAGTTCGTGGAACGGATCAGAGAGTTGGTGAGGGTTGACACCTACGGTCGGTGTGGAGCAATCGACTGCTTGCCGCGCGGCTCCGAACAGTGCAAGAAACTGCTGGGACAGTACAAGTTCTACCTCGCTCTTGCAAACACAGAGTGTCGAGATTACATCACAGAAACGTTTTGGGACACATCCCTCCAGCATGGCATCTTGCCGGTCGTTGGTGGCGCACCAAGGCAGGATTTTGAACGAGTGGCCCCAAGGAATTCTTTCATCCACATCGGTGACTTTCCTTCGATCAAAGAACTTGTCGACTACCTCCTGTTACTGGATAGGAATGACGCTATGTACAATAAGTACTTCGAATGGAAACTGACGACACGCGTGGAAACTCATTTCCCGCCAAAGCCGGAACTATTTTGTAGCATTCTTCCGCATCAGACTGATGCGTCAAGTATAGTAGTTCCCAAAGTGAAAGAGCTGGGAAATTCCTCTTGGTTTAAAATGTGCAGACATAAAGTTGATATTTCCTCAGCGGTTCGCGTTCGAGCAAGAGTCATAGACAACAATTTTGACAATTGGACCCCCTGGAGACAACAGAAATAGATCTACATAATATATTGAGTTCCTTAGTATGCACGGATGGACAAAGAAGTCATTTTTAAAATATTAACATGAAAACTATATATTTATAGTTCATTGAATTATTTGCATTTTATACCAGACACAGCAGTATGTCTGTCCTAATTGTGGTTTTCAATCAAGAGGACAAGAAAGATTTGCATAGACGTGCAGATGTTCGAAGAGAGAAATAAGCAAAAACAGGCAATATTGGTTCGAAAAAAGAAGTTGGGTGTAATATTTTTTTTTATAATAAAAAGTGCCTCCCACCACGGAAAAAATACATTAAGCTTGAGGAATTGTATAAATCATCTTCAAAAGTTACGTGTCTAATGCATTCACCGAATAATTGTTCCTAACGCGACTATCTCGCGCCAAAAATAGGATGATTTTTTTTCACAAGTAAAAGGTCCCACTGATTCGTCTTTCTGATCTGCACAAACACCATCCAAAAACAACTGGACACCTGGTAGAAATTTTTGTGCGACGAATTCGAAGGTATTGGTGTTGTGTCCTACACGGAGTAAAATACCGCGACAGCTTTGTGAATGTTTGTACAAATTACCAAACCTCGATCCCATCGTCGACCAGCTGGCCATCAGCTTCAGGTACCAAGGGACCGAGCGGTAGCGGGTACATGGGATCGAAGACGAGCTCGTAGTTAAGGTTGTGTAGGTCAAAGGTCGGGCGAAATTCCTCCATTACTAACGCCTCTTCCTGGCCAAAACCTATCGTCGTGATGACTACCCGGAGATAGGTCAGGCTAGGTCGAAGACCTTTCTTGATGTACGTCTCGTCCACGAAGTCGAAGACGTCGCGCAGAACCGGCCAAGAAATGCGTCCGTGGATCTGAAGGTTTTCCACCTTTTTGCAATTCTGGACGAGGTTGTGCAATCCGCGACCGTAGGGGTGGTAGACAGGGCCGACGTCTACCACGATCTTGCGTATGGAGTGTTGAAAATGTCGAGAGAGGTAGCGAAGGGTCCTATCCGGATGGAAGCCTCCGTCGTTGTGACCAAAGACGCGCAGGCTAGTCAGCGGCATACCGGGTGTCAAGATGCGATAGACGGCGACCATCCTCACGATGCCGCTCATGGACAGGGTGACGTGGGTCCCAGGCAAAGCTTCGCT
The DNA here is from genome assembly GCF_001949145.1 of Acanthaster planci. Next base: position 566,564 of record NW_019091385.1, on the reverse strand, counting down.
GAAATCGACCCACGCCTCTCGGTCAATGCTGTGCTCGTGACTGTCATGACGATGAGTGGTGATGTTCAGAACTTGTAGTGCCGAACTGCAAGCAGTGGCCAGTCGAGACAGCAGCTCCGCCGACATGCAGCTGTAGTTAATGGTCACATCAACCAGCTCGGTGAAACGACCCATGATTCTGGCAAAACTTGAGTCAGCATGAACTCCAGCCCCTTGCTGGAAAGTGTCATCAATATACAGTACCTTGAGAGTGGAGGATGAATTTTCAGTCACCGAGGACAACAAAGCAATACCTTCGTCCAATCGCAACAGATCTTCACTCAGATCTAGAGTCTCAAGCATGGTCTGTCGTCGAAGGAACCGGTTCAAGGATCGCATGATACCTTTCCTGGCATGGTGGGTGTCTGGCGACTGGAAGTTCCGGTGGAACTGCATCGAGGTGACATGTAGATCCAAAAGTTGAACGGGTCCGCTACGATAGAGCTCTGCCAGTAAGGCAGTGAAGAACTTCTGCATGCGACGTGGATAGCGATGCGATCGGAACCCGAACGAACAGTACACTCTCTTAAGGTGTCGCCCCACGCTCTTAGCATAGGCAAGGTTATGACAATCTCTCCAGTTGCCATGAAGTCGGAACTCCTTGGTTCGCCACAAGTGTGGCGATTTCATGATGGCGCGGTTCCAGTTGCTGCAGACCATCGCCATGTAGCCACGTTGCCAAGGCAGCAAATATGAAGCTATCACAGTCGTGGTGACATCGGGTAGCAGACTCCAGTCGACATGCTCTCGATGAGTGACTCCACTTTCTGTACTTGGGCCTGCCTCGTTTTCCACGTCGACCAAGTGGTCCTGACCCGTTTCTGACATGCTTGCTACTAGCTCTGAATGAGCTCTTGAAGAAAGCTCCCCTGTCGTCGAAATAAAATCAAACCGGACAAATAATGGCACCACTTCACATTGTGCGACAAACCCAACACCCACAATTTTAATATACTCAACTTTGAAGTCAAAATGTTGTGGCTAAACTAATACACCGTGGTCGTGGCAACAACACTGAAGTAACAGGTATGCACACGTTCAACGTGTTGCGTTTTGAATAAAAGTGCGTGGTGATGTAGCATAATTGCCTTTGTGAAATCACAATAAACGCCCAGAAACGATAACAAACACAACACAAATAAGGTGAGACTATCGAAGTGAATACGTCACGCGCACGATTAGTGTGTAAAAGACATTAGCGCAAGAACCAGCGCGTGAACCAACGCGCGCGTATTCCATTCGTTTGCACTGCACTTTTTGGTTCACAGTGACGTCACACTTCGGTACTCTACAGCGTAAGCCTCTATTTGGAAACCAGCTTCCCGTCATTTCAATTCCTAGATAAAAAAAAACACGAAAAAGGGAGATATGAGACCACTTCTATTGGCGTGGGCGTGAATTTGCTTCAACCAATGGAGGATGATTATGACGAAACTTATTATTTCTATTTTTTTATAATGTTCTGACCATTAGAAAATTTAAAAGGTTTCTTTGGGGAGGTTTTAATGCACACACATTATGCATGCTGATATTAATTGCGTCCGTTCCTGACAGTTTCTGCAGTTACATTAACAAGCACATTCACCTCATAAGCATCCTCAAAATTCTAACACCTGAAGTATTTATAGTTTCTTCGTCACTACAAGCGATGCGCTCTGAGTTTGACAGATCTTAGCTGTCCATTTTTCCAACAAATATCCCAATTTCTGCTTAAGAAAATTGCAAAGTATCTGAACATGAAAACTGGGTTATTCATGTCTACCCTCATAGAGCAGTCTGTCCGTTGGGCTGCGGGAGCAAATGCCAGGAATGGGTCACCAACACCTAGAAAGGTAAGACGAAATGTCACTGTTCTCAGTGGTCTTACAATGTAGTTAGTTTTCAATTTTTTTTTTACATCCTTCTACTTATATATTTCGTAAATAAACAACTTTCATGAAAGTTGTAAATAAACAACTTTCATGCATTTTCAAGATGTATTACTAGTGCAGTTAAGACATCTGCACTAGTAAGCAGGAGGTCGTGGGTAAGCTTGTGAGGTTTTTTTCGCAAGCTCTCGGACAAGCACTGAGCATGCAGTGCTTATTAATATATACGTTGGGTAAGGGCAAAACCTGTTATATGTATAACTTTCATGCAATGCTTTCTACGTTGGTACTTCGCGTGTTGGCCGTTCTCTGTTCAGCCCCCTCCAGGGAGTTAGCGGCTGGCTCCACGACCCCTGTTGCCCTCAGACACAGTGCCTTCCTCACGCCGTTTCGGAACTGCTCATTCTTGAGCGTGTAGATGAAGGGGTTGATACAGGAGTTACAGAGTGCTAGGATGACAGACAGGTGGAAGGGGAGACTAGCAAAGCTGACTGGAACGCCCAGATTGTATGCCAGGAACAAGACTTGGTTGGGGAGCCAGCAGGCCGCGTAGGTCACCACCACCACCAACAGCATGCGGCTGAGATCTTGGGCCACCTGCAGCTGCCAAGCCTGCTTCTTACAAGCACCGCCTCTGCAGGCTGAAAATGACCGGAACAAATGACACATGTGATTTCCAGGTATGCAAGGTGAGGTTAAATTAATTAAGCAACAGAAGTCAGTTTATGGCAGCATCAAGCAGGAAATGCCTTTTGTGAATTGTAAGGCTCTGACAAGATCCGCGGAGGACCCGACGTTTCTGACAATATGCTCTGTCTGACGTCATGAGATTGTCGTCAGAAAGATTTCCTATAGGACGCTGTCGCAAAGTTTCTTCTGGATGACAGTGAAATTACGTCTGACAGTGGAATGAGTGTTTATTGTCAATAGTAACTTCTCTTGCAGAGAATAACATGATCGCCTTTCGGGAAGCCATTTGTTGATGATTCTAAGCTCTAAACGTTGGTCAGAATAGGATGGGATGGGGGGTCATGTGACCTGACAATTGCTGACAATGTTACAGATAGTTGAACCAAATGAAGTGCAAAACTTCATTGGTCAAATCTAAGTATAAATGCGTTTCATTCGGACATTTCTAAGCTGAATTTGGAGTGTTGAATATGGATTAAGAATTATTTATCACTGACCTTTTCCTTCAAGCGATGATGCTTGTTTCTTCAGAGATTTGATCATCTTCCAGTGAGCTACCAACATGGTTGTGATCGGAATGAAGTACACGACAGCAAAGATGTACACCCCGATGACCGCGCTGACAGCCGAGCTGGGCCAAGACACGAAGATGCAACCTTTCCCGCTTACGTAGTCGTAGTTGTAGAAGAAAAACCAGTTGGACACCGCCCCCACCAGCCAGCAAGATACGATCATGGGGACGATACGGGAGGTGGTGTACAGGGCCTTGTACTTGAGCGGATAGACCACCGCAAAGAAGCGCTCCATCGTCACACAGACCATACTGTACACCGAAGCGAAGATGGTCACCCAGAGTGGATACTTAGAGAGGAATAGACGGCAGACCAACTCCCCACCCAACCCCTCGGGGATGTGAGGCACCACGGACAGCATGTGGAACGGGATGACCCAGATAGAGGTGATCAGGTCCGTAGCAGCCAGGTGGATGATGAAGTAGCTAGTGCAATTGCGCAGCGAGGGCACCTTGATTAAGGCAAAGATGACGATGAAATTACCGGCGATGCCCAGACAAGCGATGATGGTGTAGGTGATGCGCACGGGGATGCTGTTCTCAATCCCGCCCACTCCCCACCCCTGGGTTTCATCTCCACCACTAACCCCGGCACCACCTCCACTACCGTCTTTTTCACTGTGCCTATGACCATCTAATGCGGTGACTAGAGTTTCTGTTAGCCACGAATCTGTCATAGGCCTATACGTTTCAGTTGTCATATTTCTCAGTCGTGTATGACTGTTCTAGCAAAAGAGTCGGTTACAGTCAGTTTTTTAAAGAGGGCCGACTCTTTATCTCGAATACTTTACACAAAGTTGTTTTCAAAATGTGGCTCGGCCTACTTCAAGAAAACAAAGTCAGCAATTCTGTTTGTGGGAAGAATCTGCTTTAAAGGAGGATATTGTGTACATTTGGAGGAAATTTGATACCAAGCTTTGTTGGATGGCCTCCCTTGAACACTGATGGACGGACCTCTCAATTCTGTTGTTCAAAGCACGGCGGAGGGCAAGACACCCGAGCATCGTCTTCGATTATCGGCCTGCATTGTCTGATACAGAACCTTGTCATGCATAAGGTTATTTATGTCTTCTGAACACGACGCCTGTGACACCTCTACCGTGGAATTCTCCCCTCAGATTACACGCAACCTATGAAAAGAAAGTTATTGTAAAGATGAATACTTGTAAGGTGCAGTGGATTTTATTTACTTTTATTCTTTGATGACAATAAACCACATTTTGTCAACAAAGCCCCTGAAATGATAATAACAACTTGTTTCAAAATGATCCACGCAGAGATTTGTTTTATTACAGTCTTAAAGGTAAATTCAAAGCCAGACCACGAGTAAGAACATACTTGATTGATTTGAAACTGGACTGCATGCGAGAATGAGATTCAGTACGGGCAAGAGTCTATAAACTATAACGAAGGTATTATTTCGATTGGCAAGTACAGCGCAAGTGCAAAATCTGATCAGCTATTTATTCTACACAGCAACGCTGCTTTGAGCAGGCCGATCGCTGATATCGTCCACGACGCATTAGGCCCAACACCAGGCGTACTATTCACGCCATCTTGTGTTACAGCTCAGGCATTACAAACAGAGATGAAATTTGATAAACAAGAGACGTTTCATCATTGCTATGCTGTGGATAATGCATACCAATACAACTGATCGTTCACATAACAACATCAGGAGCCGCTATCCCAGTGATATCTATAGGAACCGAACACAATTGTAATCCGACGGGGGAAATTGACGACATATCAAGTACGCGGTGTGCATTTTTGAAAAAAAAGCGTTTGACAAAACTAGCCAAAAATGCGTAATTCCAACAGCGAATCGACAGTCAACTCTGTCGAATTGGATTAGGAAATCGTCAGGTTTATTTACTTTATTCAGCGAAAGTGTTTTTGGACATTGTTCGTAACCCTCGCGGTCCGATGCCGCAGCAATGTCAGAAACTTGTCCAGACAAGTTTGACTTCAAGCGACAACCCTCAAAACAATATTATTAGATCCGTAAAGTGCGTCAGGTGAGGGTTGAATTCCATGGAGGGTGGGGTGGAAACGAAATGCCCCAATTTTAAGAGAATCATACAAAAATGATTTATCAGAAACTGGTTCGAAGGTGGAAGAAAGAGAGAATAAATCGTCAAGGTGACAAAATTTGAGCACATTCAATCACATCGAGGGAGTGGCAAAAACTTTCCGTCCCCTGCCCCCACACCAAAATTAGGCCTACTAGAAATTCCCCCCAAAATCGTGTCTTTGGGAAGCCAACTTCCACTTTTTATAATACTTTTAATATGTAAGGCAAAAACCAACCACCAAATGATACCGGTGCACCCGTTACAGAAAACGACAAACCGGCTCATAATCAAAAGCAACACACCTTCAATTAATTACGGAAAGCAAAAGCTTTGCGACTGCTAACGTCATTCTTTTTTCTTCCCAATACGCCAAGTTTGTTTAATCTTTTTAAAGACACTCACTGATAAATGGTAAATGGTGCATGTAGAATCCTCCTTGAGAGTTCAGCAACTCGGACGTATTTTTCCAATCGGGCACATTACTCTGGAGCTCAGAGGTAACGTTACTTCTCTCATCAAGACAACATCGACCGTGTCGCTGCAAAACTCTTCACCGGGGAATGAACCGATCTCACCACCTTTTATATACGGCCACTCAGCCCCAAATGAGTGGACCGCATCTACATTTATCAAGAAGTGCTCACTGGTCGTTGTTATGGAAACAGACGATTCCATTACGAGATAAAAGACGGCAGCGATTGAAGTGGTCCCCTTAATACGACAGCGCACGACGGTCTTCTTGAGAAAGGGTGGTCTGATTTTATCTGAAGGTTGATCGGGATCTTAAGCCATATCAGACATCCTTCCATTTATTCAAGAAAAAGCTATCAAAACGCAATGCTTTTAAAATCGCTAAAATTGTAATTCCCAATGGTGCTCGACGAAGATCGACCGCCGAGCACACTTTCAGCCGCATACAGCGCTGGTGTAATTTTGTGGTGACTATCGGCTTAGCAGCCGTTTATTTGGTGAAATATCGGCTTGGCAGCTGTTTATTTTATGTATTTTGTACGATTACATAAAACTGGTCACAGAAAACGTAAATGCACAACTCAGAAAGTACCTTCATAACTTGGCTGTCAAAACGTCATGCAACCCACACTGATTTTTTAAGTCGACCTCAAACAATTTTGTTACGCACATAAATCTCCCAAGCAACATTAAGCAAATGACACACCCACCCACACACGCACGCACGTGATCAATAAATACGAATTCCATTCATCTTTCTTTAAAATCTGTTTCACTTGCAATATTCCCATACCAAGGATTTGAAATTATACACAACTTCTTATTTGATTTCATAAAATGATAAAAAAACTTCTCAAATGGAAAACTTGACTTTCAGTCCATCAGAAAATCAGATATATATTTGGCATATCTTAATATTTACATTTACAAGATATAACGGTCTTTAAACAATGTAAATATGTAAACGACAAAGGCCCTCTGTTGATCATATCGCCGAAAGTCTGGCAAAATGCTTGACACAAAAACTCAATATTGTTCTTTCTTGGAAGATTTCTGGAGAACATTCCTAAGGAGAAAAACTGCAATTTAAGCAATAAGTAATACAAACATTAACCATTCTGAGTATATTGTTACCCTAAGGAAACAAGATCTCAAGTAAAACTTACACCATGCTAGTCTGGTTCCCTGCCCAAAGATTCCCTGACGGCCCTTGATAAACAATCTTAGGTCCGGCATCACCCACGGATATAAATAGATATGACGCAAGGGTCAGAGGTCACAAGTTGAAAGCCCAGATGTTTTTAATTTCATCCCCATACGTGGTGGGTTCAAATTCAGCTGAGCGTTCCGTAATGAGGTGCATTTGAAAAAATCTCAGAAAATTCAAAATCATGCATACGCATTTTCGAAATTCTTTCAGTTGATCAATACTTGTACAGCAACATTCTTCCACGCACACACCCATCAACAAGTAAGTTGTTTGTAACTTTGTTATATGCCAATGCATGATTGCTGATGGTTTACGTTCAACAAGCCCACCTACCCGACTGGGAATAACCAAACATCAACCGCACCATCCCAACATACAGAATGTAGACAGGACGACTTTGGAATATTTCGGCTATTTCTGGAAAACTGGAGGAATTCCTCCAGTCCTGGTCACGTGACATTGGGTGATACCGGACCCTTGATTCGTCGGGTAGTCAGAATCATCGGGTCTGGTATCCAGACTAACACCATGCCTGAAACTTCCTGAAATAAGACAACAGAGGGCACCCTTAGAAAACAAAATGGACGGCTTACGTGAAGGCACACATGTACACGAATATATACAAACCAGATTCTATCAGGACGGAATCAAAATTGGAATCACAGCATAACATCAAATGACACTTCAAATAATATATAGCAAAATATACAATGAATTTGTTTCCAGGGCAAAACTCTGAAAGGGAATTAAGTTAAAATAGCAAAGGCTGTTCGGGGGTCTGCGTGGACGGAATGAAATCAAATTTAAGTTGTTTACATCAGTGTAGACAAATAAACAGCCGGTTCGGGATGTCAATTCTTTTCCAACTCAATAATGTCCAAGTCTCCAAGCAACTCACCGTCAGAGACGTGTGTTAATGATGATGTCAATTGTTTTCCAACTCAATAATGTCCAGGTCTCCAAGCAACTCACCGTCAGAGACGTGTGTTAATGAAATCAGTTTATGCCACTGGCCAGAGTTATCACAACTGTCCACGGTCAAGCAGCCTCGAATTACAGCGAGTTATCAATCCCTTCTTAAAGCCCCTGTTCAAATACCACCACTGGCAATTCTTTCCTCTGCAATGAAATGAAACAACTAGTTCTTGTCTGCTAACCGAGTTATTTCTTTCATAGCTCTTCAATCAAATCCAGAGTGCCTCATTTCCCTAACAACGCACCACATTTAAATTGGGTCAAACTGTGGGGACTGCTTTTGCTTTTAGTGCAGTTCAAACATTGGGAATGAATGATGGCCGATGGGTTTTTCTCCTCTTCTTGAGAGGAAAAGTTGTCAGTGGGTCACGAAGTATTGCTTTCCTTGTGTTCCGCATCTCTTCAACGTCACTGCTAGTCTTGGTTCAAGCAGTTGATGGCTTATTTCAAATTAGCAAATGGTAACTCAATCCATAGAAGCACAATAACGAAACCCATCACCAACTTTGATGTCCCTTTGACAAAAGCTCCCTTCTGTGGCCATGTAAAAACATAGAAGCATCCCGAAAATAAGACTAGCTCTGTTTGTCAACACAAATAAACGTAATACTGGAAATTTTTACTAGTACCCAAAGTTAGAACTAAGCCTAAATTCATGGGAATAAAAGCCACAGCAATTATTTAAAAGTGCCACAAATGCAACACGGAAGTCCTATAAAACAAATGATTCTTATGAGTGTTTTGCCTAATATACCAGACCATTCTGATGATGGCAAACCCGTCGATTCCACCTACAGCTGGCTGCTGAGGGAGTTCTTCCCGTCCCATCTGGATCTAGTCGGTGTTGAGCACCAGGCAGACACCTTGTAAGACCCAGTGAGAGATGTGCTCCGTCGTGCTCAGATCAGCCTCAAAGACCAGCCCAACGCCCATGGCATTCCGACGCTGGGATGTGGTGTAAACAGGGGTGCGGAAAGTATTCTGCCAAACGCAAAGAACATGACAAAGAAATTCTAGAAAAGCACATTATTAAACAGGCATGCAGCTTGGACTTTGACAAAAAAGATGAGGAAGCTTCAATCTTTACAAGACTTTGTACAGTGTTTTTCAATTATTTGATGGCACGAGGAGCATTAAGTGGAAAACCAGGAAATCAGCTGATCCAAAGAAGTTAGAAGCCTGATTAAAAGCTCTAAACTTGGGTTGGATATGACCCCCTCCCATTTGAACTCTGGCTCCACCCACCCGTTGCTTACACCTATTCTCTTGGCTACCATGAGCAGATCATAGTGAGATAAATTTGGAACCGATACACCGCCTCTGATATGCATCCTGACTCCGCCCCCCCCAATTACTCCGATCCTTTGCCCATCATTATCAATTGGGCATTGAGACCTACTTGGCCCGCTGACACCCTGATTCGTTCCTCACCTGTAATTTGAGGCGATGGGCTTCGATGGGGATGACTTTGAGGATGGGCAGTTCCTCGATCAGCACCTTGGGCTTGGGACGAGATAGACAGGCATCCTCTCTAGACCAGGAGGCACCCTCCAGGTACAGACCGGTCACAAAACAACCTGCCGCAACCAGACACACACATGATGACAAAATGCTAGAGAGAATTTTCAACTATGCATTCTCATCAAAACAATACTCCAAAATTGTCCACCATGCAGGAAACCAATGCTATAACCCCTGTGTATCATCTGAATAAGAGATCTATTCCTCTATCCTCTGAATTTCTCCCAAATCTCCTAGCTGATTTCAGAAGTATCTAGAAAGATTAAGAATAAGCATGAATACATAAATGCGAGTACTATCCAGCATTGATTCAAAAGTACCTTTTATATTTGCATTCCCTTAAGCCAAGTACAATATAGGTTTGACTTCGTTGACATTTTCGAATCAAAGGCTGCAAACTAAACATCAGCTAACGTCAGCGGGGCAAAATGTCACGATGTTTGTCACTTATTTATTCATACATGTATATTTCATGTTTGAAAAGTATTCAAATAATCAAGTGTTTTCCAAGGATGAAAAAAAAGTTTAAACTGCCCTCGGGAGATGTGAGAATTGGGACCAGAGCTCAGCTATAAAGATCTCTCAAAAATTCTCAGGAAAGTTGGATTTTTCATTTTTTTTAGGCTTTTAGTGCCTTTGAGATTCATCCCAGTTCTAGCTGTGCGTTAATATGCAGACCACTTGTCTTTTGGCTCTTTCGTGAGTCGCCAGAAAGCCTTTGTTTTTTTTCTATGGCAGTGATTTAATAGCTTTGTGAATTTCTTACATCAATATATTGCAGATCATTTTTCCCAACATGCCTGCGCTCAAGGAAAAATACAGCCTTCTGTTTCCTTGTCTCATGTAAAAAGAATTACAATCTGAATGCTACTGAAAATTGGCAATCTTGCTGAGCTCAAAGCACGACAAACGAATCCGCTCATCATTCTCGAGGACAGACAAAGACTTGATGAGATCAATCGAAATGCAATCTGGGGGAATATTTCTAGGGGTGTTCCATTACAAGACAGTCCTCATTCAAGACAGCAAATCATGAACGAGGAGGACTTGCTAAGTTTCTCAACATATACAAAGTATGCAGTTCACTTTGTAACTACACTGGCCTCATATTTTCAGAGAGTCTATCCATCTTTCTATATTTGCCTCGCTTCCTCTTTATGCCTCTGTTGAATGACAATTGATAGTTGTATAAAGAACCTAAGCCAGCCTGAAACTAGTCACGTTAGTCATGCTTCAAACCACATCACAATGCCTTAATTGACATCCTGATAAATCCAGCCACAAGGTCACTGAAGCGGAAGGCACATACGATTTCACGTCTTGAACAATTACTACTTTTCACAGGTATGAATGTCAAACATGAATGGCCCACTGATTTTCAATCCCCCCCCACCCAGAATTTTTTAATGATTCCACAGAAAGGTAGTCCTTATTAAATAATTTCTAGCAAAAGGTGGGGAGGTTGCTACAGCCGGTGGACTTGTGCAAATCAAATTACCCCCAGTCCAAAGTTTTGACAATATCTTGGGAGAAAAGGTGAGAAGCAGAAAATCTGGGAACAGGCTGTGACCCAAATTTTGAGCGTCAGCCAAGCGAGCACAAAAGGGCAGCAAGGACGACAATTTAATAAATGACTTCGGCACTAGCAATGCTGCTCTTTGCCCAAGCTTAACCTAATGACTACAGATTCCGAATGACTAACGGCAAGACTGAACAAATCTTGCACGGGTCACAGAAACATTATTCTGCTCCATGCGTTTAATATCGTTCTGGACAAACAAGTCCTTCCGTGAAATTAAGCATAAAAACAGTGCCAGTTGCTAGACAGTGTGCATACGAATGACTTGTAAATGACACTGCGGTTTTGGCCCTTGCATAATGTCAAAGTAACAGACGGCTGAAGGCACTTTTTGCATTTTGAAAATATCAAATTATCTGCATTCTATAAACTATGTGATAATTGGTTAAATAGCATTTATTAATTAAAGATTAAGTCAATTAGAATGACGTGATGTGATTAAGCAAACTGAGTCGTTAGTTACATTTTCATTTGAAGAAACATCTCAGAATAAGAAGACCAAAATTACATCTTTTCATGTTTCAATTTCCACCGCTGTTGATCCAAAGATTATTTCAAGGTTGGGATTTTCATAAAAATGAAGTTGACATTGTATACCTTTGAAAGAATGAAATTGACTAAATTGGCCTGGGTCGACAACGACAAATCTTTCTTGATCACATCACATATATTGCAATGTGTGTGAAGAAAGAAAAACATGTTGGCATTCATAAGTGCTTCTAATGGAACAAACTCATGCTATCTTTTGTCAAATGAATAATATTATGCAGTCAAGTTGTGCTGATTTGCAGATGTGTACGGGGCCGACCATCCTGGGGTGACTTACCAGAGTGAGCACGTTCGCTGACCTCATCCGGGGTCATGTACTGAGTGACGGCAGTGTAGAGCGTGGACTTATCCAGCGGCCAGCCGTTCTTCCGACAAGTGGCCTGGACTAAGGCCGTCAGGTAAGACTCTGGAATGTGCAAGCCGCTCAGCCAGATGACTGGTGGTTCGCTCTCATTAACCTGTTGAGGTAGAAAAAATCTCTGCTCTTCTTTTTTTTCAAAATAGACCTTTCCCTTTATTGCCGACCATTTTTATGAGCAGCAAAGGTTCACAGGAAGCCCATCTTCGTTGGTATTTGTTGACAGGTTTTTGGCTCATTCATGCTAAAATGGGAGGTAGTTTCCTTTGGTAATTAGGAGCAGTGTTTGGCATTTGATATTTTGATACCTGTTTCAAATTTTTGTAAACAATGGGAAATTTATGGGGGTTTAACTGATGTCCTACAGCAATTTGAAAATAACTGGTAAGGAACAGGTTTAATAGTTGATGAACCAGAGACATAGTTGTTTTAAATTTGTGACCCAATCTAAGTTAATAGCACTTTCAATAGAATCTCTCATGATGTAATCTGATAGGAACCCTCAACATTTTTCGACCGCAAAACATCTATTTTCATTGGGATTCCAACAGGACCGATACATCAAAAAAAAGGACTCAATCTGCTCTTTCTAACGCAAAAATTACTGCAAATATACATTCTCGATACCATGAATCCAATCAGATTTTAAAACACAGGATGTTTGAAGCAGGAGATGAAATGAAGAAGTGGATTGAGGAAAACAAGGGGCATGGTCCATAGGGAGGGTAGGAGGTGGAATGGCATGGAGACAGATACTCACCCAGGTGGTGTACTGCGTGAAGCGTCTCTGGAAGTGGATCATCCAGTTCCCCAGGGACTTGAGGGTGTCGGGTGCAAGACGACGCCAAATGGAAGGGATCTGGCCGTTGAAGAGAGCCCTAGCGACGTCGTCCAGTTCACTGCTCATGCCTACCTCACCCTTCAGGGCCTGCAAGAAAGAACACAGTGAACTGGTTCAAAACTTCAAATGAGAGGGAAAGGAACTCGGAGATGACTAGGAGTGATTCTCAACGTGATACGCCCAACATTTCTAAGCCCACCAAACTCTACTTCAGCTTACAGGTTTGTGTTGATGTTGTAACGACATGCATGCCACTTTTACCTGTTACTGTGCTTCGAGGACAGAAGACACCCAGAGAGTCAGATTGATGTAAATTTGACAGAGAGAAGAAATATTTGAATGACAGCAGGAATCTCAGGCAGTATAAAAAGACAAGAAAGTCGTAACACTAAGTTGTGAAAGCTTGGAGGAGGTAAAATACTTGAGCTGTACTGTGCACGATTGCTATGAAACAGTACAATTGCAAATATTGCTACTAAGCAGAGCGCATTAGCCTCTGATGATGGACTGACGGTACTGTGAATTATTTCCTTTCTTTCATAATATGAGGAATGAGCTTGTTGATTTGTGATCATTTTCCAATGGAACTAACCCAAATAAACCACTCTCTTTTTATTTCCTAGTTTATGTTTGTGCATGCCAAGAACATGGCTTGTTACTCCCAACCGTTGCAACTTTTGTTGTTCACAGAAACTGTCCCAAATCCTCCATTTTTCGGCCAACTAACAGCACATTCCTGTTTCAATGCAATTTTTCTGAAGACATTAAGCCCCACATAAAGTGACAGTGGCTGGGCTCTTGTAATCCCAAAAATAATCCATAAACCTCTCCACACATTCTCAAGGGGCTCTGAAGTGCTAGGGACAAGTGACTTGCTGAAGTTTTACCGAACATTCTGGAAAGTCAAGCACTTGTGCTCTTTTTTTCCATCTTGTATCTTGAAAACCACTTCATGTTAAAAACGTCAGCGATGCAACTAACTGGAAGTGGTGACTGCAGTGAAAAACAAAATGCATTAGATTTCAAGAGCTTTTAAGGCCATCCCCTTACCTCGTCCAACAAAATCAGAAATTTAATAGATGTGACCTATTTGTTTTCAAGTGTACAGTGTACGGCCTTGTTTCATACTGTCTATGATATACAAGACTCAATGCAGGCAACCCGAGTTGAGGACAGATCCAGAAGGGGTACAAAAAGGGACTACAACGCCCCCCCGACATCCTGCCTCTCTTTTTGGGGAGAAAATAATGAGTGGGAGGCATTCATTGTCGTCCCTTTTCTTTCCCTACCTTCCAAAAGCATGTGAAAAAACACCATGTTGCCTCAAACCCACAGAAGGCCATGAAAGGTTACCATGGTTACATAAGAGTTTCATAATTTTTGCCCTCATCCCCCCAAATCTCCCTCCCCCAAAAATTTGGTTCTTGATCCGGCCTTGCGACCAGTATTTGTATCTATCATCACAACCCAATTAGACACTTCACAATCAACAAATTCACAATTTTTTTTTATGTGAAATACACAGTAGTAAAGATTTCTTGTTTTCAACTTTGATGACCAAGGCATTTAGAAAATAGAAAAATCTCCTGACCTTCTACAAATATATGCACTGCAAATGTGCTGGCAGCTTGCTCTGGGGCATAATCAAAGCAGGTGCCTTGCAATCTCAAAGGTATCTACCCTGCGTAAGGTTTCAACATCCCAGGTTGCAATTATCAATTTGGGCAACAAAACAGAATGAACCAAACTGTGTACAATCTTCGTGTATCTTCCATTCATGACCCTGTTTGAACAATTTCTGTGTTGTTTCTTCAATTTCTTGCCAGTAGTTGTGCTAATTTCTCAACCATACAAGAGCAGGATTTTGGTGTTGTGTTGTGTAAACTGTAAGCAGTAAAAAGTCCTTCCAAAGGAATTTATAAATTTGGCCACAGTGCGGTGTCAAATCAACAGTGTTTTATCAGGATAATCCCAGGTAACTCAACTTATAAGTGTAAAAACCAGAGGAGGCAAAACATTTTTTTCCTGAAAACTAGAGTCCTCACCCCCCAAAAAAGGTGTTTGTGATCTGTTTGTGCTTTTCATTCCTAAAAATAGACCAAAAACAAAAAAGATAACCGCTTCTGTAAGTGAAGGGGGCGAGTTGTCACTCAAGAACTGAGAAATTTGGAATTTCCAAACTGCAGTTTGTTCAGCTAGTCTCTAGTTACTCCAAACAGCACATTAAATGAGAATACCAATTATGGAGCATAATTTCTCAAAATTCATACCTTCTGTGTCCAGGGGAAGATGTAAACTCTTTCTGTACGCCGTTTCAAGCCAAATTACGCCTGAATACACACTGCAATGTATTTTTTGATGCAATTATAATAATGATATGCAGAGAGCAAAATAGAACAAAAAAAAAATTTAGCCAACCTCTTCTTTCCAAGAGAATCTTTTGCAAGAGGGACAATCATTATCTCTGGATTGTCTGTCTTTTCCCCCACACAAGGAAGCAGGAATTCTTGGATCAATTTGGATGAAATCCCTTGACTGATCCTGTTCAAATACTCCGGGAGGATTACCCTATTCCTGTCCTCCTTATCTCCAACTGGCTTTCAGAATATCCATGTGTTGGTGATTAGCCCAATGAGACTGAACGAGGGGGGCAGTTGACGAGGCTCTAGCAGTGAAATTTCCATTTAAGAAGCGATGTGATGACCAGGTAATTCATGAGCCGATCTGAAACACGTTAAGATGCTCTTCCATCCCACAATGCATGAGTGCAAATACAAATGCCACCCAAGGAGACAAAACAAAAACAAGAAACCCTCCCAGAGCTACGAATACAAAATTCTTTGAGGCAGACACTGTATGGTAACAAAGACTACTAGAGTTATCATGTGGAACCTAGGTAAGATCATTCCCCTAACACAATTTAATATGCTGGGTGGTGACGGATACAAAGCAAGTGAAGTGTGTCTTCTACAAACTGAATCAATTTGGTTGGGTTGTAGTCCCTGTAGTGAGATTGGGTTACTGGGGATCTCCAGGTTGTCCTCGTTTGGAATCGATGCTTTGCAGGTTTGCACAGGTCAGGAAACCAACCATTCCCAAGACAGGTAATTTCATTTATAATATCAATCTGGACACTTGCTGGCTTTTCATGTTGGTTGTCGGGGGCATATACTGGTATCTGTTTGACAACACTGACTAAAAAATAACATGGTCACAGCATGAAATACATTTCAGTGCAACAAGATTTGGCTACTGGGGAATCTTGACGTTGTCGTTCAGAATCAATGCTTTGCAAAGTTTGCCTGTCAGGGACCCATTCCCAAGACAGGTGACCTTATGCAGTATATTGATCTGATCACAGTTTCAGTGTTGGTTTTTCCAGGCCAAATCTGTTTCATGACACGCAAACATTTTTCATCCTTGCAAGGTCTAAACTCACCCAAGCCTACGCCTGTTTCCAAACGTTTGATTTCTAAGCGGTTCACAGTCTCCAGGACACAGATGTCCCCTATCCATGCCAACACTTGAGCCCCCGTGTTTGACCTTGTTCCAAAGTTATCCAGCCACTGAAGGGCACAATGTACAATCTTTCTCTTCCTATTTTCATTTTGGGTTTAAACAATCTCTTTCTTCCCTTCGTGCTACTTCACTTGCTGCCCCCAGGCACTAAAACTGCCTCCGTGTAATGGAAATGTTCAAATGAAGCAAAAGAACTAAGAGAGGAGAAACAAAGTCATGCCCGACGATATCTTCTTTGGATCTGAAAGGTTTCTTGCTGGTTTGGGGAGGAGTGGAGGTTGCCACTGCCAGGTGACGGTCGTTTTTTTTCTTTTTTTTTTTTGTTCGTTCATTATCCTACATCACATCTATCCACAATGCTCTTACAAACACAAGCCCCTGGGAGTGTGGCCACAGGCGACTGGCAATCTGATTGCACCGCACAAAGTGGCTTTGGAGCCGCAAAGTGCGGCGATGCTACGAACATTTAATCGTGGGACTCGATCAACCACAGAAATAAACGTAATCAGAATAAAAATCACCATTCCTGATGTAAAGTGGGGTATTACTCACAAGGTAACAAAAGAAATTGTGCAAATGAACTCCCCGTGGGATTTCTCAGGCCAATATCCATGTGTAATTCTTGACTTCAATACTGAGACAACTTCCTGCAAATCAATGAACTGAATGTCTTACTCACATGAGATCTTGTTATTTCCTTAACTCATGAAAGCCTCTACGATTTCCCTTTTCACTGCTCTCAAGTAATCAGTAAGTAGTAAGTACATGTACAAGTCATTGACAAGTAATAAGTCATGAAGCCAGAGCAGTGCTTTGTTGATGCAATGTGTCATCCGCTGACCACTTTCTGTGGACTGACATTTCTCCCAGGTTAAAGCTATTTTTTCTCATGAGATGAACGCAATGAAGTTTCCACAGTCACGACTTTTGTCTCTTAGCCTAGCAGAACGGGTTGTTTGTTCAAAGCCTCAGGAGAAAGACATTACTGCCTCGAGGAAAATATGCCTTTTGTGACTTTCAACCGTGCTTGACATATAGTCTTACCCACCTGAGCAGTGTAAAGGCGTTTGCTTATTCATTTTTTCCATTCAATTTTTTTTGTGATTCAGATAATTCAATCTCTCCGTTCCTTTGACAATGTACAAGTAGTGCCATCCCCACTCAACGGAATTGCGCAGTTTGCTTGACGATTTTATAAAGTGTCAACATTCAGGGTCTCTGCTTTCAAAACTCAATAACACTGCACAATTTTCTATGCCTGCACGGAAAGTGCTTTCTAGCTAGATCAATATTGACCAAGCAAAAGGCAACGTTGCGATTGTCACTTGGGTTTGATAATAAAATTTACTGAATATCTAGGAGAATATTTGCTTCCCTGTATTAAATCCCAGACCGGTGATTGCACTTTCCGTGTACACAAGTAAAAAAGCAAGGGCCTACAATTGAATTTTATCTCAAGTATTGGGGGAATATGAAAATTTCAACCCTTAAGAAAGTTCAATTTGGATGACATTTACACTACAATTCAAATATGTCATACGGGAAACGTTTAATTTCCCGTTGAAAATTAAAGGTCAACAGACGTGTCTCTACAAAACCAACAAACTGTAATTTTCTAATAAATGCTGTGTGAAATATGACATAAATGTGACCTTGCTTATCAACTACGGCACTATTGAGCATGAGGTACAGTGACCAATGCAGTTCATACAACTCCCACCCAACATCAAGGGCAAGTCAGGGCACGATGGCCTTATCTCTCCCCCCCCCCAACAAAGAGGCAACTTTTACAGGTTTTCTAACTAATGAGAGAAAGGTGATTTCTGAGGACCATTTCCTGTCCTTTCCGTCCAAAAAACATACATAAACTCCAAATTTCCCCTCAGAAGGGTAATAAAGATTTCAGACAAAAATTTCTAATTTTCTGGGCCTTCCCTGCCTGTCCCTCCCTAGAAAATCGACACTGGATCTGCTCTTGCTCAACATACATGTACTGCATTTCTTTGACAGCTTTTCTGACAGCACCTGACTCTCCTCAATAAACCAAACATGAGAATTGTCTACGTGCATTTAAATCAAAACTATAACAAGGAAATTGCAACCTTATCCCCACAGTGTCGAGCAGTACGCCCCCACGGCTATCAGCTCTCATCTTAGAACTGGATCAGTTGCATGCTGTTTGCTGTTTGTTTTCGTTTAG
>NW_019091385.1:523795-546848 GCF_001949145.1 Acanthaster planci | reverse complement strand
GATGTGTGCTATGAAATGGCTGCCAAAGACAACAGGGAAAGCAGTTTATACAGGAAAAGTGACCATGTCTTGAAAAGAGTATATATTATAAATCAACGCCACACCATGTACTATGGGGCAATGTTCATTATAAACATTGTACATAAAATCGTCAAACTCAGAATAGCATATTAAAATCAATTTACAAATCAACTTTTTTGCTCATCACAAAAAAAGTGTGGGATGATTCCACGGCCCATCCTCCCACCACCAAAGGTGGGGAGATACATACCCTACCCCCTCAGGATTTGTGTAAATGAGAAAAATAAATTATTGGCAACAGTGCTTTCCAACATTACTTTAGTCTAAGGCCCGCCCCCAGGAAACGCTGCGTCAATCCTATGGAAATGACTTTACAACATTCTGTGTTGACCGGTCACTGCTGCTATACCCATTTCACTTTGTTAACCAATCAACTGTGGCGATTACCTGACCGCAAATAACGTGGGTTACTGCCCAAGGCAGCCTGCAACCCAACCCCCAGCTCTCGTTTTTTAAGACAAAAACCGCAAAACCCATTATAAAGAGTAAGTTAGGGCAGGATTAGTACCAACTTTTACGACAGTGTGCTGGTAATGTCGGGATACAGGGAGAAGTTTTCCTTTCCAGAGGTTACTATATGGAAGCTATGCTGGGAATAAAGTAACCACTCGGGACGAGGTTGAGAAAATTCACAGGATCAGGATTTGACCTGTGACCTCTGGGATGCTGTACCAGCTCTCTACTGACTGAGCAACCAAGCCTCATGTTGGTGGATCCTTTGATTTCTCATAAAAACCACGGAAGATCAGGCAGAACCTTGAACTTCTGAAATATTACCTACAACAACAACCACCCCCCCCAAAAAAAGAAGTCGGGGACGTGACTTACCCTCTGAAGTTCGATGAGCGACTTGTGCATGCGGGCGATGAGTCGGTTGAAGCGTTCCAACTCTTGCAAGAGCACCACGGTGGTGGGGGTGACCTCAAGACCGTACTTCTTGCGGATCTTGTCCAGCTCAAACTGCTGAGGGAGCTTGGCCTGGATGTCGGAGGCGATGTTGGCGATGAAATCCTCACGGCTGATGCCCGCCCCAGACTCCCCTGAGACAAAAATGGGAAAACATTTCAGTGCTTACACAACTAACTGCTCTGTCAGTTTAAAAACAAAATGAAGGCTTCTTGAGAATGGAATTTACAATAAATCATTTAATTATAATATTAATTCTTAATTATAATATAATTATTTACTATAATGGAATTATAATAAATAACTTTTTAAATCCAAAATACATTTGAATAAAAAAAATCACAGCTGATTAAAAGATTTTAATTGATGTCATATCTGATTATGAAACAATATTTCCCGCAGGCTGAACTTAGAAATAGGGTGGGTCTAGTACCGGCCCCGATGACGACAAACTTATCAGCATCTTACATTCCAGGTGTTAAAAATTATGAAAGTAACTACAATACTAAGAGTTTTCTTCAAAGAAATTTAGAAAGGGAGGTAAGAAATTACAGAGACAATGCACCACATTTCAACAAACTTTGATAGGGATTATTTCATTACAAACGAAGAGCCGGGTAATGAAATTTGTTGGGCCCATCGCCACTACGGGCGCCCTGAATTAAGGGTGCCTTATCCGCTCCGAGCAGGAACACAAGAGGGCATGTTTTAAAATGAAATTGACAGTCCTGTGGTACTCACGTACCGCATAGCTGCGCATGTTTATGTGCACGCCGAGTACGCGTATTAAGCATTTTAGTGTAAGATGTGTGATCTTCGCGTACACGTCGAAATGCGTTCTAGAACCCAGCTGGAAAACTTAGTACTATCTGTCTTTCTTCTGCCGTTGAGGGTGCACTTCAGCTCAGGGCAGATAACGATGGAATAAAAAATGAGGATAGAATCTTATGCCGGTTGTTGGTCCAAACCTTGGGTTGATTTGATCTTACCTGTCTGAGGCTGAAGCTCAACGAGCTGTGACCACATGTCCCTGGCGGCCTGGGTGTAGTAATTGATCTCGGCGTTGGGATGTAGACCAAACACCTCAGGAGTGTTGGCTAATGGCAGCTCCTCTATCGCCTCTGTAAGTAACGCCAAAATGACATTTATGGACATGATTATTGGACGATTTATTTGAGAAATGATTGAAACTTGCTGGCCTATATCTGACAAAGTCTCAAACCTAATTTGACGGATTTGGTGAACAAAGCTTGTCTGAACAAGTTACTGTAACACTGTAACAAGGGTTTAATCGCTAACAATGGAACCAGAACCCACAAAATGCCTATTCAGGTCATCTTTTCATTTTTTCCCGTTTACATTAGACAGAAGGAACCTGGTTCTTTGTTTTGTTATATCTCTCAGTTTTGCATCCTGATGGAAATGAAGAGAACATTTGTGTAGGTGATAAATGCTGACGGCTCCTATTGATTTGCACAGTGCAGGATTCTTGCAAAAGCCTGTACAGCAGTGGCTCTGCCAAGGTAAGACCCATTTTGTTGGGTTTCAGTCACAACTTTTAGTCTAAGCACAAAGAATGCGCCATTCTTCCACCTAATCAACATAATAATAATTATTATTACCGCTAATGGGTCATTAGGGACACTGAAATGTCTCCCTAAAAAGCCAATGTCTCCCTAATGCTGAAAAATTTACCACAAAATGTCTCCCAAATGACCTAATTTATAATATTTCCAAATAGGTCACATGGGAGACATTTTGTGGTAAATTTTTCAACATTCGGGAGACATCGGTCATTAGGGAGACATTTCAATGTTTGCTCCAAATACGAGAAGGAGGAAAATTTTTACCATCCAAATTTTGAGAGATGTTAGATTAGGGTCTAAGAGGAAAACATGCAAAGTTTGGTTAAGATCAGATTAGGGAATATTGAATTATGGGACAGTAAAGATTGGGCACGTTCCTATGGGAATGTCTCCCAAGTGACCCATTTGCGGTAAATTGAATATCCATAATTATAACATTACAGTGTTCTACAAATACCACAAAAAAAAAACCAGTTTATCAACAAATATTGCCAAATCTGTTGATTCCAAAAGCCATGGTCATTATGCTGGGAGAACAAACATACTTCAAGGCCATATATTAGAAGCCTTGAGAAAGTCAGCGCATTTTTGTAATAAACTCCAAATTAACAGGGCAAAGGGACGACGAGTAAAAAAAAAAAAAAAACGACCTCCCAGATTGAGCACTTAGCAATCTCCTGATCTCTGAAATCTCAAGGCCAGTATTCTCCTCAATGTGCGCCAGAGTCACTACCTCCAATTGTGCAAAGTAATTGAAGGTTGAGCATCCGCACAGATGCCACCAATCTTGTAAAGGTTCCCACTATGGTGTGCGATTGAGCAGGCTGCATCTCCATGGCGACTGATTGCGTGTTACCAGACGGACAATGCAGCAATGTTAAGTAATTCAGGTCAGATTTTTCGAAAGCTTCAATGATGAAGATGGAAGCTCTCTTGGGGAAGTCAATATTTGTACATACCAGTGTTTAGGATGTGTAGTTATGAAACACAACTTACAGGACCGATCAATCTGAAGCGATATGTTTGATCACAGGAATGTGTCATTAAAAAGGAAGGCTTCAAAACAAACTTTTTGATAGTTTGCGTAGTCTGACTAATTTTCAATATAATGTGCTCAATATTCAAAGTGGATTCAAAGACTGTTCTGTTTTGCCAAACACTGTTCAATAACAATTTAAGTATATTCGATCATATCACTGCAAGAATCTCTCCACGTCAAGGAGTGTCAAGTTGTTTTTTTGGCCGGCATTTACCTCCCTCAATCTTCTAAGATTCTTCTAGACCTCCAGGTGAATTTTGGAGGATCAGACAGGATTGGGGTCAAAGAAACTATGTGAACAAACTTCAAAGACTATGCATTTAGTGGTGTTTGTGGCCCTACACTGTACTGTCACATTGCTTTAAATTGGCAAACTTAAGACCTACTTTTCTGAAAGGATAGTAAATGAGTTCGAACCCCAGACATCCTACACAGAGTCAAGAAGTGTATCAGCCACCAAGTGAGAAATAAGCCAAATTGTTACGTACGGACGTAGTTATCCTTGGGACCGATCTCGGGAATGCAGTAGTCGACTTCCTTGTTGCAGTAGAAGTGGAACGGTTGGAAGGTGTCGAAGATGAAGTCGCCCATGTACTCGTCCATGTAGGTGTTCAAGACGCGACGGTCAAAGTTGTCGATGGCACGCCCTCCATACATCACCTGGGAAGAAATGGGTCACACGATATCGGGGCTGGTTCTTCTACGGTGCTACTGAGCGTGCAAAGTTTGCTAACCAAGGAATAATATTTGCTAAGCAGAAACTGGTTCCCAGCCGTAATGTGATTGAGTTTGCATTGCATTTGACTGGTTCCCAGCCTATTTTTGCTTAGCACATAAATCTGCTATTGTGGTCATCAGCTTATGTTTCATTTTCTGCACATGTATGAGAATAGCAAATTAAGCAATTAAAATTTCTGTACCTCTCCAATAAGGTATTTGAGACTGCTCCAGGGAATTTTGGGGTCGCCTTGCTCAAAGGCCTTGGTGAGATACGTCTGGAGGATGTCCATGCAGACGCGGAAGTCCGACTCGTTGAAGTCGTAGGGCACGTTCCAGCCGATCTTGCCGTACTTGCGACGTTCCTGCACCACGGCATGGAAGAATGCGAGGACAAAGACCAAGGGCTTGAAGGCAGGGTGGGGGCAGTCCTCCAGGACCTGGGCCGAGATCTTGTGATAGCTGCTGCGAAGGTTGAGCTTCAGGCCGTTGGGAGGTTCTGTCACCACCTGGGGAGATGAGAAAGGGGGGAGAGGCTTACTCCAAGATCTCAAATTTTGAATGGGTGCTTAAAAAAAAGATGAAGAAAAATCTATGAATGTCTCTGGTTCGAATCCAACCTATAACCTCCATGTTCCAAACTACAACCGCCACAATCACTAAAATGACGCTTTCACAGAGTCAATAAATGACAGATAGAGTGCATACAAAGGGGACGTGAACCCAAGACCAGAAAGGTGATGTTCTAGTGCTTGTCCCATTGTAATTCCATTGTATTATGGTGTCCTCCTAGATAGCTAACAATCTTCACAAGAAAAGATTTGGAACGGTTGTTAGCAGGGTAACTTCCATGGCAACGCACAAAAAAGTCTTCCTTTAAAGAAAAAAACCCCACATTTTCTACAGACTAAAAACGTGAAATTCCAGTGGCTGAGAAGAACGCTTGATGATGACACAAGATGCATAGGTACCTTGAAGCTATTTCATAACTGGGAAAATATGCTTGAAGATAGCTCTCTACAAAATGCCTGTTTTTCACTTTAAGAACTGCAACATTGTCTCTGGCACAAATGTGAACATGACCAAATTGACACTTACCTTGAGTGACCTTTGAAGGATACCGATGGGGAAGGCCGGCGTGGGGTCAGTGGTCAGCCATAGCCGGAAGTCAGGATGTGGCTTAGTGATCTTCTCTAGCGCCTTCTCCAAGTCGCGTAGCCATTTAGCTAACAGGTGGCAGTTCTGAAGCATGAGCCACTGGCCGCGGGCGATGGCCGTCTCCAAGAGTTGCAAGGCCACCTAGGGATGAAATGATGTTTACTAGTGGCTGATGATCCGCAGCTACAGTGAATTATTGGTAAGGATGGGTTCACTGCTTATGGCTGACACACTGTTAAGGTACTACTAACAGGGCCAGAGCAACTGTGCTAGCTTTGAGTGCACTCCCAGGTCATGGTAGGCTAGGTCTTGTGCATGCATGGGGACTCCAACCACTGCATGATTACTTCCAGTAAACCCTGCCTTTGTGTGGAAGTGATTGTGAAATGGTTGTCGCTAACAGGAAGTTATCAAAGCTGCTCTCTGGGCGATGAGGAACATACACGTTGAGTGTTGTCAGAACAGCTTTCAAGGCAACGAGTTTATTCTATAATGCCACTGAGGTTGCCCACACAATCAATTTAACTCTACAGTACCCCTGCATTTACTTCAATACAATCAAAACATTGAAAAAAAAAGATTATATCTGGCCACCGTGATCAAAATATCTTTTCAGTTGATTGTCACTGACGGAACATTGCGGCAATTCACGGTTTCAATGAACAGCTTTGGTTCCGTTCACAGTTACGACATCAGAAATATTTAGTTTGTCCAAAGGACCCTTATTAGAGTGAGCATGATTGTCATTAGCAATTGTCCTGTACAGAATCTTACCTTCTCCTGGCCTTGCCCCATGGAGAGGAACTTGAGCTTGTTGCCGCCGAAGCCTGACCTCTCGGCCAGCTTGGTCAGGTCGCTGGCCGGGTCGGAGCCGGGACTCAGGATGAAGACGATGGGCGAGAAGGGGGTGCTCTGCTCGAAGATGGACTCAAAGCTGATGACGGGGGGTGTGACGTACTTCTCCCCCATGCGGGAGGTGACGTAGTCGGTCACGGCGCGGTAGACGCGATCGATGCGGAAACAGCGGAGTAGGAGGAGCTTCTGGAACTCAGAGAGGGAGTCTGAGTATTTTCCTGGAAGTGGGCTCTGCTCGGGAGTGTCCAAGTCGTACCACTGTGCGCCGCAAAAAAAAAATAGGACACAAAAATGTCGCAGTTCATTACATTATTATGTGATTCTAATTGACTTAATTGGAACTTAAGAATTCATTGCTATAATAACTGGTTACTTATTGAGGCATGGGAGAGTGTAGCTTTGGACATGTTTCAGTGACAACTACGTCAACAAGATGTCGACTTTCTCTGGTAACCTGCCCATAAAGTATGGTGTGGGTACCAGGCAAAATCAACCCGTGGTTAAGAAATGGTCACTTGAGCTCAGCCCTGTGGTTAGGGTCAGGGGTTGGAATCCAGCTACTGGTTATAGGCTGTCTCTTTGGGTAAGTCACTTCATCTCAACTTCGTATCACCTCTCTCCAACTGACTATGAAAGTTATGGCCCATTTTCATTATCAACTTTCTGGCATCTTACCGCTTTCCATGTAGCCCCATTCTTCTCCACGTCGTCGGGCAGCGTAGCGAACACGTCGGTGATCTGAGCACACTTGATGATGTCCTCCCAGCCTTGCTCGGGGATCCACATGTGAGGACGGGAGCGCCGGCTCTTCTCCAGCGACAGGTTGCCCTTGATGAAGAAGTCCAGCTCCTCCTGGGGCAACTGGTCCTCGCTCTGCTCCAGCTTGATGGTCATCTGGAAGGAGAACAGCAGCTTGTGCTTCTCAAACAACCCTGGTGGAAAGAGAACAGCATAACTTATGCATCAGTCTCATCTTCAAACACCCCATACAGTTTTATGTGCAAAATGGCAATGAATGCAGTACGCACTGAGTTTTCTGGATTCAAGCTTAAGTAAGACAAACTGAATCATTTATCCTGTATGCAAAATTGAATAAATTCCAATACAAAGACTCTTGACCAATCAGGCTGCATCTTCAGGGACAAGGTTTCCTAAACTACAAACTGTCTATTAAGTTCCGTTCAAGGTTGCCAAGAACTGGCCATAAAAAGTCTTGGCTGGTAACCCTTCTTTGTAGAGTCATTTGTTTAACCAATTCGTGCAGTGGCATATTCATCTGAGAACGTTCATCAACAATAAATATTACCAGTCAGAGAAAATGAACAAATGGTCTGAAACTTAATGAACTCTAACATTTAATCCTCCTGTCTCTCACAATCATTTGTAGTGGATAGATGATTAAAAGACCCAAACCCTTTCATTGACTTCACACATCAGTGATCGCAGTGTTCCCTGATGTGTAGAGCGTTATATAACTGCAGTGCCACTGCGTGAAACCAACAGACCAGAACGGGAGTGCAAAAGTTGGATGACGAACTCTTTCTGCTGAGTCAAATCTTACGCGCTAAGTAGGTTTACGTTTATCAGCTGTGAGACAAAGCTGGTTACCTGTGCAAGCGTAGTTGTAGATATTGTGTGTCAGCGTGTCCATGATGTTCCTGAGTCGCTTGACCAGGATGGAGTCCGGCAAACTCTTCTTGAGCGAGAGTTGGAAGACACCAAGGAACGAAGCCAGCGAATATTGGTACATGGTATTGATCAGAGCCATCTCGGACAGGACGAAGAAGAGGATAGCGCCCCGCTTGGCGGCCGGGCGGTAGCCGTCGCGGAGCTTGTCAATGTCCACCGCCGTCTTGGCAGCCAGCTTGAGCTTGTCCGCAACCTAGGAGAGGGTGAGATTGACATGAGGTTGGTCCAGGGCTGGACAGATAGTGAATGGGGCCACTTTAAGGTCGGATAAACAAGTGCTGAGTTTTGCACCAAAGGTTTTGATGTAAGGTGTTAGAGCCTTAGAGTTATTTTAGGAGTTGTAGTACTTTAATGCTGTAGACTATTTAAGAAACCTACATGATCTTATTTGTGATAAAAATGGGACTATTAACCTATGACAGACTGTTATGAAAATCTTTTAAACCCAGTTTTGGACAAAGAATACTTGAAGGCAGACAAAGTAGTTTGCTCGAGTTTGACAAGATCAGTCCAGATTTTTTTAAATCCTTTTTCATGACAAGCTAGCACAATTTTTGATATATGATATTGCTCTCGTTTTTTTAACCTTCTTGAAAGATAGGTCTAGTATCCATCTCACCTCTGTGGCTTTGGACTTGGTTTCCTCCAGGGTCTGCACCAGCTCCACATTGTCCAGCATGTTACCTGTGGATGTGGCCAGCTCTCTCAGCAATGAGTCCTCTAGGTCCTTCAGCAAGCGTTTGTTGTCGCTCGTCTCCTGGATCAGACGCTCGCGTTGCTCCTCCAGCTCCTTGCGCTCAAAGCCCACGATGACGCTGAGAAGCTGATCTTCAAGACCCTGGATGGGGAGACAGTGGGAAAGTTGAAATGACAATCTCTTCAGGCTCTAGCGAGCACCATATCTCTGTACACCTGGGAAATGCTTTGAAATTGTAATCGAAAAGGGGAAGCTTGATAAAATGAACCAAACTTTTCTTTGGAAAGTGGTATTTTTCTCGACAGAGTAGTTTTGGGGTTTTGTATTGAAGCATTTCATGGTGGTGTAAGATATTCTTGTAAACCAACTTGGGTCTGTGCTTTTTTGAAACTAATCACCAGCCAATCAATATTGTGAGAGATTTGACCTTGAACTCAAGGGCCTGTTTGTTTCACATGGATCTGGATCTTGATCAGTGATCCTCGCAATGGTTCACACCATCTATTAAGTGAGTTTTGGTGTCTGTAACCAACGACAGATCATTGATCAGGATCCAGATCTGTGTGAAATAAACACTGCCTAATATTCAAGATTTTGGAGGTACAGCTGTTTGGAATTGTCAAGTCTGGGCCATCTTTTTATAAAGTGTGATCTGACGGGTCAGAAAGTATTAGCCCAAATATGGAACTGTTCCAGAAGAACTGATTATGCAAAGTCAAAGGGTAAAAAAGCAGACTCGGTTTGGCAGGGTTGTTCATGAAGTATTAAAAGCATATAGGGTTATTAGACAGTATTTTCCGCAGAATGTGCATAGTGCATTCTGTGAAATAACATTTCCAGACTTCCTGAAGAAAACAACGAATCTCTCCTTCTTGTCTGATTCATACCTTGAGTGTGACTGTGTAGTTGATGACCATGGCTTTGCCAAACACTGCCGGTGTGTACTTGGGGTTAGCCAGCTTGGTGTTGAGGTACAGACGGAAGTTGGGATCGTAGTCTACCTCCTTGTCACCGAGAATGATGAACTCGCGACCTGCAGCACCTAAATTACAACATGCCCGAAAAATATCACAACTGATTCAATTCTTATAGTGTTTCAAATGTTTTGTTTTTGCTCTAGCCATAGTGTTGTAGCCATCTTGCAGGGCAGTTCTTTTGTTCCACAGGAAAACCTTTGTGCATACCCTGTGGAACAAAAGCACAGGCCTGCAAGATGGCAGTCGTGCAAACCCTCTATTGTAGACCAGCAAGTTTTGACCTTTGGCCTTAGAAACTTCACAGAGGAAGTGTCTTGATAGGAAGATATACACACACGGAGGTAAAGACATTTGATTCATCTGACGTTGGGATTCGTTCATGAAGCTGCAAGGGGCTAAGCACAAGACGGAATATTTGCTTAACAAAAAACAGGGTACCAGTGTAAATGTCATGCAACATAAACTGCAAAAAAATGGTTCTCTGCCGATTCCTGCTTAGCAGAACTTTGCTGAACAAACTTCCCTGCTTAACAAGGAAAACTGAGGGGATTCTTAAAAGCCATTACCACAAAGGATACATTCTGAAACCCAACGGCTCTGTGGTCATACCTTTGATGTTCTTCTCAAGGACATTATCGATGACAGGATCAATGTACTCATCTACATCTTGGAAGAGGAACGGGAAGCCGTACTTGATGGCAAGCTCCAACTGCTTCAGGAAGTCTGGGTCATTGAAGGTGCACACCTGTTGACAAAAATACAGGATTGTTATAAGCCAAGTCAGGGAACAAGACAGGGCACTGCTGGGTGAGAAAAATATAACCACCTCCAAATATCTTGGCTATGACTAGCAAACACATACAGGTCTATGGGAAACAGCCGTAGCCGCTGTAAAATAGCAGGTTCCATAGGTGCATCTGTTACTGTGAGCCATAGCCAAGTAACTTGGACACAGCTAAGCAGTCAAGGGCTGCTTTCGAATCTGTTGTCTAGAGCTAGGTCCAAGTCTTTGCTCCGTAAGAAATACGCGCAGATGCACTGACAATCATCATCATGGTGACGCCAGTGCGCCAGCAGTGCACAGGCATTGCTCAGTGGCTAACATAATAAGTGAATTGTCCATTTCCATTGTTCGGCACGATGGATAGTCTGGTACCTTGAGGTTGTTCTGTTCCTCTTTTCTCTTGATCCAGTTCAGTGCCTGCTGCTGTGGGTCAATGCACAGTGGGAACCGGCTGGCTCTGGTAGTCAGGATACCGTTCTGGACGGACAACTCATCTGGTGGCAGGCCCTCAGATCCCCATCTGAGGACAAAAACAAGTCATGTGATGTCACTTAATTAATACAAATAAAACTGGACTTTTATGAGAATCTCAAAGACCTCAATCAGATGTGCGTTTGGAAAATATTCATTTTGTAACCTTCAAACCTTTTCATGCCTTCCGACTTTAATTATTATAAACCAACACCACATACATCTCCTGCAAGTGTAGTATTTTAAGGTCTATGAAGGGCTGTGAGAGATATCTTGAGGTCAAAGGGTACTTGCTGAAAAGCTTAACCAATAATTCTGCATCTTAGGGTGACTGATCATTTACAAGCATCACAAAGGGAGAAGCATGTGCAGAAGTCATCCTAGGCTACCTACTTGCTGATCTCCACTTCGTCCGTCAGCAGGTTTTCCAGTCTGAACGGTTGGCTGAGGGGGATGCCTCGCTCAAGCACATCACCCTGCCAATCATTGTAGATCATCTGGTTGCGGTAATCCCAGGTGAAGGCACCCACATAACTCAGGAACGCCGAGGAGATGAGGCAGTCGCCAAGGAGACGGATACGGCGCTGACGCAACTCCTCCAAGTCATTGGTCCATCTGAGAGGAGAGGTGGAGAAAGATGCGACTGCTGGGTTAAGGAGGTGAATTCACAATCGAATGTTGAACAAAGTTGACGAATAAATCTCGAGTCATCATATAAAGGACAGGGAAATTAGAAAAACTTCATCTCTATTTCAAAAAGTTCAGCCCCCTGCCTTGGTAACCATCACTTTTGTTCACAGCCAGGGATCTTTCTGTCTGAGTCTGCTGTGGTGAGCAAGATTTCGCAGAGAACCAGTCAGCTGCAATACACATGCATGGCGTTTCAGCTGGTAACAATTCAATCTAAGCGGAACCATTGAAATCTTCAAGAAATGACTTAGCAATGGCCACGTCTTCACTACTTGGCTACAGTAGGCATTAACACATGTGCTTATGGTAAATGGATTAAGGCATCACATAACAGTTCCCATAAGCGTATGCATTTTTGACAGCCTTAGTCATGTGATGTGGACAAAGCATCAGACATCCCCAATGGGGGCTGCTAAAGAGGCATGTATCTCGGTATCTGACCTGACGTTCTCGGAGCCTAGGCCAGAGATGAGTTTGTCTGCGGCTATGAGCCGGCGCTCCATGATTTCGGCCTCTTCCTGCAGCTGCTGCTTCTCCGTAATGGCCGCCTCGTATCGCTGACCGAGGCTCGCCAACTCCTCCTCCAAAGACTTGACTTCGTTGTTGATGCGGTCCAGTTCTCGCTTGGACTGGTAGAAAGTCCGCTCCAGACGGGCCACCTGAGGAGGGGTAGAGTGACAGAGATGGATGAGGAGTGATTAAATCAAGGTTCGAATCTGACATCTTGTCATGTGTCATGTCCTTAGGCAATCCACTTTACCCTGATTTACATTCTACTCATGATAAAGGTTCTTGCATTTTATGGCCGGCAATCTGCAATGGGCTGCCATATCCAGTTGGGGGGCTAAATGTGAAAGCCAGTATTTTGATTCCAAGATCTCATTTTTTTAATACCTTCTCTCGTTTGGGCTTGATCTCTCGTGCCACCGAGCAGTAGCCCATAACCGCCACCACAAACTTGAAGAGACCAGCCCCAGCGCGTGACACGGTCTTCATCTCGTCAAAGGTAGTGTCCATGTCCTTCAAGAAGCCTCTGACTGTCTTGACCTGTGAACACAAAATGATCAAATCAAGAAATCATACCATTATTGACAAAATAATGAGTAGAAGCCTTTGACAGGGGAGACAAGTTGGCGTAGCGGGGTTTTCCTGACTTTCCCAGCTGAAACTTAATCTGGATTTTCAGTCCCTACTTGATTCCGTGGGTTCTATCTCAAAATTTATCTCTCATTTCCTTCCGACCCCTAAAACTTAACATTCCTTCATTATCTTCTCTCTAGAGGTCTCTTCTGGCTTACAGCGCCACTTTTGAGAAAACCGTTCATTTCATTACCGGACACAACAAGCTTGAACACCTTGAAATATCTTTGGTGAAAAACTCTGACACTACAAGTTTCGAAATTCAAGCCTGGAATATTTAAGTGCTCTGACCTGCGTTTGACCGATGCCATCCACGTCCATCTCGGTCAGGGATTTCAAGAAGTTGGCCTCCGCCATCATGGCCTTGGCCGATTTCCAAGACACCTCCCTGATGCCTCTCAAGACAACGATGCATTCGCACACCGTCTGAACAAGCTTTGGAGGCTTAGCGAAGGCCCTGAACCAAAAAAAAAACCAGGAAATTACAAACCACTCCAACTCATGCGCTTTGTCAAAGATGTTGAAATAAAAAATGTGGTACCATTAACCTCCAAGGGATTTACAACAATTGATTCTTTGGACCATTTGGAGACAGATGGCGGCACACACATGGTGTCTGCCCTCACAGGTACTCATTAACTTCTGGGTGGGAAGAGGTAAAGTAGAGGTAAAGTGGCTTGCCCAAGGACACAATGACAAACAAGCTGATGGATTCAAAGCCCAGACCCAATGACCAGGAGTCCACAAATTCTAACTGCAGTACTTGGTTCTATGCCCTCCACAGCCCACATTACAGTGGAGGACAGGATTAAGTGACTCTGTGGGGTTGGGTCCAAGTCCTACCTGATCTCTGTGACGTCAGATTTATCCAGATCTTGCAGGGCAATGCGAGCGGCTTCCAGGGCAGGCAAGGCCTCGGCTAGTGCCTCCTCAGCCTCTTTCTGAAATGTTCAGAAGACAATGACGGTGAAATCCTCAGAGAACGATCAGGATTTGAGGTAGCCTTTCAAGGCAAAATACAACTTATCTTAAAACTGTCCAGTCAACCAAATGAATGACCCAGTTCGATATCCGCACAGGTATATGGCAAATGACAGTCATTCAAAACAATGGCCGTCAACACCCACATGAGGTCAGTCCTATCAGCGCGGCCATGCACTAACTCACACACTGAATGAGTTGAAGGTGGCACGACATTAAAGCTTTGTGGAATGGGATATGAAGCTTTGCACAGTGTAATATGAAGAAAGACTATAGTTTGCTCCTGCGACCATGAACGATATATCTGTTCTTGAAGGAAGTGTGGTTCCGGAGAAACTGGAAGGGGAGAACCTTTTCTTGACGCTTCAAAGAGTATGCTCTGTTGAACCTCTAGGAGAAGGAGCTTTGTTCTTGAACTGTCTAGCATTTCGGAAAAACCTAATCCGAATGCTATTGCGGTATGCTCAAGAGTGCCAGGTAGGGTAGCATCAGTGACACAAACAATTTGAAGCAAGAGCATGGCGAAGGTTCCATCATGGAGAGCCAGTTGACAAGTTGTTAGTTTGGTATGTATCTAGCGTTTGCTAATAGTTTAAAAACTTGAACATCTCCAGTCAAATGCCTTGAGCCAATGCCTTGGCTCGATGTCCTGGCTCCCTGCTGTGCAATGCAGTGGATGTGGCTGCAGGTAACCAGTGATGGAACAAACTATCCACAGGCTTGTCCTGAATACTAGACTAGACTAGTTCAACTACTGTTGCAAGTTGTCGACAGGATTGAGAGATCCAACATTTGGTCCATTTTCATGTAGTGTGCCTATGCTATAGATTTTGGGGGTTCTTTTGAGACTTCACAGACCTTTTCCACGGAGATGACAGCGCTCTGTTCTTCGATCTCCTTACTCTTGCCTTCAGCGGCGTGTTTCTTCTCTGTCGCCTTGGAAGTGCGGGATGCGATCTCTCCTAGCAGGCTCTCGCAGGCTTCAGTCTTCTCGGTGACGGCGACCTTCTGGACAGCCAGCTTCTCGTTCAGCTCGTTGAGCTGGACGCTGGCCTCGGCCAGCTTGGCCATCCCACCTTCTAGACGCTTACACTGAAATGATGAGAAAACAGAAGATTTAGGGACTACAATGAAAGGGATAACTGTTTCTAATGGCTCAGAGCGAGAGCCACAGGTGGTGCTATTTATCCTACCCAAGGGAGCACGCAAAAGCTACTGATGACCTCAAGAAAAGCTGCAAATTTGAGAGTCTCTCCTGAACATGATTTGACAGAACTACAGTCGGTTCCGTTCTCTGTCTACCTGGGCAAGAATGTATTCATCCTTGACGTCCAGCAGCTTCAGGTAGGAGTTGATGAAGTCCAGATAGTTCTTGGGGGTGACGTAGTTGCTACGTCTCAACTTCTGCTGGAAACTGGCGCTGTGCTCGCCGACAGACTGGTGCACAAAGACGACGTGTTTCACGACAACATCACGATGTTCGTCTGGTATGCTCTTGATCTGTTCAGGGTGAAACAAAAAGGGAACAGTATATGTTACCAATTGGCACAGAATGGAAAGATGGAAAGATTCCAGTGTTTACTGCTTTGCTGCATGTTCTTTGATCGAACATCCAGTGCACAGACACTGAAATGTTGACCTGTGCCAATTGTATTAGTCGTATCCTTTGTATTATTGTGTTAGTGGTTGAGTTGATTTCAGCTCATTTACTCGTACTTTGGTAATTTTTAAGCTAACATTTTTTATATGAAAACTTTTGCACTTTGATGCCTTTAAGCCTGGTTTTGTCTTTTTTTTCTTCTTTGCTTTGTGTGTGTGCCTTTTTTCCAAGTTTCAAATCGTCATATTCATGTAATGCAGGTTTTCAGCTGCAAATTGTTTGGAGGAAATAACTATGAATATGATTGTAAAACCTAACACATGTTAAAAAACAACTATGCTTTGCCTGGCTAGATCTTGCAACCAAGTGACCATTCATGCAGTTGACTATAACCTGTGGTGGTGAGATTGCAACTTACATCTTCATGACCCAGGAACACGGAGGCCACGGCCGTCAGGGCCTGCACGGGCCAGGCCATGAACCAATCGATGCTGCAGTTGTTGACCAAACCGGGGAAGTTGCGGCAGCGCGTGCGCAGCGTGTCTCCCACCGGCGACATGGCCAGCACAATGTGCAGGTTGTTGGCACACTTATTGATGAAGTACTGCCAGATGCTCTCGCGGGTCGGCGGCACGCCCGCCTTGGTGGCTTCGTTCCTCATCTGTGATTGGACAGAATGAGCTTTAGGAATGGACCAGTTTGGATTCCAACACAGCATGCTCAAGGTGAATGACACCACGACCTTATCAGCACAGCCATTAGCCAACTCCCTTGCGTGCTCTTTTCCCCAATGACCTTACATGTTTGAAATACCCAACTAGCCAACTGACATCACTTCAGAATAAAAGAACAACTAGGCATGTTATGGAATACCTTTCAATAACACCACATAAAAATACATCTCTCTTGTGAGGGGCATTTTTGAAAAGAACCAGTCGACTCAACATTTGGGACAGTGTACTCTGCCTGTTGTCATGAGACGGTTTCAAATCTCAACAACGCACGTTGATCCCCTCCCCCCACAAAAAATACCCCACCCCACTCTTAATCGGAGCTAGCCTTTTCCATATCTCATACAGACCGTCGTGATTTGCAAAGGTTTACTGCATATTAAATACAGGTTCAAATACTGAGACCCAAGGCAGTTTGATCCGCTCTTCAGACCACATGCCTTCAGCACAGATTACATGTACTTTGAGTATACATCCACATGGACATGATTCCTGCATGCACAATCTCAAAGTGTAAAACAGAATATCCTGAGTACCAGTACTTGATGATACCTGGATAAGAATTGAAATCAATCAACAAAATCATGACAAACTTTGTATGTATGCCCTGAAGGATAACCTTACAAATACAAGTTACTGACAGACATGGCACTACGGCTGCAGTGTGCCATTTCTAGCATCATGGGCTTGTGCTCATTCCGTTGAAAACTGGTCCCGTGAATTCTGGGCTATATTCAAATATGATCCAGTGACCTTGGGTGTTACAAGAGAGCCACAAGGTCTATCTGAAGCTCCAATTTTTATTTTTTTTGGGGGGGGGCTTTCATGTTTGGCTCATGAGCAATGGTGGCATCACTCACCTGTCCCACAATGCCTTCCTTCTCATCGTCAGGGAAGAGCGCAGGCACCATCCCTGAGGTCAGCATGTTGTTGATGAGCTCCAGGAAGCTTTCCTGGGCCACGTGCTGATCAGTGAAGAGGAAGACGGTGCGCTTCTGCTCGATGCCCAGCTTGTTGTACAACACCTTCAGGTCATCCCGGAAGTTGCTCTCATCGTAGCCCCGGCTGAGCTGGATCTCGAAGACCTCACAGCCGGCGGCAAAGGAAGCTAGACGGGTCAGGCTCTGCTTGCCGCTGCCACCTAGGAGAAGGGTCGGGGGTTCAAAAAAGAAGTCAGCTGCTGCATTCCTGACCTACTGGTTAAGTGCTTGATTCACTTTCTTCTCATCAATACTAAACACAACTGAGGGTTTGAATCCTCCTGGATGCATACACCTTAGGAAAGAGCACTTGCTCCTACTAAACTTGATGAAGACAGGGATTGACACCAAATTTATGGCAGAGATATTGAAGGTATCCAGGACGTTTCTTTCCCCAAATCATAAGCAACTAGAGTCGTTTGGACAAAATTTGAGAAAGCCCTCTTCAAGCATGGGCAACAACGTGGGACTCACCTACACCCACCAAGAGGGCGTGACCTCTGTCCATACGGATGACCCTGTGAATCCGGGTCAAGTGATCCAAGGCGTCCTCAAACAGAACCAGGTTCATGGGAGTCTTGTTATCATTGTATTCCTCAAGGATCTAGAAAAAGACAAGATGGTGACTAAGACAAGATGGTGACAAAGATAAGATGGTGACTAAGACAAGATGGTGACTAAGACAAGATGGTGACAAAGACAAGATGGTGACAAAGACAAGATGGTGACAAAGACAAGATGGTGACAAAGACAAGATGGTGACAAAGACAAGATGGTGACAAAGACAAGATGGTGACAAAGACAAGATGGTGACAAACAGGCTGTGCTTGTAGACATTCAGGTGGAAAATCTAGCATTTTTGGTGTACGTGTCTGAGGAGATAAGGTAATTTGACACATAGGTTTGTTGAGGCATCTTCAGTCTATTCAAGCTATATTCCAGATGTCAACGAGGGGAGAAAGTTTCAAGACTACTGTAGTTAAAACCAGGATCACTAGGTGCAAATGAACCACGACTGGAAACCTTTACAGGGAAAAATCATGTGCTCCACACACCATCAACAAAGTTTTTCTATGGCACTGAGAAACAGAATAAAATGATTTTCTGAATTTCTTTTCTCAATTTTCATTTACCTTCTTCCAATCTCAGCTTCAATTGATTGAGAGACGAAGGCAAAATGACTTGAAAAAATCCTGTCCATACCTCTTGGAAAAGAGCCTTGGCAGCGTCATAGTCCTGTATATCTTCATAGAGTCTAGCTTCGCCTTCATCCAGTGCTGTGCGATAATCTCCAAACAGTAACGGATCCCGGACGGCGTTCTCCACATGGTCTTTGAAATGCTCCTCGATGACCGATTTCATGTGACCCTGTTGGAAGAAACAGGTAACATTCATTGAGCCTGATTAACTCTGAAATATTAACACCTTTACTGATCTGAACTAACACACTGATGCTGTTTATCAATCAGATTTTTTTTTTCTAAGATCGTGCAAGTACTGACGGAGTATACCTCCACAAGTGATTTATCCTCCTTTGTGGTGAGCCTGTCATAGAACACTCGCAGGCACTCGTTACGCCAAACGCGTACGAACTGCGAGACATTGGTGAAGCGGTCGGGCGTGGTCTGCAGCAACCCCTGCGCCACCCGCGACAGGTCCCGCAGGTTGAAGATGTAGTGGAACTTGGACGGCGTTGGCGGGAGGTCGTTGACGATGATCTTGTAGAGGTCCAGAGTGCCCTGGGTGATCTTGTCGGCCGCCCGATGGATGCTGTCGTCAAAGGACTGCAGGTGGCCGGCCAGGATGGAGGCGTAGATGTGCTTGAGGGAGGCGTCCGAGGGGAAGGTGATGTTGAAAGTGCAGAAGAGAGAGATGAACCGGGGGTCAACCTCGTTACGACCTCCACCAGCCTGATTGAGAATTAAGATGAATAAATCATTAATGCTTGAGTATAAAACTCTACGAAACTATGAAAGTCTACCAAAACAGTTTACTGATTAGCTCAACAAAAATGGTATTAAGGTAAACCAACAAAAAAGTGAAGCCAACCTCTCCATTGATTCACTGGTATAAATAATAAACTTCACGCTCAGTGTGTCTCAGGATTGTTTACGAACCTTTCCCATAGCAGCAATGAACCCGATATCTCTGATGTACTTCAAGATCAGGTCCTTGCCTCGGTCATACATCCCGCCTCGCTCCAGAAGCAGCTTCAGTAAAGCAATGGGCTGCTGGGTGCCGTACACGTCAACCTGTGGGGAACAGACTACTGTTAGGAACCTTCTTATTACAACTGTATTCTTTTTTTGAAGAATACGCTGATGTGGTTGATAAGAAGAAAACGCCAAATGCCTGGATGTTTTTTGACTGAAGTAGGGCACATGCTTTCTTCAATGAAGGCATTAAATCATTTTACTACCCTTTAATTCTGTCAGGATTTTCGCTACAAAATGGAATTCTCCAAAATCATCCATCCTACAGGAAGACAACAGCAGCATTCTTTGTTGTTCGACTTTCGAGGGGCTTCAAGCGCCACGTAAAGTAACAGTGGCTTGGCTCTACATTCCTAAATCCTACAAAATCCTACAAAAACTTATAGATTTTGAAGGATTTAGGGGTGTCAAAACCAATCCATGTGGCGAGTTCTCACCTGGGGCATGTTCATGTCGTCCATGAAGACCAGCAGGCGTCTGCCGGGAGGAGGGCCGTATGTGTCCTTGGTTCGCTTCTCAACGTTGGCTTCCAGATTCCGCTGGACGTCCATGGAGGTGGTACGTGAGGAAAAGTTGATGTTCAAAATCAACTGGCAAAGGAACAACATAAAAAAGAGTCAGGTCAATGATGAATTCAGGTACTAAGAAATTTTAAGCTATCACATCTTGATACTTGGGAAGCTGGATATTTGATTCTTTAACCTTAGGGACGGCGACCATTTAGACCCGGTTTGAAAAGGGCCCCCCGGTAGCCCACCCGGTATAATGCCTGCCCGGTATTCAGCCTACTTCAGGCCGGTATCAGGCCTGTCTGCACATTGGCATTTCAAAGTCCCTGATGAAAGGCTTCCCCCACCATGCTAGCACAGATGAATGGGGGTCTAAGCGGATTAGTGTAAACATTGTATAGAGCTGAAGGATTAAAAACCATAAGCAGGTTCCTTCTGGGATAGATTACATGTACCAGTACTTGCAAACAATGGACCCCAGGATGAAGAAGTTCGAGATCAACAACCAGTCCAGCATCCCAGGCCGGTAGCCAGGCCGGTATGAAAGGGGTTTTTGCAACCGGGCGAGCTTACCGGGGGGCCCTTTTCAAACCAGGTCTAAATGGTCGCCGGCCCTTAGTAGAACCCTTAAAATTAAATCAATTATCTCCACAAGTCTGAAAGTCTTCTGCCTTGGGCCTCATTTCCGACAACAGCAAGAAAAGGAAACCCTGTTCATCAATGCGAGAGCTAACCAAGAATAAGCTCAATACCAGTGACTGTCCGAACAATACCAGAGTAACTTCCAAATGCAACTTAAGTGATCCCATTAGCAACTTACATTACTCTCCTGGTCAATGTTCCTCAGGAAGTCCTGAATGGTGGCTGTCTTGGATGTGCCCGTGTCGCCAACAAACAGTATGGGCTGCTTGGTGTGAACCATGAGCTCTAGCAGCCAGGTGTTGCGCACTGTGTCCAAGGTGGGTACCAGGATCTCGTAGAACTTGCGCTCGGGGTCATGGACGTACTTGGGTACCAGCCTAGACCAGGGGATCCACTGAGGTGGACGGAGAGGGGTAGATGGGACGAATCCAAGACAAGTTTCACAAGAATGTTCTTGCAATCCTGTTTGGATCACAATACTTTTGTCTACAATGAAATCACATGTATTACCAAAAAAAAACTACATCGGTGTGATGAATTTGGCCTGTTTCAGTGAATACTGTGGAACCATTCTTAAAATGGGTTCCAAAATGCTTGAAGGTGTCACCAAGCACAAAATGGTGGTAAGCACCACTTGCTCAGGCCAAGTTTGACCAGCGACCATTTGCCAATCACTGGTTGATTTTGACTGGTAACGTGTGTGCGATATGTAGGGCGGGTACTAAGCAAATGAAATTGAAAACATGGCTAACTGTACACGGTTTTTGACCGAAGTTGGCCTCAGCAAAAGTGGACTGAAATATGCTTAGCCACAACACCTGCTAAGCAATCTTTCCTGCCAGGCAGCCTTCAAAGTCTCTAAGCCAAACAACCTTCCGCTTACCTTCTTCTTATCCTGATCAAAGTAATACTCGTAGATGGAATCCAGCTGTCCAGGCAGTTCCCCAGGGCCTGCGTCCGTCCCCTCGTCAGAGACTGTGGACATGGACGCCGTGGCTTTGATGAAGCTGTCAAACTTGACCTGGCTCTCCTCGATCAGAGAACCGCCCAGGGACCAGTACAGCGCCTGGATGAAGATGGACTCCAGGACCTCGTACTCTTGCTCCTTGGTGATGAGGGCGTCCAACATCTTGGTTAGCTGGGTCACCTATTGACATTCAATCCAAACAGAAAGATTGTTGTTCATACTCTCCATGCATCGGCAACCATCCAGCATTTCTCGGCCAGCACCATGCCACATAGTCAGGCACTGTTCCCGATGACAACTAGGGCATACTGATCGGAACGTGGATTCTGAAAATCTCAGGTTCGTATCATAACCACTCTTCCCCTTAAGAGAGATTGCTTCTACATGGTGTCACTACAAACAAACCCATCATTTACATTTAGAAATAAACACAAAAACTGCTTAGAAATAAATGGCATCTTGGCTAACAAATCCTTGAGAAGATCTTGAAAGATTTCAAAATGGGTCCTTTTTCACTGAAAATTAATAACGAGGAGTTCTGAAGCTGTCCTCCAAAGGTTTCAACCCCCCCAATTTTTTTTTTTAAATTTCACGATTAAGCAAAATCAGTCAAACTTTAGAAGGAAACGTTAAGAAGAATTTTTTTTCAGCCAGTTGAAACAGACTTCAGACAGGACAGTGTGAAACTTCCGTTTGGCTAACTGTACTTCAGAGTAGCTTCCCAACTCCTTCCAAGAAACTATCTGTAACTTTGGCTTGATACACAAGAGTGCTTGAGCCTTGTGTTGCTAGTGGTAAACAACGACAGAACAATCCGCCAAAATGCGACAAATCGGCTGCCCACCATGTTGAGGTTGGTCAGTGGGATGATCATCTTCAGCTTGTCTCCTGGCTTGCCGTCCAAGATCCCCTCCAGGATCAGATCGATGGCTCCAGGGACGTACTTGTTGAAGAGCCTCATCAGTTCCTCCTGCTCCTGCTTGGAGGGGCGGGCGTTGATCCATTTCTGCCAGAAGGGCAGGTAGCCCAGGTTCTTGGGGTCCACGAAGACCATGCCGCAGCGGGAAACGGTGGCTGGCGAGGCATACTGAAGATCGGACACCTGCAAAAAATGATCCATTGATTACAAGTGTATTCTGACAAAAAAATTGTTATACGTGTCAATCTGTTCTTTTCTGCATTTTAATAAACTTCTGTGTTATCGGCACTACGAGACTCTTGTGACAGAACTGCGCTGACCCAATTATTTTGGCTGCGGCTAGCTGTAACGTGGGCCTATGAAAGCAACTGGCTGTAACCGTGTAATTCAGACAGGACATGGCCAATACACACTGAAGACAATTCTAATGTTGAACACTAAACGAAGGATACAAGACAACTTCCCAGCCAAATGTACACCAGACTGAGAGCATTATTATTTGTGAGTTTTACTGTCTCTCGACTCATTTACCCATCTTGAAGGACAACAGCAAAACCCTGCTGGAACAGGCTTTTCTACCCAGCAGACTAATTTAAGTCTTGGGAGACTTGACCAGCAGACTAATTCAAGTCTTGGGAGACTTGACCAGCAGACTAATTCAAGTCTTGGGAGACTTGACTAGCAGACTAATTCAAGTCTTGGGAGACTTGACCAGCAGACT
>NW_019091385.1:490909-516622 GCF_001949145.1 Acanthaster planci | reverse complement strand
AGTTTCCAATGCACCTACACACCACAAAACATCATTAAGGATAGTCCAGTCTTCTTATGCCTGTTATGTCTTTCCAAGATCAAGGAACTGTATCTCAAAGTTACACAGATTCCTACTTTTCACGGGTTGCTACTTTTGGAAATGAGATTTCTGAAGAAAGACTTGCAGTACATGCTAGCATGGGCAAAGCTTGAATGTGTTCTACTTGAGAGGATTTCACCAACAAAACTGCGTAGAGGAAGGAACGATCTATGTGCACAAATGTGACCGGTTCTAGAAAAATGGGTAATAAGTCGCCAGTTTCAGGTTATGAGTTTGTGATATGACTGGATTGAGTACATCAAAAGCTACAATTTGATA
Source organism: Acanthaster planci (assembly GCF_001949145.1). The sequence continues at coordinate 516,262 of NW_019091385.1, read as the reverse complement.
TATGAATGACCCCTGTAGTGCACTGCATTCCAGAGATATTTAGACATTTGTATACACATTTTCGGATTCAATAAAGGCACTTTTCAAGAAAAAGCTCAGAAAGTGTCGCGCTTAGAAACACAATGCTACGTAGGATTTCCTACTGAATGATCCATTTTTCATCTTTATTCATCAGTATCCATGTTTGTAGTCACAAATTCTGAAATAGAAATATTATAGAAGCTATTCAAGGAAAAAACATTTTTGAAGAAATTTTGGCCTCTCCACATAGAACAGGCCATTCTGTGATTTGGCATTGCACCACTTATTACCCTTTTTTTGCAGAGCGGGTCACAAATGATAAAAGACAGAAAGCTTTGTCACATGGCAAAGTCGTCACTCGGGCTGAAATACCATGCACATGCATGTATGGTACAGAATATAAATGTGTGACACAGGCAATTTTCATCTTATGAAAATCTGGAAAAAGAAGATCTCTGTTTGAGGTAGCCATTGTTCATCTGATTCAGCCTGGCCAACCGACCCCTGGTGAGCTGCACTTGGAAGCAGGAGGTTGTGGGTTTGAGTCCAACACGAGTGAGGTAATGAATTTTGTTATGAGCCCCCCGACAACTCTGTTTACATGGTGTTTATCAAAAAACCTACAACTGAGGTTTTTATATCAAAATAAATAGGGTCTTCACGATGGGTTGGCATCCAATTCCTGGCTGAGACTTTCTCTATATCATCAACGAGGGAGCCCTTGTGCTCAGAACCCACAGACACCATTGTGCTTGCCTGGCACTGACCTGCTGATGTTATCAGCGCAGTAGGTGAAGATGGCCTCCTTGGTGATGAGCCGATTGGTTCGTCTCATCTCCACCAGCACGTGGGTCATCCAGTCTTCCACCCGCCCCTCGGCTGGAATGGCCTGACGGAACTCCATCACCTCTCCCTCGGCCGATATCATGGCGGTCACCAGAGTCTCCCGGTTATTGCCTTCTTGTAGGCGCAGCGAGGCGATGTTATCGTACATCTGAGTGTCAAGTAGGGCAGGGAGAACAGAAAGTCAGGTGATGGGGTTGAAAGTTATTTCAAGGGAAAATAGGAGAACAGGGCTGGTAAGCAAAATTGAAAGAAGACTGATTTGCTAACCAAACAATTAGAGACCTAATCGCAAGCAAGATATTCTGGTCAGTAATCTGTTTTTTGCTGAGCAAACTTTCAATGCTTTCGTGGGGAATTTCTGTTCATCGGCTTTGTTAAATTGGCACAGCAGAGAGCAAGTCTGCAAACAGAAATATGGCTAAGAGATACCAGGGCTGAAACTGGAGGCTGAAGACAAGTCCAACGCACATCCACCAGGGGCTCTAAATAGCTAACAGGCATGAGTTCTCTCCCAATTGGTGATGACTGAGTGAATCCTGTACTTGGGATTTCAACCATTGTATCATAGCAACAAAATCCAAAAAAGTAGCCCAGAAAAATAAAAAATGTTGGGGCCAAAAAATCCTTGAAATCCAGCCCAAAACACTGAAAAATCCCCAAAGATAGTTTAACTGACCTTGATGATGTGCTCTTGGACGCAGGACGGATCGCTGCTTCCCAGGATGGAGAGGAGCTCGTCGTCAGAGATGAAGAAGAACCTGGGGAAGGCGTTCCTCTTGGAGTCTAGGTAATCGTTTAGGCTCTTCTGGCATCGCTCCAGGCCTGTGCTGATCATTTCCAGATCTTGGAGACGGTTAGGGGCGTGGCAGGAATCCTTGATGCGCGGGTTGGACGCTGTGTCTTGCATGATCTGTAAACAACCACAACGAAATTAAATGAACCCAAGCACTTCTAAAAAGGTTAAGGGTATTTTCAACTGCAACTATACCCTTTTGAGAAACACAGCTCAAAGTTTTGATCTGCATACTTAGTATTCTTACAAATTAGTCATTCGGGAGATATTTTGTGATAAATTTTTCAACCTTAGGGAGACATCGGTCATTAGGGAGACATTTCAATGTCTCCCTAATGCCCCACCTACCAGAGGAAGGCCTAATTTTACCGTTCAAATTTTGAGAGATGATAGATTAAGGTCTAAATTGAAAACATACAAAGTTTGGTTCAGATCAGATTAGGGAATATTTAATTATGGGACAGTTTGTCCATGATCTTAGGGGAATGTCTCCCAAGTGACCCATTTTCATTAAACAGTATAACATTTAAGATTACTGACAACAGTCAAAGTGCAGACTGGCTCGTGCATGGCACAAAAAAGCCACTGTGCCGTTAACAAGCATTCTCCAAATGAATATACTCTTACTGTAGAATACCAATTCACTGGTTCCTAGAAGATGACTCCCAATATGAACCTTTGACTTTGATTACCAGTTCACTGGTTCCTAGAAGATGACTCCCAATATGAACCTTTAACTTTGCATCAACTACACATGTCCTCATGTGTACCCATGCTGATATGGACAAACCACTCCGATCCACATATTTCAAGGAGGTGTTTAAGAAGCTAACCTTCTTGAAGGTCTTGTCGATGGCATCAAATTTCTTGGCCTCTTCCGGAAGCTGAGACCTGATATCGCCACCGATGAAGATGCTTTCTAGGTACATCCACTTACGTTGCACCACCATCCACACCTGGGGAAACATCAGTAAAGACCACGTAATATTTGTCCTTTTTAAACCTTCAGTCAGTTTCTGTCTGCCAAGTCCAAATTCATGTTAAGTCAATTAAAAAAAGCCCTATTGTTTATTGTGTGGCTTCCGCTAAGCAGATATGTTTATGTTAAGCAGATACTGCACTTGCTCAATAAAATTGTAGCAGTTCATTAGAAAATCTTATGCTGTGTCCAAAAGTCATGGCTAATGCTAAAAATGATGCACCTGCCTATGGAAGCCATTAGATAGTGGCTGTAGCCACTTCCCATAGAAATGTGTGTCACCTAGCTGTAGCCAATAAATTCCAACATGGCCTCACCTCCAAGACTTCCCCAATCAGTGATAGGCTTTTCTCCCAGGTCTGAACCGTGTTCAGGAACGGCCCGATGAACCGCGAGGCCGACATGCTCTGTAGGTTCATAGCATTGTCGTCCAGAATCTGCATGACCTCGTCTACTGACCCCAGGATGTAGCCTCGCTCCTGGGTCCCCTTCATGTACTTGTTGACGCTGAACTTCATGCTCTCCCAGACGTCGTTAACCTCCTTGATGCCCTGTGACAAGAAAAGGTCAGTTTTAAATGCTCAGAATTTTGATACCATAAAAGAAAGTCAAAAACTTTCTGCGCGTCAGGGTTAATGTAATTTGTGAACAAAAATTTTCCTTTGAGAATCAACTTCTTTTTTATGCTATAATTAAATTACTTTGATTAGATCATTAACACACACTAGAACAGACACTGAAATGGACCAACAGACTTTAATGAAGTGAACTGAAAATTGGCATGAATTACAATACATGATTGGCAATGGCATCTTCGTCGGAATGAGCACAAATATGAACTCTCACCTTTTCAATACTCAATTCCTTGGAGGCACTGGTAACTATGTCGCCGATCACGTCCTTGAAGTTGTGTAGCTCCATAGCAAAGAGGTTCTCCAGCGTGAACGTGTCTGGGTTCATGTCGAAGGACTTACCCGTCTTGTTCATCAGTTCCTTCCAGTGTCTGGGTAGGGGTCAAGAGGTCAAAAGGACAAAGGTTATAGCAGCTGAAGGACAAGGTCCATATATGCTCTTTTACTATTGTGCAGATGTTGAAGAGCTCAAATATGTTTACTCTAAATGAATGTCTGCCTGAAATAAAGGTTCACAGGGTCTACAAACTCGGCAAACAAATAGTAGAACTTTATTGGTGTCTGGTACCAAGTTTTATAAAATGAAACCCTCTACTTCATCATTTCCACTAGAAACTGTTTAAAATTCTCTACTGGGCAGGAAATCAATGACACGTTCTTTGTACTTCAACTTTCAAGGGCCATCAAATCCCATGTAAAGTAACAGTGGCTGGGCTCTACCTTCCTTAATCCTACAAAAGCCCCTCAGACTTGTGTCAAATTTTGCAGGCTACGGGTGGGGTTCAGCGCAACCATGTCATGCCTTTCCAGACCAGTGATATTATGATGGGCACATCTCAAATCATACCCGAGCCCTGTGCAGCTTGGGAGGTAACTCAGTGAGCTATTAATCCTTGGAACTCCTCTTGTGCTCCATAGAGTAGTTCAGAGACCAGACTTGGAAGCAATTGCTGAACTGGACTCTTGTTTGTGGACAAGTGGTATTTTGGATGAATCAACAGGTCCTGACCTTTCTCGAAGTGCCTCGTTCTTGAGATCCACAAACAGCGGGATGGAATCTTTAAATTCCTTCATTCTCCCCTCCACCATGTGAGCTGTGGAGGTGCTCTTGACTTCCCTGGGTAGCTTCTTGAGGTTCTTGATGTAGGTGTCAATGCCTTCAACCAGGTGGTTGACATTGAGGTTGGCCCACAGGGTCTGGGCCCACTCCTCGCGAGCGGCCTGGGGGAGGAGAGTTTCACAAGATTATTTGTGACCCAATCGAGTAAAATAAATTGCAAGTTGCCTAGGCCACTTTAAGGTTAAATATCTCCAAAAGAATCAATCAATGGGCTCTGAGCTGGACCTAGAGAGGGTCCAATCATGTCATCAATGGAGGCTCCTTTGGTAGCAACTGCATGTCACTGGTTCACGAATGACTATGAAACACAGGTGTTGCAGTTGCATCGCTACAAGCAAAATGAACACTCCTGACCTACATAACTCTTTTCAACCAATGAGGGGGTGCTTCTGCTCAGACGGATAGGAACCCTCAACATTTGCACCCACATAATCCTTATTTTTACCAGTTTTAATTTGTCAGTTACACACCAAACAGACAGCTAAACCACAAAATAAAGAATTTTAAGCAGCTAGAGTTAACAGAAGCAGATTGAATTTCTGTAGCTGGAACGCAAACAGTTATCCCCCAGATGGCAAAACAAGACGGTTATAACAAAGTGTGGCTTTGGTAGGTAAACGACTTGTAACAGAAGGTCTTTCATACCTTCTGCTGTTTGTAGATTTCATAGATCTTATCCAATCCGGTCATCTCTTTCTGTACTTGGAGCAGCTCGGGGTACATGGTGATGGGCAGGTCAAAGAGCTTCTCAGCATTGGCTAGCTCTTGGCGATCCTTCTCATACATGGAAAGCTCGCGCTTGAAGCTCTCTAAGATCTCAACACCTGTTTCAAAATCACGCAAGGCTGGTCAAAATCTCTGGCTGACTTCAAAAGATAATGTACTGGAGTTGCTAAAAATCGGAAATATGCTCAGCATGGGAAACATAGCCAGAACATGTTACCAGCCCAGAACTCATGGTGTACGCACTGACAGTAACTTGTCAAATTTTGCTTCACATATAAATTTGCTTAGCAGGATATTGTATTCGGCAATGCTAGGACATTAAGCCGATAAGTAACTTGTATCATATATTTATCAACAGATAAAGGTTTAACATCTTTTATATTGAGCTTAACACTTAACCCTTAAAATCACTTAACCCAAATCACAAGGGTGGGAGCCCAGCCTATTCCACCTTCTTGCTAGAGACACATCCACATACATACCCCTGTCCAGGTCATTGCCGACAGCTCCTGGGCCCTCTAGACGGAACTTGCTCTGGAAGTTGTTCAGCTCGGTGCTGAAATTGCTGATCTGGTCTTGCGTGATCTGAGGGAGGGTATGTGAAAAAAACACAGATCATTTAGTGGTACCATGCTTTGCCAACTCATAAGTTTAGGCACAAAAGCTTTGCTGTTTAGCATTGTTTGATGCTGATATTAATCTTATGATGGATACCCCACAAAACTATCAAAAGACCCCACACGATTATCACAAGACCATCACAAAGTACTAACAAGCCTACCAAAAAGACCATCTTAACAGCATCATAAGACCATGGCAAGACTGCTGCAAGATCATCACAAGGCAATCGCAAGACCAACATGAGATCATTGCAAGGTGATCACAAGACCATCACAAGACCAACATAAGATCATCACAATACAAAAGATGAATTAACACAAGACCCCTGGTCTGAAGTCACAAGCTATTCGAACGGCCTGCGACAAAAGCATTCCGTGATCAACGTGTCTCCGACTTCGCCCTCACTGGAAAGGAAAAACAATCTGCCCTGCCATGGACTCACCTCAGTGAACTTCTTCTTGACCACGATCAGGCTGGCGTCCACGTGCTTGGACTCCATGAACAGGTCGTCCCAAATCTGCTTGATGTTGCGACACAGCTCCTTCTCCTCGTCTGAGACCTCGATGCGGTACATCTGCAGGGTCCGGTAGCGCTCCAGGATGTCCTTGATTCGCATCTCCACCTCCAAGGACATGTGCTTGATGTCAGAGATGATGCGAAGGACAAACTTCAAGTCCTCCAACGTGTCAGGCGTCTTCTTGAGGTCCGTAGACAGGGTCTGTAGATTTGAAGACATTGACAGTTCCTTTAGCCATCCAAACACACCAGGGTGTGAATGAGTCGTTATAAAACCTCCCCACATTCATACATTTCCTGCGAAAATCTGGCACCGATTGTAACAAATCCTGTCAATGAAAACTTTCATCAGTCTTCCCACACTTACCGTTAGCTCTGTCTGAAGACTGTTCAAGTCCTCGCTAGCCGTGTCCTTGAGTAACGCGCCAAGTGACTCCACCCATTTCTGGGCGTGGTCTCTGACGGTGTCAGCTAGAAGTCCCATGTGGAGGCGGACGCAATCCTGGTCTTTGATCTTGGGCTGATTTTCCACCTGTTGAGAAAAAAAAAACAAGACGGCAGAAAATGCGAGTATGGTCTTAAAACAAGGTATCTCAACCACGATCTATGGGACATTATTTCAGCATGACTTTTCAGAGAAGATCCTCTGAGGCTGGCTTTCCACATATCAGGGTGAAAATGATGACAAATGATGCAACCACAAGACTGACCTCCTTGGCCAAGTTGGAGTAGAACTGGAGTTTGTCGTCGTAGGCCACACAGGTCGGTTTCTTACTGGCAAACTTCTCCAGCATGATGGTCTTATCCAGCTTCCACAGAGGACGGTATCTCTTCCACCTAAAACCAAAATGACAAACCCTTTTTATTCCTATACAGTTAACCTCGGAAGGTTTAACATTACTGGAGAATACATCTCTACTGTCCAAGATAAACTTCATATTTCAGAGGCTTAGCAAAACAGGCCATTTCAGCAAATACCTAGGATCAATAAAAAAGCCTAAATGGAGGGAGATAAATCAACCTGAACCAGATAGCTGACATTCAAGGCAGGCTGGTGCCTTTTATAGGCGTCATACACTTCCTACTCATCTTCACAACCTTCATCAGGGCACCAGACCACATAAAAGCTGGTACCTGGGATGCGGTAATTAACTCCACACTTGTCTTCACCAGATCCCTGCTGGGGACCAGACCAAGATGGCTGCCTCTTACCTGCCGAGGTACTTGTTGTGGCTGGTCAGGGTCTTCTGGATCTGGTTGGAGGCCTGCACCACCAGGTCGATGATACTGCCGTCGGCCGAGATGTCAGAGAAGAAGCTGAAGATGAACGGCTCATCTTCACCCTCAACATTCTGGGGTGGAGTCTCAATGCAAGTACCGTGCATCCAACGGATGAAGTTCTTGGTCCTGAAATCAAACAGGTGAATCAGTTCAGAGCTGCTCTGATGCTAAAGATGTTTCCATATTAAGTTGGCATGTGTATGAATATTTCACCATTAGTATAGGTGCATGAAGTGCTCATACCCTTCCAAGCACTTTTGCATGAGTTTTTGATTTTGATGACTTTGTCTGAGTATGAGTGATATTGTATGAGAATGAGTAATTTTATAAATGAGTACTTGCGATTTTTACGAGTACTTTACCACAAGCGTGAGTGCAAAAACATTTGCATTAACATGAGTCTGAGTACAAGTACTTCATTGTGAGCACAAGTACTCATGCGAGTCTGAGTAAAAGTACTTTATTGTGAGTACAAGCACTCATGCAAGTCTGAGTAAAAGTACTTCATTGTGAGCACAAGTACTCATGCGAGTCTGAGTAAAATTTCTTCATTGTGAGCACAAGTACTCATGCAAGTCTGAGTAAAAGTACTTCATTGTACTAGTAGCATGAGTACACAAATACTTGAGTATAAGTATTTCATAATGGAATCATTTATTTTTTACTGATGCAGCAAATAAAAAGAAATTCAATTTTAAATGATAAGGGTGAATTTGTAGAACATTTTATTCCCCACCCTTCCACACAGTCTCGGACACACTGCATGGTCAGTTTGTAGATCTCATTGGCTGCTGGCACCAGGATGATCTCAGGAGCGGACAGCATGGCATCAATCTGGAACAGGGGCTTGTCTGTGATCATGGCGTTGTTGAATTCAATCAGATTGCGGGATATCAGCTGTAGGCCAGACAGGAAATCATCAATAATATGCTCTCAGAGCTCGTTTCCCGAAGTAACTTATTGGTTAAAGAAATACTTTAACAAGCAAAAGGACTAACGCTTCCATCTCAAGATCAACCCACGTTCAAAGAAAGAACTGCGAGTAGATAATCACCACAATTTTTTACAGATCAAAAGTCAATCCATTTCTTGTACTTGTTCAACCAATAAAATGATTCAGCATGTATCAGGTTATCATGTCTGTTCTAAAGTAAGCAGAGATTCTTAGCCGTAACAGATGCACAAAACAACATTAGCCACATTTCAAGCTATTATGTTACAAAGTTATGCATCCCTCTTTAACCAAAAGGTTGACCTATCCCCCCTCCACCAGTCTTGCCTAGGATACCCACCTTCTTCAGGGAGTCATACACCCTTCTCTCCCAGTAGGCATAGTAAGCCTGCAGCCTGGGTGATCTCCCGGTGTTAGTGTGGACCACCAGGCCTTCCATCTTGGTCAGGAGGGGTCCGATGGCGCGGTACTTGCGGGCGAGCTGCTCGAAGGTGTGCATGCGCTCTCGCTCAATGTGGTCAAAGTATTCCTGATCAAGAAAAGGTTTTTATTTAATGACATTCACTATGTCTTACTACACTGTCTTTAAACGAGCTGCAGAGCAAGTTTAACTAGTTTTCATCAGAATGTGCACAAAACAAGAGCATCTTTGAGTGACAGGGATGCATTAGGGTATTGGTGCATGATGGTAACGATGCACATAAATCTCTGGGTAACACAATGGCTTTTTAGTTTTGCCAAGAATGTACTTAAGTACAGCGTGCTGAAACTCTTCTTACTTTGGACTTCAAAGACTGGGACTGACACAGCATGAGATCTCTACTCTGAGTGCACTGTGAATATAACACAGCCAAACCAAAACTATGTATGTAACAGGCTTTGTCTGAGATAACATCTCGAGTTTGAGATTCAAGAACTCCCCGTTTTACCTTGCAACCAGGTAGAATTTCCCCTTCCATCTGACTGCCAGGTCCCTTGAAGAGATTTGCGTGCTCCACTGCCTTGAGCCTGGCATCAATGTCCTTGGCGTTCTTCTGGATTTGGTTGACTAGCGACTCAAACTTGGAGATGGCCTGTGGGTTTGTGAAAATTAATCAAAATATGACGACAGTGAATCAAACTATTCCAAACTCTGTCTTTGTGCTCATTCTGGTGAAGTATGTTGTTTCCCAGGTATCTACAACGTAATCTTGACTTTAAATCTGTCCATGTGGGAACCAGTCAGGAAGCTATTATGTACCTGTTCACAGCGGGTGATGTAGTCTGTGATACCAAGAGAGTTCCAGTTGAGACGTTTGTGTCCAGACTTCAAGGTGCGTCTGAGATCCTTCAGGTGTTCATCAAGCAGCTGGGTCTATAGATGTAAGAGGATTATCACACAGCCATTACATGAAGTCTTGGGTGTTGAACAGTGGCTAAGTACAAGAACTTGTGTAAGCTTGTGAGAAAAACTTGAGGCTTTGTACAAATCAACCGGCTCCGGCTATGACCAACGTACATGTCTATAGGAAGCCGCAAGCCAATGGCTTCCCACAGGCTCATGTTATTTTTAGCCACAACTTTTAGACATAGCTGTAATTCATGCACTTACTAGTTCTCAAGTTAAAGAATCAAGCTTTACATGCATACTGCTATTGGGGAGTCAGGTTGGCAAGTGGTTCTCTCCTCGCCATCCACGTCTAAGGCCCGGGTTTGATTCCTGGCTCAGTCCACATGAGGATTCCGTGGGTTTTCCTCCCACCTCTAAAACTACAACTGCTTCTTTTTGTCTCCTCTCTCTTGACAGGAAGACGTGGGTCATTTGGGGGCTGCCTGAGGCACCCTTTAGTATGCAATTGGCTCGACCACGTATGAAATTTGTGCTTTATAAATGAATAAATGATTAAATTTTGACAGATAAACAAAATGTTGCACTTGTGGAACACAGCTTGATGAAAGGGAGAGGTAGGGCTGGGTAAATGGGGGGGGAGGCTGGATTGAGGGGGAATGAATTCCTAAATGCTTACCTCAGCATTGTTAATGGAATTGATGGCTGAGTGATACCTTCCCAGCATATGTCGCAGTCCGTCATTCCACCGAAGGTATTTATCTTCCTGAAGATCATAAAAATACACAAGATAACTTACATTCACTTCAAACCAAGGTCAGACAGATCACACTTGGCCAATGAATTTAGACTGACATTAATTTATTTTTCTTTGCTTTTCATCTTTCAAAAGGAAAAGTCCTTGATAGGTATAAAAAATATGAGCTTGACGGAAAAAATAAATGAGGAAATTAGCTTGAAACCAGCGTTGTAATTGACACTAGTACAAGACCATGACAAGACCAATACTAGACCACCAGAGAGAGATCAAGTCAAAAGCTTTCAAATGAATTGCAACAAAAGCATTCCAATGTCACTATCCACCGTTACCCGTGACTGGTCATGTGACTGGTCTTGTGACCGGTCTCAACTATAACACTGATACTAACCTGAAGAGCCACATTGCGGGCCAGCTCTGGTATCGAGAAGCCTAGCTGTTCCATGTACTTGGTCTCTACTATGATCTCAGACAGCTCTGGAGCAAAGTCTACCATGTACTTCACATCTGCGCCTGGGTTCAAAAGATAATCATTTTTTGATAAATCTGACAGGTCTATTACGTACTTCCAAACAGAAGGTATCAGAAATACAAAGCATAAAATAGAATACTCACAAACATCAAACCAAATAAATTTGCTTAGCAGACAGAAAATGTTTGTTAAGTAGAAGTTGCCTGACAGAATGTTGTAAGATTGATCTTGTTTTGTATGGGGAATTGAATTAAGTTTTTGACTTGCAATAATCGAACCTCTGGGAAACCTTATTGGTTGGAATTTCAAATCTGCACAAGAAATTGCAACTCTCTCCTTGTCTGTTTTTGCCCTCCCAAAATACTGCTAAGCAGAACGGTTAATCATTCTGTTCCAAATTTTCAAGGGATATCAAGGGATGCATTTTAGCAAAAATACTCGACCAAAGATCAGCTACTGGGAGGAGATATTGGACTATGTCCAAATATTCTGGCAGTGGCTTTAAATAACATGGATGTCTATGGAAGCCACTGTTCTAAAGGCTGTGGCCACTTGCCATGGACATGTGTGTTACACTCAGCCGTAGCCATTGATGAAAAATCCAAGAGGTCCCACTGGTCGGAGATTCTTACTAAGCATGGCATGATTGCTGGCTGAGCTTCCTCCGTTCCCGTCGGCGTCATTGTGCGTGATGGCGACGACTGCCGTTGAGGGCGCTGGCTTGGTGAGTAGGTTCCTTTTGAGGAGGCTAGGGAGGATGCCCTCCACGTACTCCCGCCATTGCTCGTACTTCTTCTCCTCGTACTCCCGCATCTGTCTGGCTACACCCAGATACTTGCTCCTCGCCTTCAAGGAAATAAGACTTACGATTACTGAACATGCCAATCCTTAATGATTTATCCAAACCGAAGTAAGTAGGCCTAAATTAATTGACGAGATCTGTTAACCTCTACAATCATAAACGGCAAATTTGATAATTTTTGACCCACATTAAGGCACGGAAGCGAACTAGAATGTGAAACTGTGATATCAGATCAGGTATTTGTGCTGCCAATTTGCAAAAGTTGAATGCATTGGGACTTGAGTGAATTTCACTGAAAATGTTTGCTTTTGCCTTCGCCTAATGCATGAACTAGCCTTCCGATGATAAGGTTAATGAATGAATAAGTTCCATGATTCTAGATAGAGCAAATATCTAGGTCTTGCTCAAACCTAAAAGCATATTCTCTGACACCTGCCAAACCATTTTCAATGACTTTCTACCGTGCTGAATCCTCCAAATTCATGCAAGACTAGATTTCACCAAATTCTGGGTGGTTGGAGTTTAACCTTATATACTCTGAGATTCGTCAAGATCCATCTGGAGGTTTGGGAGAATTTTGTAGGGTTGTGGAAGGTAGAACCCGGCCTACTTTACATGGGGCTTGATGGCCTTTGAAAGTAGAAGTACAGAGAATGTGCCATTGGTGTCCTGCACAGTGGAGGATTTTGTAGGATTGTGGAAGGAGTGCAGGATTTAGGAAATGAGTTTCTGTGAAGCATTCCAGGACGTACCGCCTTTCCGTACTCGCTGTGCAGAAGATCCTCCATGGACTGGAAACGGATGATGGTGTGCTTGATACGATAGAAAAGGGAACGCTCCCAAGCAATAGCGCCCCCTACAGGTGGCTGGTTCTTGGAGACAGGCGGGTTGTCCTGATGTTGCTTGAACAAGGCATTGACCGTATCCACCTGGGGAAGAATGACCATAAATAACGACTACTTATCACCATGGAAACAAATCATATTTGCGACAACTATATATTTCGGGGAGTACTCTTATTCTGCACAGTAATAAATTAGCCTGAATGCAAAAGCTTCAACTATATGGATCCAACTCTTTTGCAAACTTTGCTTGTTTCAGAATATTTTAGTGAACAATTCAGTAAGCAAATAAATCACCCACCCTTAAGATTTACATGATTTCTGACAAACTCGTAAGCAGCATGTATGACAGATTTGATTTTCACATCTAGTTATTTCTTTGGTTTACGGCAACACAGCTCACACTTTCATCAAACAAGACACTTTCAAGATTAGAAATAGACAATGCCCTTTGCAATTCATCTAAGCAAATGTCTGTGACGTGAACGATTTTACCCTGGGTAAAAGACCTCTCAGCAGAAAAGTAGCATATCGTCATGCCTACCTCTTTCCCATACTGCACCAGAATGTCATTGAATTTCTTCATCATCTGCGAGTTGATGGCCTCCCGCGAGCGGATGTTCTGGAACTTCAGTAGCATGTCGAAGGCGCCTTCAGCCGAGCGCAGCGTCTTGAAGGACTCATTGATGAAGTGCTTGGCTTCCTCCTCGATGGCCGCCACCTCCTTGTTAAACCACTCCATCACCTTGCGCCATTGGAGTTGGTGCTTCAGGCCAAAGGGGTCAAAGCTCACCTGGGGTCAGAGGTCAAAGGGTAGATTGGAATAAGTGCTGATCAACCCTTGATCCTATCTCAGCAGGTATGTGGCCTAGTGGTTAAAGTTTGTGACTCAGGAACGTGGGGCTGGGGGTTCGAATAAATTGGGGCCTTGGGCAAGTCACTTTACTCCCATTTGTGTCTCTCTGCCCAAGAGTATGAATGAAAAAAAAATATGCCTATGACAAGGTTCATATTCTCAACACCCCCCAAAAAACCACGACTTTTAATGAATTTTATGGTCCATTTTCAAAGACTTTTAATGACTTCCATAATCAATCTCAGGGCTTCAACATAACAGTAATAACTGTCTGTGATTCGCAGATTGGCGCACTTAACGCAAAGTATTAAAACGTGTCTTGAAAGACACGACACAATTATAAATTAGAAGATGTAAGGAGGTGAACATGTAATGACTTTAATGACTTTCTACAAACATTTAATGACTTTTCCAGGAATTTCATAACCACAATAAATTTAAAGATTTTGAAGGAACGTAATGACCGCTACGAACCCTGTATGAGGAAATAAGCAGGGTTACTAACAAGAGGCACCTTGTAACCTCTGGCACTGAAAACACAGTCATTACTATTCTCATCCAGCCGGTCAGAAAATCTCGCTTACCAAATTTATGTGCTAAGCAAAAAAAAAGCAGAACATCATTCATAAAGACCATACACTCTGTGCCCTTATAACCGGTAACCCAGGCCCCATCTTTCTGAGAAAATAAATTTTGATGCGGTCGGTTGGAATACTGCTGGGGAGTCTGACTCCAAGTTTTCTGGCAAATGATTATGGAGGGGACAGTGCAGTGTTTTCATGGTTTTATAGCAAGAATCCAAGTCGAGATAGGCACATGAAGTTGAGTGAAAACAGGAGGTTGAAGGCAAACGAAAGTGGTAGACAAAAAAATTCTGGGTTGAGATCAGGATAGGAGAGAAAACAAAGTAGCACTCACGTCTTGAATGGGCTCCACAAGTCCATCCACTCTCTTGAGAACATCTTCGATGCGTTGAGGATCACCGGTGACCGACTTCAACTCGGGGCCAAAGATGTGGTAGAACTCTTGCAAGACCTGCAAAACAGACGGAAATAAACTCAGGCAAATGGCAACAACTCTCAAGAAACAATTTGACCAAGGCTTTGCTGAGTTATTTTTTGGATTGCTGCAACGAGGTTGTAAATACAAGGAGAGAAGTGTAAAGAACATATTTGTACAAGAATACATGGCTCAAAAAATTTGGAGCGGTAATGTGACCACATCTAGATGGTACTTTCTGCTTACAACCATGACGTTACTTGTGAAATTCACAAGCAGGAAAAGAGATTCCTGGGCCAAAAGGACCCTAACTGGACACGAGCATTGATCTTGATTGTTTTCTGCCAAACTTCGCCAAGCACGATTTGGAAGTGCAATGCTTCCAGAAAGTGGAAATGTATTTGCCACTCGTCAAAAACGAAAGATGGAACTTGTCCTGTTTCATCATTTATGTCAGGTTTGGCTTATCCTACCTGTGCCACGTCGTAGATGTCCTGGCAGATTGTGGCCATGTAATCTGTCCTCTCAAAGAGACGCTTGCGGTCAAACTCCCATCTGGCATCTCGCCCCGACGCCTCAATCTTCGCCCGCACCTCAAAGTAGGATTCCTTCCACAACTCCAGGGTTTTCTTGGCTTCCAACGTCCTTGCTTTAATCTGAGACGGTGTTTCCCTGTCAAGCAAAACAAAAAGAAATTCAAAATATAAATTCAAAGAAAAACTATATTCATCATATCCACTTTAACTGTAGAACAAAAAAGGTTCAAATATTACAATAAAAAGCTCTCTTTGTCTTTTTAAATGCACTTTCTCCCATATCTTTTAAATGACTTTTTTAGTTTTCTTAATTTAACATGTTTAATGATTGTTGGGTTTGTCTTTAATCTCACCTCAGCTTTTTTTTTTAAAGAATGCACATTCCATTTATGTCAGGGACTTGGACCGATATCATCTTCATGACATCAGTCTTAGTTGGCTTGCTGAAACATTAATCGATGGCACAAATCCTCACTGATATGAACTACTTACTTGAATATGGTTCTGATGTTGATGACCTTGGCAACTCTCTCGGCCAGCTCCCATGCGATACGTTCCATCAGGGGCACCATTCGCTCATCTCGGTTGTAGTGCCTGGATATGATCCACACCATCCGGAGAGCGTTCATCATGGATGGTAGGGTGTCCAAAACAATTTGGAAGCCCGCTCCGTGGGTGACGTTTTTGAAGTGTCTTTCCAGAGTGCTGAGGAATCGGACGTTATCCTTGGCTTCGACGTGGTATTTGTTCAGCTCCGAGCGGTTGAGTTCGAAGCTCTGGAGGACAGCGTGATCTCCCATAGTGTCTCTCTTGGCTAGAATCTCCAGCATCTTCTTAACGGTGTGGAGTTTGAGCTGCTCAGAGAGGGCACTCAGCGCTGCATTGCGCTCCCGCCAGAAGTCGATCTCGGCCAAGGGGCCGTCTCCCTGCGGGGTCTTCTTGAGCTGGACCTCCAAGGCGCTGGCAATCTGTTTGGTCCACTCCAGGCAGGCCGTCTCAATCTTGTGGACCAGGATGTCGTCTTTGGTGAGCTCAGCCACATCGCCATCCAGGTTTAGATGGGGCACGTCCAGTCGTACCTCCCCCTCGATCTGCTGGATGGTACGGCTGATGTGGGTGGCAAACTTCTGCATATTGATGAGGAACTCGTCGCGAAGCATGGCCCGGTGCTGGGACTCCACCAACTTCTGCTGCTGTGTGACGTCCTCGTCTTCATCCTCCTCATCCATGTCATCCTGGGAAGTGGAAGAGAGAGCAGCTTGCTGCTCACCGGCCGTAGGGGCCTCGCCGTTCTTGTGTGAATTGAACGACAACAACGGGATGTAGACCTGTCATGAAAATTAGGGGAGCAAAAGTAATGGTTTAAATAAATGCTGAATCTTTAATTATGAACACAGTTCAACATCTCAAAGAAAACAATTTATATTTCAGAAATTTGGCTCTTCCAAAATTAAAGACAATGAGTTAAACAATCCAGAGAGATCAAAAGACTTCCTGATCAGTTGTGTTATAATAATACAGCTGATGTTCATTAGCAGAGCTACACCAATTCTTGTTTTTTTAACACATAATAAACACTTTCCTCCCTGACAATCGAAAGAATTTATACCAAGTTAACACAACCTCCCTACACAGTTTGCAAATAAGCTTCTAAGATTTTCATGACCGATTTATAAAAAAAACCACAATCTAATTCATCAAAGTAACTCTTCCAGGATTTTTCTCTGCAAGGTTGTTTGGAAAGGATGTCAAAACAATCTGGTCATCTCAGTAGCTAAAACCTTTTGACACGATGAACATCTCTGTATATTCTCTTATTTTCGATGTAGCACGGGGTCCTCTTATTTTTTCCAAATACTCGTTCCTAATTCAAACAAACTGCCTGACCTGCATGATGACTTGCTCCAGCATGGTCAGAGAGCTGCCGTTCAGCACCCCAAACTCAAAGAACTGCGGCAGGCTGGTGTTGGCCTCTTCCAGGCTGTTGGGCAGCTCAACCATGCCCGGCGTGTTGCGTAGGAAGTACACGCAGTCGTTGTTGCACACCTCCTCAGGCACCGTGCCGTGGCACATGTGAAGCAGCGTCCGCTCAATGGTCTGCTTGACGATTTTCTGGAAAATTTTACAGGAAAAATGCTGAGGAGTTATAGATTGATCTACTTTTTGGAATACCCATCTGGGGTTTCTAGGTGGACATCAGGTGGTAATTTACTAATTTACTAAAGCAGCTACAGCAAGACATTATGTACTTATGAACTAAAGAAAGCATTACACACCAGTGCTAAACTTGTTTCCAGCCTCTTCCATTATTTCCTAGATCTTTATGGAGAGCACGGACAGCAGTTTTCCAGTAAGGAGACTTATCGCTGTTTCATGTGCGTAAGTGTTAATTTTTCTGATTCTTATGCAATTCAGAGTGCCCTACTGTGATTCAGCATTTCAGATCATGCACAATCCATGAGCACAAAAATCTTCTCGATATACATCCGCTGGGCGAAAAACTGTCACCAGCCAAAATGATGAACAAATTGCATCTCTTGTGACTGCGTCATTGTTGAGCTTTGCAGTTGCTGGTACAGAAAGGCTCTACAAAATTGGCCAAACCATTTGAACATTTACAACTGGTCGGTAACTCAAAAGACGAGCACCTCAGTAAACTGAAGGTAAGCTACGATCTACAGTCCCACAAGATCTACACACCATCTGCGGTACTCTCTCTGGCGAGGGCGCTATAACTCCATCAATGCCTTCCTCCGGTTTGATCTCCTCTGGTTCCTTAGGCTCCTCCTTTGGTGGTTCCTCTTCCACTTTGGCTGAGGACACGCCCTTCTTGCCTTTCTTCTTTTTCTTTTCTGCAAAGAGGCGTCAAATGGGAGTGTAACCATGCTTCAGGAAACATTGGCATAGCAACACTGCACACTGATCAGCAGACGTGAGGGCACACTTCAAAGCATCACTGAGAGATGAGTTAGGTCAGAAAATTTACTTGCTGAGTCAAGTTGAAAGCATATTGTAGCTTTGTAAACGAAGGGCTGGCTAGGGTTATATTCTCAACAAAGCAAAGCCTTCTCAAAAACGCATGCATAAGGTTTAACCATGCTTCTCTGTTACTGACCAACACATCGCTTTCATGGAGGAAATGGTAATTTCAAAAAGTTCATTTGAGATTAACACCTGTGCTCAGAAATACCCAGCAGAGAATGTTTGAAAAGCTCTTACGCTGTGTCTAAATGAGTTAACTACATGCACTGTCAGGAATAATATATGCACTTCTTAGTGGCTTCCATCGAGGTGTGTATGACTGCAAGCCATGGCTTGGTAATTCAAAGGTTGCCTTACTTTTCCCCTTTTCTTCTTCCACAGGTGTTTCGGCCACAGCTGGGGTCACAGTGGCCTCAGTCAGCATGCCATCTTGTGCAGATGTAATTCCATCGATTCCTTCTCCTCCTTCGACATTCTCATCATTGAGAGCTTCCAGGGTTGGATCAAGCTCTGATGGCTCTGCAGAAATAGAGAAGTTTTGATAATAACCATTGTACAAAAGTTCACACTTGATCCCACAAAGTAAGTGTTTAGCGCTGTCTTTTTTCAGTATTTTGTTTTAGTTAGTAAAAAAACTAATGGAAATTAATGTTGATGTGTTGATTATTCAATTAAATTTTGGAAAGAATTCCATAAAAGGACACCGCTCGACACCCAGTGCACAAACCCAATAAAACTTGTCTGAAAATTTTCAAGTATTTTCTATTTGAATATCTCAATATTTTCACTGGTTAATTTGACTTTTTGGGCATACTTAGCTTTCAGGCAGCACCAGTATGTGAAATTCTTTACAAATTTTCCATTAATCAAAAACATGTTCAATTAAGCAAAATCACAAACTAGGCATGACTCAGTCAATTCAGAAATTCCACGGATGTAGTACTACTTCAATGGGGCGGCGAGGACATCTACGACTTTCGCAAAATGGCAAGTAGTAACCAATGAAAACAGTGAACGTTTCTGCAATTGTTTCAGTAGCATGTTAACAGTAAACTTGCTGATAACGCACCAATTTCCACTTCAACTTCGATCTCTTCCTCTTGTAATCTCTTGTAGAAGATGGCAGCTGACTTTCCCTCTTCGGGAGTTTCGTTGAGGAACTTTGCCAAGGCTCTCTCGTATTCGCCATCATCCCGATTCAAAAGTTCCTCAAAAACTTCAGGGTCTGTGATGTTTAGCGCACAGTAGACCTTGTCACGGAGCCACTCAAATCTTACGTCATCCATATCTAATTCAGGCGTTACTTGGTATTCATAATGAGCTGGGAGACAGAAATTTCATTTGATTTTTGCAAAGTTTATCATTCACATCCAGATCCCCTGGAGGCGGCCATCTTGGTTTTGAGTTTACGTTACAGCCGCATCACAGCTAAATGGTCCCTTTACTGATTGATTGAAAATAAGTGCACACGATAAATAGATTTTATTAACAGATGCAGATTTTTAATGAAGATGGAATCAATTGATTCTATGTGTTTATCTTTGGAAAAGTTTTATCTTGTTGTGTGATTGGTAAATTTGGTTTGAACAGCGGAATGCGTATAAATATAATTTTGATATAAGATGTAAACCGGTCACATAGTTTTAGATACGGTTGCTGTTGCTAAGGCCCGCTTCTGAGCAAACCACGGGATTATTATGATTGACCAAGATATTATGATCACCCAAATGACATTTAAAGTAAACTGCAATAGCACTGGGTGCTGTTAATTGATATCTTTGCAGTAAATAGTGTGTTATTTTGCTGGATCTGAAATCACGTCATTTATCGCGAGAACTAGAAGCGCGCCGATTCAAGAAATGACTTGTGTTTTACAGCCACTTCGTCCATTTACCATTGTACCCATTTGCCACTTTGCCCATTTAGCACTTCACCCATTTGCCACTTCGCCCACCGTGCCACAATACGCATGCCCTAATTTCACAAGCACGTACGCCCGTATTTAATCGACAAATCCCCGCATCCTTCAAACTGATTATTACTTGCTATTTTTTAGATACAATAATCATAACATCAAGACTCATGCACATTTTAAGTATTTCAAAAGCATTGTTTCTGTTTACATCAAAGAATTAAAACCTTGACATTCTCTATATCCACCCTATCATAATGTTGTTTTTGATGTTTTTATCTTTCCTGGCATTCAAAGTGGGTTGGGTAATTGTTTTAATTTGTCCTCCTCTGAGCTAGTCCTCTCTTTAATTTTGAGCGGCTGTGCATGTGGGCGAAGTGGCGCATGGGAGAAGGGAGAAGTGGCATGTGGGCGAAGTGGCAAATGGGCGAAGTGGCAAATGGGTGAAGTGGTTGTGGGCGAAGTGGTAAATGGTGAAATGATCGACACCGGTTGTTAGTCTTGGCTGCAGTCTTTTTGGAATATATAGATCTGATATTTAATTACTGCTAATTGCATAGGCTGCGCCTGTACTTAAAGATACAAAAATGCAGGATTGTACAACTGCTTTGTGTAGAATCGTGTGTAACGTTCCACTACCTGCGTACCGCATTCACTTATCCCGGCAACATATATCTCACATGTAAAGGTTGACCGGTCTTTGTAGGGCCTATGAGTAGTACTAGAGAAATGAGAGAGCTAGGACAACCTCAAAAATTGAAAATTTCTTCCTCTCCAAAAAATGTTTAAAATCCCAAAATTCCCGAACCCCCAAAACCATGTCAATAATTTTTGCCAACCAATTTGAATACGTAAAATTAGTCGCAGCCCACGCCGCCTGGTTATTCACTCCGACCCACAGCCGTGAAAGAAGACCTCATACTTTAAGCGAAAAAGGGCGTCCGACGCCGGCAGCATCGCACCTGCTTGGTGCAGGAAACGATCGAAGCACGGTCCTAAATGTTATCGCCCTTATCAGATATTTATCCCTAATTATTTACTTTGATTGTAGTGGGTTAATATATTGAAAAGCATCAAAATCACCAAAATCAAAAATCGAGATGCCAGACCAACAAAACTCTAAAACCAATGTCAACTGTAACTTTTGCAAAAATACATTTCATTCAGTTGATGTGACAGACGCTTGTAATTCTAGAACTTGTTTAAACTCTAATCATATCCATAAATTATGTAACGATCGATTTGTGACAAAAATCACTCAGCCTTCGAACTAATTCCAAAAATTAGTCAAATGACTCTTACTGTAGAAATTGCTCTTCGTTAGGAACACATTCTTGACATTTTTTAGTCGTGGTAGCACTTACCGACTTTTCAGGGACAGGACACACCCCAGATAATTGTAAAAAGGCTTAAAAGTATCTTTCAGTGATGATTAATTTCCTTAACCCTATGTGCAGTGCACGTGTGCAGTGGGCGTGGTTTAAACTGAAGTGACGTCACATTTATGAACCGGATACTGCCAGAAATCTACAAAAGGCGTGTGCAACCAGCATTCGGGTGGCTCCGTTCTTACGAACGAGTCCCGCGTGCAGAAGGAACGGCTTGCAAGTGCCGTGTGTGCAAGGCTGACCAGCGCTGCGTATGAAGTCGGCATCAAAGAATTGCCGTGAAAATAATTATAATCAGTCGGAAGAGAAGTGCCGTGAAGTTTATTATTGGTTAGCGTCATTCAAGATCAGCGTAACAGCTAGTTTTCACAAGTGAATTTTGACCAGCCGGCCCAGCCTAATTACCGAAGCACGAAACAACAATTTGTCCTGCAGACCAGCCTACCAGAATGCGTAATAGGCTTGTTGCAGCGACCTGACTCACTCTTTCTGACCACCGAGTTGGGTGAACTAAATGTAAAAAAAATCTTTTGACGTAAATATGATAGAGACACCCAAGGGATTTCCGAAATAAATGAGATAATTTTCAGTTGTGTTCTGAATACAGAAGCTGTTTCCTCGAGTAATTCTCTTCATGGTCCGTTACTCATTCATGCGTGCGCCTGCGCATTTTTATTAGTTGACTGCTATTTCTTCTGGTGGCGAAACCTTCCTGGTGAGCCTGGACTGCCTCAATCCCTCCCCCAACCCTTTGACCCCGCATAATTAGGAAAGTTGTTTGACATTTTGGATTTCTCCCCCTCTCCCTCTTTCGTCCCCGCCCTTCCCCCATCGGCTGACTGTGACTGAGACTACAGGCAGCAGGTAAGACAGCCGTAAGTATACGGTGGGTATATTCGCCAAGTTCTCATCATTCTATGACTCAATTGGCCCCCTCACCCGTTACATTATGTATAGAATGTAACTTTTGCAAATCTCGCGGCGAATGCGAAACTTGTGCAGAACATTGTAATAACTGCGATGGTTACGGTAATTGCATGGGCTGTGTCGATTGCATAGGCTAGATAGCATCCATTGTTGCAATTGTGATAATTATGACAGCCGTTAGTTGTAGGCCTAGCAGTTGTGATCATTGTATCGAATGCGATAACTGTACTGATTGTAATTACTGCACCAACTACAAAATTTTAGCTGCTATATCGTTTATAGTTTTATTTATATACGACAGTAACAGTAGATACGGTTCTTATAAAAGGATGAGATTTAAAAAAGAAGATGATCCCGATCCCATCTTTGAAACTGACCTAAAAGTAGATATTAGGCTTAATAATTGAATATGATGAAGATATAGACATAGACGTGATTCTTGCAGCAGTTTTGGGGGTTTGGTTAGGTCTTTGGAGTCTAATTTTAGCTGCAGCTCTTTTAGCGCAACATCATCGGAGGCCTTAGAGATGGCATTGAATTTGCAGTTGAAATACTCCTTGAATTTTTTCGAAAATTGTAGTTGGATCCACCGATAAGTCTGAAGGATTCGACATGTTAAAACCAAAAACAAGATAAATTGTACTAGAATAGTGGATTGCAAGTCGAAAGTGACACTCGGTGGGTGCAAGATCTGAATGAGAATACGAGTGGTACACACGCTTTAAATACATGATACGCCTCAACAATCCACAAAGAGGAGCCACAAAGGGGTAGCGAGAATTCCTACCATCTAATTATAGAATGCAGATATTAGAACAACTTCACGTATGGCCCCACAAACAAATAAAACTAAATAGTCATTTAACTCAAAAAACATGAAAACATCATCACATTCCACATGCAAACCAAACCAACCAAGGTTAACCAAATTTATATCGTAACCGAAGACCACTTCCGCCTCATTGCCGACAACACAGACCCAACCGTCGATCGTAAACGGCCCATTTGATCCAGACAGACTCGAGATGGCAGACCCCGTGGTAAAAAAGAGCGAACATACGCAACATTATTGTTGATCATGATACCCAAAACAATCTGCTATGGCGTAAATCCAGTCTATAAATTTGGTGCCAAAGAAACTACTCCCGAAAAATCGTTGGACATCAAATCTGCTATGAACTTCAAGAGCAAACGATTGATATACTCGACCGCATAAACTTTGCTGCTTACAAATACATCGGCACGCAAACGACTAAAACTGACATTCCACCAAATTCGATAAACGCTTACAGGTTGAATTTGTGGGATAAGAAACGCATGTAGGCCTAAGTCAAGTTACAAACCACGACTACGCTGTTTGACGGTCGTAAAAATCAAATATCGCAAGAGCAACTCGACCATTGTCGATAAACGTTGCGACGTGCTTTCGTTGGTTTGTCCCAAAGATGTCTATTACGGCACACATGGATCTTTGTCTTGCGACGCCAGCGTTAGATATAAAGTCGAAAAAGCCATTTTAAAGATTAACAACGTCACTGTCATTTCGGATAAAACAGCATTGCAATTGTTACAAGGATTTGACAGCACCAGCAGCGACACAGAGTAACTAACACGTATTAAAGATTTGATTGTAAGCCTCGTTATCTTTGGGATAACGAGGTTATTTTATGTCAGACTTAAATAAATATATATTGTATTAAGAAGACACTTGTAAACACGTCAATAAAAGAAAAAAAGACGAATTTGTTAATTGTAACGATTGTTTTAAAAACTTACACCCTTATACAGACTTTGAAGTGGAAAACGTAGGAGGCCTATACAATCAGCGGTTTGTTTATAAAAGGCCAACATCTAAAACAAACAAAGTGCTAAAACAACTAGACATTAAATTGGCAGAAGAGCGGCGAGCCTCATAGAAAACAAACTAAACCAAATTTTACAAGGCAAGATCTCCAGGGGCCAAGTACTTCGTGCTATCGTCGCAGTGTGTTATCAAGACGTGATGAAAGAAACGTCAGACAAAGTCAGGGACCTGTTTCAAGTCTCTGAAAAAACACTGGAGCGACTCCGTAAGGAAATTTAGTATATTATAAAAACACGTCGAATCAGATTGAAACACACACTTTTTATTTGACCGAAAGTGAGCTGATTTTTAAATTGAAACACGTCATCACTAACACAAAAGGTGACAAAGCCATTAGTCAAAACACTTTGTTTGAAGCTGGTTACACCTTAGAATCAGACAGACTCGCGTTTATTCATTGCAGTCAGTTGAATACCTGCGTCAACTTTTATAACAGGTGGTCGTTTAATTTTGTCCGAACTGAACAATTTAATCAAATTACGAAAGAAAAGATTCGCTCAAAGACAAGTACCAAATTGGAGGAAGCCCAAATGGACAAGGCCGAATTTGGTCGTCAAGTCAAAGAAAAGGCGGAAGCTATTGAAGCTGATTTAAAAACAGATCTGATGAAAAAACTTGGCGAGTGAGTTTAACGATTAACAAGTCTGCCAAGTATTCTGAACGAGAACAACCGGACTCAGTCACGTTGGCTTGGTGGATTTTATTACGCGCAAGTTAAAATTGACCGACGTGGGAATCACGAAGCTGAACGAATCGATTAGAGCTTACTTTTACCCGTTATTGGGAAGTGAAGCTCAAACAAAAACAAGCGTATTAGCGCCTGGAACGGGATTAGATTCTCAACAGCAATTTGCTACCATCGTGGAATCTTTGATTAACTCAGAGCCAAACGTAGAACATGTGTCCAAGATTTGTCAGACATCATACATGCATCTAAGAAGAATAGCAAGTATCAGACACTTACTTTCTCAGAACGCAGCAGAGCAACTCATTCCTGCCTTTATCACTGCTAAACTTGATTTTTGCAATAGCCTGCACACCGGTCTTCCGCACGGTACAATTCATCGTTTGCAACTTGTACAGAACGCTGCCGCACGTCTTCTAACGAGCACCAAAAGAACAGCTCACATAACTCCCATTCTCAACAAACTACATTGGTTACCCATCAAATACAGAATTCAGTTCAAGATCCTCCTTCTCGC
>NW_019091385.1:451412-486517 GCF_001949145.1 Acanthaster planci | reverse complement strand
CTGAAGGTCAATCCGTGCATTGAACTTAAGTAGCAATACAACATGTGCTATTGTAACATGGTGATAGTACACAAATTCTAACTTAGACAATCATCACAATTTTTACAATCGTCACAACTGGCAGAATCTTTGCAATCTTTACAATCGACGCAACTTTTGCAACCATTACACTCAAAACTTTTTTTGCAATCTACACAGTCTAAACAGTGTACACACCTAGCTTTGGCAAAAGTTACGTGCAAAACATCCTTGGCATTGGATGCAACTTTTAGAGAGATAATTTTTAGGTTTAGGTTTGTGTCTTTGTTTTCTTCCTGGCATTTTCGGTTTTGCGAGTTTGATATAGTGTGAGATTTTTTTCAATTTTTAAACCCACCAAAATCAAAGTATATAATTTGGAATAAATATCTGATGCGGGCGATAGCGCTTAGGAACGTGCTTCGTTTCCCGCACCAAGCAGATGCGATGCCGCCAGCGTCGCGCGTCTTTTTTCGCTTGGAGTTTGAGGTCGTCTTCCACGGCTGTGGATTGAGTGCATAACCAGGTGGCGTGGGCTGCGACTAATGTTGCCTTAATTGGGTGGCAGGGGCATGGTTTTGGGATTTGGGGGATTTGGGGATATTAAAATTTGTTGGAGAGGGAGAAATTTTTCAATATTTGAGGTTGTCTCAGCTCTCTCATTTCTCTAGTACTGTACATTTTCTTTTTTTAGTTTTTCGATTTGAAAAGGAAAAACCAAATAGGGCCTTTAAAAAAGTCGTGTTTTTCATTTAAAAATGGAGAATCGAAAAAAAAAAGTTTTGTGTCTTTCCACTTGAAAATAGGAAATAAAAAACACGAAACTACACAGAGAAAAACCCCGAAAAAACAACAATCCTTTTGTTTTTCGTTTTTCAATCAATTTGAAAACGAATAGCTAATAATAAACCGTCACTTTATAATGTGAGAAACGTCTTCACCATAGCTAAATTAGATGAATTAAGGAGGTCTGACAAATAGAGGATTATGAGGAATTCGTTACTTCCAAAAACGAACAATTTAACACCAACTTTCATCTTCAGAAGTGTTCACTGGCAGAGATAGGACAGTTTGACGAGGACGATGGAGAGCGGGATAGTCGTTGTACTTTGACCACCGCCCTGATCGACATGATATTCCTAGGTTTATAGGCGTAATTTTTCACCTGTACTAATTGGATTAGAGAGGAATAGGGATGATTTAAGCATTTCCCCGCTTGACACCTGCGCACGTTAATTCTGAGCGAATGTACGTGTACACGTGTATAAGCAACCCACAATGGCTTACAAGATTGTAGCTGTGACGTATTTCCTGCACGGAATTTGGGAAAGACATTTCTCCTTGCCAGTGCCCTCTTAGGGCCACCGTAAGTTGCCTCTTTAAAAACGTGTCATGTAAACGACATCACTGGCTTTGTAGGGGGGGAGTGGCCCTCCCACTTCGGGGGGGGGGATGCCCTCCACTTTTTTGCAGTGCCGGTAATGGAGTGGGGCTTCATGGATTGGCCTATAAATTGCAAATTTGCGATGGTTTAACAACTGCCCCCCCCCCACTGAAAATTGTTCCGTCACCAATGAAAGAAATGGGAATTTTAATAAATTTTAACTAAAATTAGGCATACGTTTTTCACGAGGAACAAAAAGACTTCTTTATCTCTTTTCTCGTTTTGGTGGTATAAAACTGAAAAAATGAGAAACGGCTCTATATATATCTGTTTTAAAATCAACTTAAAACGATTTGTCTTTGATTTTGGTTTTTAATTAATCAACAAACGAATCAAGTGACGAAACATACGACAAACGAAACTAAATTTAAAAAAACAGAAGTGTCTAATTCTTGTTTTTCAATTTTCCTGAATTGTGGATAGTTAATTGAATAGCTCCGATTGAACTATCACTCGGTATTTTAGGACGAAATCAAAGAGCATTTCTATGGTCAGTGGGAGGGTTTTAAAAAAGCATTTCGGTGCTGAAAGTTGCTTTTTTAAGAGAACGTTCTGCGATCCTGCATGCGCATATCGTTGTGATGTTCAGTGCGCGCGTGCGCTCATGTGCCTTCGTCGCATCGACGTACGCCGCAGTCTGAGACCTTAATCATTTACTCTTAATAGCTGCATTATAGATGCAGGAGCACCAGACTTTAATCCAATAATCACAGAAATTAGTGGAAATGGCGGAGGAAAGTGACGTTGTGGTGTGGGAATGGTTCACAGATCACGGGCGATGGAGACCTTATCAACCCAACATCGCCCGTGGAATCGAGGAGAACTACGGCCGGACCCTTATGCTTCGTCTGGGTGATATAGATCCGTCCATGGCCGTGTACGAGATCGATTTCAATACCCGTCAACAAAAGAGATTGAACACAGGTGAGTGGACAGCTGTGTTTTTGTTTACATTTAATTCCCCATGCACCATCACATGCATGCACATTATTTAGAGCGACAGTCAGTCATTATGGGGTGTATTTTGCCAGCTAAAGTGGTTCCATTAACGAGGGTACGACTACACATTCGAGAGGTCAAAAAGTGTCAATCATAATTTCAATAAAAGAAACGCTCATCACTTTAATGTGTTTAAACCAAGATCTTAATGACATTTATTGGCAGGAATTACTTATGCCAGATATGTTGAAGAGGCCTCTGACCATAACATGTATTAGAACTTCTTAAATTGTGTACTAGTATTGTGTATTAGTGTGAGCTCCGAAGTCGCATTAATTTAAGTCAAATCACCTTGGTAACAGAAGGAATCTTTGGCCACTTTCCAGTACTCAACTTCATCTCTGTCTCAGGTTCCGTGTAGGAAATCAAATCTCTGATTGTGGGCCTGAAGCGTTTAATTTAATAAATTAAAGTACTGTAATGTTTGGCTCTTTTGCGTCTTACTTGAACCATGGTGGCTTTATCAGACTTACTATTGCGCTTACAACCTCAAAGTCAGGAAGTAAAAAACAGTTGAAGCCTGAGACATGAGACCAAGTCGAGTTTTGGAAAATGGCCCAGAACTCAATCAGAGAAAAAAAAAACACTTGTATAAAAATACCTTCAGAATCCTACAGTTCATAATGAATAAGCCTACATGTTTAAAAACAAGTTTACATGTAATATAAAGAATGGCAAAGAATGATTACTCAGGTGAACAGTTTAATAAGAGAAGTACATGTACAATGTTAAAGATACATGTACACTTCGTGTACTTAATTCGTTGCTTAGTAAAACAAACATTGAACAAAATCCGTCCTATTATACGCAAAGGGATGCTAAAATTGATTCTGACATTGATATTGCTAATGCTTTCAATGATTATTTCATTAACACTGGCAAGAAAATAGCAAGTGAACTTCCTCAATCAAGCAGTTCATTTGAACACTTTCTTGATGAAAGATGTGCACATTCTTTATTTTTCGCTCCTGTTACCGAAGCAGATGTAGCACTTATTATTTCAAAACTGCCCAATGGAAAAGCCCCAGGTTATGATGGCTTAAGTACCTGTGTTGTTAAGGAAGCTGGTTATAAGCTGTATGTATGAGCCTATATGCGCAATACCGACCTATATCTGCATGTACATGTACAGTACATGTATGCTGGACAAAAGGGAAAACCTCCTGTCAGTTTCAGTGACAGGCAATTACATTATCACGTACATGTACATGTTATTATATACGTGTAATAATTCACTTTTTACTACAAGAGAAAAATGAGTACTTTTTACCTAATGAGTTCAATTTGCATGGTTGGGATGACGTTACTGAGTGTTGGTTCTTCTCTGTGATTGGTCAGTTGGTGGCTGTTTGATATTTCACACTTGGGACTGACTAGATATTGCTGTGGTCTATGGGGAGAGTCTGAAGTACATGTACATATGTTGACTAAATTCTTAACCTTTCTGTCAAATATGCCTGAAATTTTGCTGTCTATGCACAATGAATATCTCCCACACTGTACCAAAAAGGTTTCAGTTATTTTTGTCATGTTGCAGCAAAAAAGGAGGAAACCGTGCAAATCCCTGTGCAGAATGAATGAAGAGTTATACATGATGAATTATATACAGACAATCATGGAAATTGTTCCTTGAAGTGGTCTGTCAGCAATCGGAATGCGATATCTTGTCCTAAAAAGTCAAATTTATCCTGGAAATGTTGAAGCATAATTTAGTTAGAAAACACTTGTGACTTTTTTGGACCAGTCTCATTGGGTTTATGCACAGGGCATGCATGGTGTCAAGTGATGTCCGTGGATTGTACTCTTTCCTTGAATTGCCTTTTGTAGTATTTGTAACCAAACCTACATAAAAAAAAATGTCATCCATCTTTATTCCTTCGCTGAAAATTTGAAGGAAAAAATAGAATTGTTAAGACATTAAGCCCTTTACATACGTGTACATGTATATGTATGTATGTGATCTGTCATGACAAAATTAGCATAAAGTGGCATTCCACGCTTTCTTATTTTGAGGGTTCAAAGTCAAATATTGAAATGGAAGTTAGTTTTAGGGTGTCGAATTTGGAAAGAGTAATCTGTCTTTAGTTCCAAATTTTCTCAGGATGAGATATTTCAAAATGTCATTTATTTTGGCAATTTTGATGACAGCATTATTTGTGCCCAGTCAGAAATGTTGAAACAGTGTCGCAAGCAAAGATGCAAAGCTGCCACAATAATGTCACATTGTCACCTTAGGTATACTTTTACCCCCACTGTTCCATGTACATGTACATACATGTACCATAGGAAAACTCTCATTCCGTTGAATTCACAAATACTGAAATCTCAATTGTTGAAAATTCTGACTTCAGCTCACTTTGTGGTGACAGGTCACGTATGTTTGACTCTATTGTCCTGAGTAAGAGTCCTGGCTATGTGTACATGCATGCAGCTGACATCATTGTAGAAGAACTAACATTTCAAGTGGCAATCATTTGGTTCTCTTGACACACTTACAGTACAAGGTAGTGAAATACCTTTGCATCAGGCCAAGTTGAAATGGCCGCGTTTCGAAACAGCTGTTTTCTCTCGATGACTTTCCTGGAAAACTCCACAGATACATGTACTTCCATGTTACTCCATTTAACAGGCTGAAAACTTGTATCATACGGTACATGTACATGTAAGACACAAAATACATTGCAGTAGTCCCAAATACATGTACATGTACCGGTATATTCCATCTTGAAACTTTCAGTACACGCCACATGATATACATGTGTAGGGTAGGCTGGGAAACATGCATTAAGAACTGTTTCTTGTTTTTACATACATGTAGTTACATGTTTACATGTTTACATGTACATCCTAATATCAGAGCAATACAGGTATTGTCACATGTTACAAATGCGTTCAAATACCCACAACGTTAATTTATTAATTAAGTGGCCATTATCCTGTAACAATTGTGGCCAAAAAATTTTGAGGGAGAAAAAAAATCTCCTGCGCCCAGCCCCACTTTTTTTTTTTTAGGAAACACAGCTATTTTGTTACACGGCCCCAAATTTTATCACAGTGAGTGTTCCACTTTAAACAAATGTTGAATTGTTTTCAATAAAACACATGTACAGTAGCTCTGTCTGTCTGTTGAGAAAACGAGTAAATTACCGTTTTTCTCTGAGCATGAAAATGTTCCCTGTTTTTTTTGTGTACCGTCATGATTCTCATGAACCTTCTTTTCCCCATCCTAATGCGGCCAATTGGTAATCCACGTCTCGTTGGCGCATTTCCGGTCGTGAGACTTCCCTGAGGGGAAATTTGTGAGTCCGTAAGATCCCCAGCAGAGCAGTGTCCCTACGTCATCATGAGCCATTTACCAGGGTTGACGACTCTGGATGTAAAATTGCTCCTTTTTTTTGTGTACCTGTAAACCATGCTGGCATAGCAGGTGCATGTCTAGGCATATTACATGTAATGCTGTGCACGCAGGTGCTATGCCCGCCTTGGGGTGTCTGTTATTACACCATGTACATGTACATGCTTGATTTTTTTACTTTTGAAGCATAAATGTACATGTACATTGTAGCCAGTACATAACGTATTCTGCGAGGCACATACATGTGGGTGTATGTGTTGACATTTGTTCAGTGCACTGTTATTGTTAAATTAAGATATTGCAGCATGGTTGCAATGTCTGATGCAGTCGAGGATCAGTGACGTATCGCAGGAAATTTTTAAGGAGGGTAAGGGGGTGTCTAGAGAAGACACTGCAGTGGCAAAGCAATCAGATCAGGTTACAGGCAATTTCAAGATGCGGTGACTTTTCACTAGAGAATTCACTGAGACTGGGGAATTCACTGAGACTGGGGAATTCACTGAGACTGGGGAATTCACTGAGACTGGGGAATTCACTGAGACTGGGGAATTCACTGAGACTGGGGAATTCACTGAGACAGGGGAATTCACTGAGACAGGGGAATTCACTGAGACTGGGGAATTCACTGAGACAGGGGAATTCACTGAGAATGGGGAATTCACTGAGATGAGAGTCAGGGTAGAGGATGGAAGGAGAGAGCTCATATAATTGTAAATGTAGACTTTAATCAACGCTTGTGTTTGAGATGTTGCTGTTTGTAAGCAGGAAATTAGCCTTGAGTCAAGCAAATTCTTGTAATGTGGTTTTAGAAATATGAAAAAGAAACTACATGTAGTCCAAGTGGCAAAGACATGTACATGTGTAAGTGCCTTTTCTATCTCATGCAGAAGGCTTCCATTTTACTATTGGTTAGACTAAATGACATCACACGCCCTCAGGCCCAAGAAGGTACATGTACAGTACATAAATATGTACCTGTATACTTAGGAAGGTTGTTATTGTTGAGCTTTCATTGGATATATAGAATGCTTAAAGGGAATGTATGCATGTGGACAAGTTATTTTCCAATTTCCAGGTCATACATGTAAGCTTCTATTCTTGCACGTGAAGCTCTACATGCACCTCATGCACTGAGACCTTCAGTTGGGTCTCATCTGGCACAACCCTTCCCAGTCTAATCAGTGAATCATTAATGTGGCGTATGTTCTCGTCTAGTATTCTTTCACGACCCCATGTAATCGAGCCAAGTCTGTCTACTGAGATGTTTAAAATAAAATACAAGGAAACTAAGGAAAAACAGCCCGCGGAAGTCATCAGCCCGATGTTTTTAATCCAGAAATTGAAAATGAGGGAGGCAACCCGAAGCCGTGAAGGTGATGCATGTTTCCAATAGGGTTTTGTCTTTCAACTCTTGAACTCCATGGCATAATTTCAACATCAAATTCTGAAAATTCAAGGGGTCATGATATTGGCCGTACTATACACAGCAAGCAGCAGAGTGCTAGAGAATAAAGTCAAACAGATTTCTTTGAACTGTACGGTACCTCTAAAATTCCTGGTATTCAGGATTTGACAGGAAATAAAGGACAAAAGTAATTGAATAATTGACATTTCCATTGCGGAAATAATGGATAGACCTGTGGGTATTGCTGCTCACGGTGTTATCGTGCCCTCCGGTCCACAGTTCACCTGCAACTGATTGGTTTTTGTTTCAGAATCTTCTTTTTTCAACTTTTTTTTTTTCCAAGTCATGGAACTGCCTCCTCCATTGCCAAATGAAAAAAAAGAAGAAGTGATTTTTCCCCATTATTAGCGGAGCCAGTCCATAGGGGCGGCCTCAGACATTGTTAATTGAGCCAACTCGTGCCGTGGCTGGCTCATCGGACATTATGATGTACATGTACTGTATGCGTAAGCACATCGGAGGTGATGTGCGGTGAACTACATGTATAAAGCAAGAAAGGGGGTTGCATCGGGGCGTGTGTGTGTGTACGACTGTCTACAAGTACAACACTGTACATCGTTTTCTCAGACGCTATTGAAGCCACCTACTCAAGCTGTGAAGAATTTAAGGATGAGGGTAGGGTCTTTGGTGTTAAAACTTACATGTACATCATGTGGTGAAAGCTTATCAGTACATTTGGCATGATTAAATTGTGTTAACAAGAAGGCATGTACATTTGTTAGGTTTCATGGTCAAGGAGCTCAGTGTAGCATAGAGATGGAGGTACACTGTAGTGTCGCGGACAGGAGGCTGTGTTCGTCTTGACAAGAATGCCAAACTGCTTGGGGTGATGGGAGCAGATGTTATCTGATCCTTGGAGTGTGGAATCAGGGATGTGGGATGATGAATTTATCTTATCGTACATCTCCTTGAGATGTCATCTATTGATTGCATCATGGACACGCATGCACAGCTGTGTTTCCCTACTCAGTAGTGGGCAACAGGAGAATTTGGTTGAAGAGGAGTTCATTGACCTCTTTGAAAGTTGATGAACAGATCTCTGTTGCGATATGGATAGGCCTACTTCTAATCCAGAAGAAATGGCGTAGGACTTTACAAAAAAATCACTAACTGGCTTGGATGGAATTCTTAACCCATTTTCCCTGCTTATTAGAGCAAACTTCTTAACCACTGAACCACAGAGTCGGCTGGCTCAAATCCAATACAGCAGCGGGCATCGCAAGCAATCAATGATATTAAGAGCCTCTTTGTTTCTCTGGTCCTACTGGTGCCTCTGGCTTGCACCATTTGTTAGGTGGGTTCTGGAGTTAGTGAGCCAACTGGAGATTACTAATCCAAATTCAGATCTGTGCGAAAGAAACAGGCCCTAAAGTTTAAGGGTAACACCTGGTATCCGCCTCTAGCAAAAGCACCCCCATTGGTGGAAAAGAGTGGCATTGGTCATGTTTATTTTCTTGGTAATGATGCAACCGTAATGCGTGAAGTTCAGTTCCGACCAAAGGAGCGTCCGTTGCTAAGAAAATGGCGCCCTCTCTTGATTCAGCTGGGGCCCATAGAGTTAACATTTGCCCAATGCAACGTGTACCACATTCCTAAAGGTTGGAATCGAACCTATGTGGTTTGCTGTCACTTTTGAAAATGATTGTCAATTTATTCACACAGCCTCTGTAAAATTTATCTATTTTGACAGGGACGGTACGCTCAATAAGAAGACGTACCTTCCAAGCTACCTCTGCCCCAGGGAAGAACATTGAATGGCAATGGCAGGATGACTATAACTGGTGCCCTTATGACGTTGACACATCCTGTATCATTGAAGAAGCGTACCAGCATCCTTACGGTAGCATTGACTTGTCCACGACACCCAGCTGTCTGCCATATGAGCTGGACCTTGTGGCCATGACGCAGCAGCGCTCGGGGACTGGGTTTGTTCGCAATATACGACGGATGTGCCTGCCAGTGCCTGGGTACCCACGGATCACGCCTGCGCAGTGCAGCTCCAGCGCCAGCATGGAGTCTGTGGAGGAGGATTCGCATGATGGTGGTTCAGCCGCTCTGAGCAGGCCGACCAGTCTACAAGCGCCCCCACAGCCGTCGTCTCAGCCCACCGCCACGACAGCGGCGCCGGACGATTCAAACTCTTCCCAAGGGTCTGACTGTTCAACCTCTGCCTCATCTTCCTTGGGACGGGCCGGCAAGAAACACCCCGGTAAGCGAGCGGCCTCGCGGAAATCAGTGGCCGCTACCAGTGGAGTACGAGCTACTGTGGCGTGGACTTCACCACCGGACCCTAACGCAGCAGGGACTAGCTCAGGCAGTGGAGGGATCGGAACTAGGTCCTCCCTGCCGAGGTCTGTCAGCGTACCAGCTACCATGGCAGGGGTGAGTGGCTCTGCCAACGAGAGGCCCAGCGTGTCCAGCGGGGCTGTGATAAGCTCCAGCTCAACAACTTCGTGTTTAGCTGCTGCTGCTGCGGCAGGCAGAATGACAAGGTCAGTTCGAAAGAGTTGGCACTTTGTACGTAACTACTTCAGTTTTGTCTGAGTTATTGATTCTGTTCAGCCAAACGGAAGTGTGGCCTCATGAGCCGGTTTGACATTTCAAAAAGGCAAGCTCACTCAAGAACAAAGCATGCATGTGAATAAGTGTATGGCCATGCTGATAGCGCAGAGCTAGTGCGCACTTACTTTTGGTCCCAAATGGCCTTGGACACCCTTCATTTTGAGCATACACTGTAATACCGAGCTGGCTCTGAGACAGTGAAAATTACCACATACAGTACATGTATGCCCACTGTTTTACAAGGTCAGATGATAAACGTATATATGTGGCCAGTTTTCACCTGAGTGTGCACAAAGGTATGGCATATTTGCATGATATGATATACACATGGGTTCATTTTTATTGAGCTGGCCACACAGAGAATATCATTTTTGTCAATTATTTGTTGAGCAAAAATGAGCAGGGAACAAGTGTCAGTTGATGTACTTTTCACTGTGCATTGGTTGGTAACGTGTGTACTAAGCAGATAGCACGTACTGTACATGTACATGTATGTTCAGACTGACATGTACATGTAGCATTTTTTATTAGCTCTTAAAAGCTCTGTGGCATCAGTCCCTGATTGTATTTTGCTGATGCGTTCATACTTGTGATGAAAAACTGTTGCCCTCAAGACAATTCCGGTAGAATTTTTTTTTAATGCGGGAAAAGGGATATAACATTACCGGTAGAAATAAAAACAAGACATTGCTAAGAAGAAACGTTTTGTATAGCAATTTCAGTCCCAACCAGCCTTTTGGAAACGGAAGCCAAATGCTTTCCAAAAGGAAAAGAAAAATGGCATTTAACACCCACACATGTGCTGGTACACCCAATCTGACATGGTGAACTTGGAATCCAGCCTGCAGCAAACATTTTGTCTTTTCTTATACAATGTATATCTAGGTCTCAGTCGACACCCAACTCTATCATAGCGAGACCAGCGCACGCAGCAGGGGCTCGACTTAGCCCGGTCATGACAGGTAAGATAGCAACTCGCAGAAGATTGAAGCAGAGATTGTTGAAAATCTCAGGTCGGTTTTGTTAACAATACTCCTTGATGGGTTCGGGGATTATCCTGACCAGCCCCTGCTACTTTGGCAACTTTCAAGTCCTACAAACATTACTGGCGTTGGCCCATCCACAGAGTAACCACAAGCATCATTAACATTTGCAGATGAAAGAGAAGCCTGCCTTTTATGTGTCTTTTTCTTCTAAAAGAATGTGCCCTTCAACATCTATAGGTTTTCTGTTATTTGAGGAAGAAATCTCAGCTAATAATGATGAGGAACTTTGGTTGAGAAATTGAAGATTGCTGCTGTAAAATATCCCAACTTTGAATGAGATGAATTCTCTCATTTTTGAAAATCAGCCTTTGTTAACAAACACTGTTCATGGTGCCCAGGTGTATGTGGCCCAGTATATAGTAATTAGGAATAAGTCGCTGAGGCTATTTTACATAATGGCCGAGTAACATGAGTAAAGTGGGGATGTGGGTAAACTTTGAAAATATTGATGTGGCGCTTTCTGTATATTTTGAAGGTGTATGTATGAAAGGTTACCATCAACACACTTGTAATGTGTACCACTTGAAAGCTTATGAAATTCTCTTTCTGACCATGTAAATATCTCAAAAAGTCAATTTGCGATTTAGTCCTAGTTTCGATGTACCGGGTCACGTATGACTGTGCCATTGAAACTTTGCATTGTGAGTTGTACACAGTTAGTGAATTTGGAGTGAGATATATTTTTGCTGGTAGGGTTGAATAAACCGCCGTTCAGCAGTGTTTTAGATGGGCATGTCTGAAGTCTACAGTTGCATTGAGTGCATGGTATCTTGGCCTCTTGTCTGGAACCAGGGGCCAATTTCACAGAGCTGCTTAAGTGCAAAATTTGCTTAAGCGGAAAAAAACCCTGCTTAAAAAACAAAAGTTACCAGCTCAAAATCTATGTGATTGTCATGCTAACCAAAAGACAGGTGAATACCATTCCAAAACAATATACAATGTACATCACATGAAAATTTGGCTGGTAACCTGATTTGTCAAGCAAGGTTTTTTCACGCTTAAGCAAATTTTGAAATTGGCCCCAGAGCTCACTGAAATGATGTTAATGCTACAAAGCCCCTTTAACCTTTTGCTGGTAGTAAAAATACTCATTCAGCAAATGGAGGGCTGCTCAGTACATGTACTGGTCCTTGTATCGTTCTATTGAAGCCTGACTGTCTTTGTGTCCATACTGTACTGTACAGTGTACGTGTATATCCCTACACTTACATGTGCATGTACATTGTAATTCACATGAGTCATATTCAACCATCATGATAAATTTTAAATTTAATTCAACCAAATTGTAGAGAGCCGCCTTGGAAGTTTTTTGCTGGTACATGTATATTTGTTAGATTTTCTGGTTGTTTTTATGATACAAGTACTTGGACATGTATGAAGAGATTAATCAATCTTTACTTAACATGCTTAATGACCTGCATGTGACTTCATGCCTGCTACCGGTACATGTACATGTTCAAGAATAAAATGCAAATATGCCTCAGAAAATTTTTGGCAATCTTGCAGGACCTTTTTGAAATGAAATGTACATTAAATGGCTGACTGCAAGTATTGTAAACTGCAAAAAAAGTGTGTAAAATGTTGATAGAATCTGTCAGTACCGGTATGCATTCAAGGAAAACAAATATCAGGAGTCATGATTTACTCTCTGGAGAGCGTTGAAGCACAGAAAAAATACTGAAAATGTCTTAGTGGTAAGTCAGTGTACATGACGCAACTTTCAACTTTTATAAGTGAAGTTAAGGTATGTGCATTCTATCGGATACGTACATGTACAGTGTGGGCGAAGTGGCGTGTGGGCGAAGTGGTGTGTGCACGAACAACACTTTCCCTTTCAAATCTACATGTATGCAGTGTTTGGATGGATTTTGTAGGATTGAGGAAGGTATGATAGAGTTTAGAATGAATAACTTGACTATGGGGTAGAATGTCCCTTGACAGCACTGAGTGATCTATGGGTTTCGTACACAGTGGAGAATTTCCCATTAACAAGTTCAGGTGATGTGTCAAAGGTAATTTAATTGTTGGCTTGTTCATTTCACATGGACAGAATATCACAATGATATCCTAGTCGCATAATCCTATATTCATCTCAATTCGTTAATCAGTCAATTGCTCTTTGAGTGACCATGGCAACTCAACATTAGCATTCATTTCACATCCAAAAACCGATTACTTTGCATTTGGTGGCTTTCTGTGACATTTGAAGAGGTCAGTGCAAAGTTGTTCACCGACTAAGGAAAAATTGCACTGCTTCAAATTAACAAGAGCTCGTGTGTGTGTTACAGTTGATTTATTTTCCCTTTTTAATGCAATCTGGCCTCCTTATGCACAAACAGTGCACGATATACTTCACACATTAACATCGTAATATTTGATAATTAAAGTTTAATTGTGCATCTATTTCATATTAACAATAGTTGATTTGTGTGGTTTAAATAATAAAATGGTCCCTTTGTTCCACATGGCTGCTAACTAATAAATTGTTATGACTGTGACCATCAACAAAATGCTGGTACTTTTGTATCATAAACTTGAATACCATGCTTCAGGGCATCTCAAAGTTGTCTTTGGGAGGAAAAGAACCAGTGGTCTTCTGAATTTGGTGTTTGGAGGCAGTTTTTGCAGTGCCCTAGAGAAAAAACAAAGAGAAACAAAAATGAAACTGATGTGACTGTTGAAGTAACTTTTGTCCTGACATCACAAGTCGGCCAGAGGCTGAGCAGTGGATAAATTCAGGCTGCATCCGAATCGGTTGTCTAGTGCTAGGTCTAGGTCTTTGTTCCATTGGAAATGTGTGGAGACGCGTAGACAATAAGACCTAGCCATAGCACAGGAAGCCCGTTTCGGACACGGCCTCAGGCTGCATCTGAATCGGTTGTCTAGTGCTAGGTCTAGGTCTTCGTTCCATTGGAAAAGTGTGGAGATGCATAGACAATAGACCTAGCCGTAGCTCTGGAAGCCCGTTTCAGACATGGCCTCAGTTTATGCACATACAGGTAAATCTACTTAAGAACACCGAGCGAAAAGCAGAACACCCCTATGATAAAAATGAACCATTCTGAGGCAACCTTTTCTGCTCTGGATCTGAGGCAAAACTCTGTATCCCCTGAATTCATTCATACATGTAGTACTTATGCCTTGGCTACGGCTTAAAATAATATGTATGTTCCGATGGAAGCCTCTGCATAATGGCTAGAGCCACTTCTGATCGAAATATGTACTATCGCTGGCTGTAGCCAAGTCAGATGCAACCTCTACTCTTTTCACTTGCCTTCAATGCTGGGCTTAATAGCGCCCTCTATGCCTCTGAACTATGTCCATTGAGAGGTATTACATGTAGGCTTTATACATCGCTCATGCTTCATGGATTTTGAAGTTGTATGCTGTGGATTTTGATTGGCTAACCAAAAGCAAACCCCGCCCTTCCTTCCCATGGTTCCTGTTTTCATACTCACGTTTTAATCTCCCACCACGCCCACCACTTCACACCTCACCCGCCCGCATCATCTGGTTTTTTTCTCTCTCTCTTTTTTTTTGTGGCCGCGCCCTTCTTGGCCATTCTGTTACCTCCCTTTTGCCCCTCGCCCTCCCCAACCAGCCATCACGGGCCTGTTGCTCTCCACTGCAGTGCCCGTCAAGCTCCACCCGACGCCCATCCCCATCTTCTCGCCCCCACCCATCTCCAAGGGGAGTATCCGGCCGGTGGAAGGCATTAAACCCAGCAAGAAGAAGCAGAAGACAACGTCGCTCATCAGAGGTACGGTCACATTGCTTGGCAGGCTCTGAATGTACATGTAACCTGTACCTCACAAGCTCTCCCTTACTGGCAAAGAAGACATAGACCAGTGTTAAAAACTTTAGTAATGGACAAAGTGCTGTCTGTGACCATTAATCAATGTCTGGCTGATTTTTCCTGGTATCCAAGATGTACATGTAATTTGTACATGGGCACCGGGGAAAATCAACCGATAATTAACAGATGATCCGAAATCATTTTCCCATTCTAGATCCAATCCCAAGCATAGACACGACCCTTCACCCGCTAAAAAACACAACACATAGAGTCACTTGAAAAAAAAACTTTCCATACATGTACCATTTTGTGTATGTCTTAACTTTCTGTGGAAGCAAATTACACAAAAACAGCATTTTGTGGTATCTTGGCATGTGTTCTGTTGCATATTATGAAATCTGCACCAGCACGGAGCTGTTTTAAAAGGTTCTTAAAAAGATATGTTGGGAGCGATGCAGTAAATGAGACTTAAACTGTTAAATAGTTTCCTGAAACAATCAAGTACAATGTGTTGTTGCTTATATTCCCATTCTTTCTTGAATGGATGTGTAGTGGATTTCACTGATCATTTTGTTCTCATTTCAATTTGATTGGAGCCTTTTAAAGTTGAAAACAGTGATGTGTCGAAAGGATTTTCAAATATGGGCAACTCTTGACGGCAAAGTCCATATGTTGAATGTGCATGTGCACTAACCTTGCATACCTAGTGTGGACTTGTGAACAAAAGATGTCCACACGATGCAGGAAAGGAAGACGTTCTGTGGACTTGCACACGTCCACAGGACGTTTCCCCTTCTCTGAAAAAGAAGTTTAGAGGCATTTTGGGGTAGGGATCATCTGTCATATTGGAAGAGGAATAGTCAAGGAAACCTTGTACAAAAAGCCAGCTGAAAATCGTGTTCCCAGTTCCAGAAAAATGAGTATTTTCACTGAGTTTTCTTAACTGCATGAAAAGGAACGTCCACACTAGGTACATGTATGTAAGGGAAATGTGGGTGTCTTGCATGCCGTGCACTCTTTTTGGTAAGCTTAAATATGGGTACTTGCCAAGAGCGACATTTAAACTAATTACCTTTGATTTGTGTGTGGTGCATCTAAACTCCATTTTTTTTCCAAATTTCGTATTGTGCTCGTACACAGTGGACTGCTGTGCACGTCTTACTTCAGCCAACTTGTGGACAGCTTCTTTTGTGTTTTCATCATCGCTAAAGGTTTATGTAAACT
The DNA here is from genome assembly GCF_001949145.1 of Acanthaster planci. The sequence goes on along the minus strand of NW_019091385.1, from coordinate 470,608 downwards.
GTGAGAAATCTTAATGAAGTATTGTTGTCTGTATCATATTTTCAGTGGATTCTCCTGAAGATGTGATGAAAAAGTATGTCAACAAGGTCAAGAAGATACCGGACGAGGTACCAGTGAAAATCGGTTTCCATATCACTACAAGTACCCTCTTTCTTTTCTCCTGCCATAAATCAATTAGATGCGTATGGCTTCAGAATCAGTCGTATATCTACATTAAAATTGAGTTTAAAGTCTATCCTCATGAAAGAAAGCCAAATTCAAAATAAAATGCACCTTTAGAAAATCATTCCAGCCAATTTTTCTAGTTTATATTTTGCAACATTACCAATCCTGACATGAAGTCATCTTCTTTGCACCTGACCCTCACATTTCTCATTTCAAGTTCTCTCGGGATACATCTGTCCAGACATTTTTTGATTGTTGTCGAAAGTCGACCCTCCATCTTGAATTTCCTCCATCATGTTTTCCAGGAATGTCCAATTTGCTATGAGAAGCTCAGCGAAGGCTCCCATTACACTGAAGACACGGATGACGTCGTCTTGAAGTTGAGCAGATGTGGACATCTCTTCCATAGAGGTTGCCTTCACGCCATGTACAACAGTGGCCCCAAGGTGAGTCTCAAATTGAAAACTAAAACTGAGATTGAAGAAACTCTTGAGCGGTTCCCAAGGCCACATCTTGTTCCTACATGTATTAAACTTGTGTGCATGATTTACTACATCCAAACATGTATCACACTGCATTGTGGAACCAGTGGCCTAACCATCAGAAATGGGTAATGGGGGCATGTGTGCACCCCCCCTCAGCCCCACCCCTTCCTTCCGTACCCTCATTTGAAATTTTGAACTGTACACCACCTGCGTACGAGCCACAAAGACTATATCCTTGATTTGCTATGGTGCTAAATAAATTTTTGAACGAGCCTACATGTAATTCAGTATCCCGACAGCACATGCCCAGTATGAGGCTATTTGGGAACAGCCACAGTCTTTCCTGTCAACGTAGCCATACACTGACTCATGCGCTCTTTGTACGTGAAAGACCTTGGCTATTTGAAATACTGAACTGTCTCATTGATGGCGTACATGTACTTGTCCATATCCAGGATGGCAGCATACAGTGTCCAACCTGTAAGACCATCTACGGTGTCAAACACGGCAACCAACCGTCCGGTCGCATGGATTATCATATCATTCCTCCGTCGCTTCAAGGTTTCCCTGATTGTGGCACTATTCGCATCATCTATGACATACCGCCAGGAACTCAGGTAAGTACGACAAGAGAGGCATTGTAGGAAAGGACCCATAAATCTCAAGATCAAACAATATAGTAGCATTCTTTGTGCATTTTTATTTTTGAGAAAAACTCTTTTTACTAACTAAGTGTTGAAAGTCTTCACCCCTTTGTTTTCACCCAACAGTCTAATCTTTTGTCTATTTACGCCTGTGTTGATAAGCACACCCTTTTGTATTTTCACTGGTGTTCTGGCGGGTTCTTTCATTAATTTGACTGCTAGCTACGTACACTGGGTTTTGGTGGAGAAGGTTTCCTTGGTGACAGACCAATCAGTGCTTAATAAATAAACATGAAAAAAGTAAAATTCTACAAGATTTACGTGAAACCAATTTGTGATTAAAATCTCAAAAAGTTAGCGGCAGAGGCACAGATGGCCTTAGTCTCCTGACCAATAGCTGTCACCAACAAATTAAATGTCTACACAGAGTAATGTATGTTGACAAAAATATTCAATATATGAAATGTTTTGGTTATGAGTAAAGTGCTAGCCATGTACAAGCTTGCTGAATCAAAAGTTATTACCATAATGGTTTGTTAAGCCCAGTAAATGTTGACAAAAAGGTTTGCCAGTGTCATCCACAATGTTTCCACTCAGGTAATCACAGATTTTGAATGAAAGATCCTGTAACGTTTTGAAAAATTGAATGGATTAAAATTTAATCTGTGAAGCACAATTCTCAATTGTTTTCCGCCATGGCTGTAAAATACCGTAGGTTCCTGTTTTGAAAAATATTGTTTCTCATCTCAATAGTAAAAGATTATGGTTCACAAAAGAGATTTTTTTTTTCTGATACATCTTCTGAACACAATATTTTGTGACACAAATGAAATGAAAGCCGTATACAAGCATCATAATTATATATTAAATGCCTGCTAACAATAAGAAGCAAAACTTGCCACATCGTTAACATTTACCAAAGCCCAGATAATACTTAATCAATTTTTGCAAGCAATTTGGTCCTCAACTTATCTGTAGATAACAACTGGGCTACTCTTAAAGCCTGTTACATTGCTAGAAATTGTTTCTCTGATGGGCCTTTGAGCAAGATGCTCACAGGTTTAGGACTGACCGTTTATTGAGCAGTAAATAAGCAAATGTAAGTGTCATGATAAATCAATATCGAGATAAAAACATTTTGTTTATGAAATTTCACACTTGTTCAGCTTAAATCCATTAGATTACTTTAAAAATATCAAACCTTATTGAAAAATTTTCCAAATCTGTTCACACCCTAACATTTGATTACTCAGTACCATTCAACATTTTGGTAATAGGTTAGCCATACATGTATACTGTACAAGCATAATCATTCAAATGCTCCTTTAAGTTTATGCTATGGCACAATCTAATTATGTAATCAACCATTTGATTTGATTGTACTTGCACATACACTTAAAATTACTCTGGGTTTCCAAAAATCTGACATTAAATCTGTAAAACCCAGTTAATTCTTAAGCTGTCACCACCTCCAGGTCCTAGTAGGTACATGTACATCTGATGGTCAAGAGAGTGGTTTGTATTGGAATGTAGAGCATAAGATCTCAGGCTTTGGCGACAGTCATGACAATTTGCTGGGCTCAATAGACTTTCCAAAAGTCTGTGAAATGAATTGATATAAAATTTTCAAAAGTACGATTGAGAATGGTTGGTGGTGTCTTGGAGTTACATTGTAAGTTCAGTTTGTGGCAGGTGTTTCCTTATGAATTTCAAATGCACATTTTAGATCTGTTATTTGTTACCTGTGTGTATGTTACTTGTCGTTTGATGTTAATTCCCTCGAGTTAACAATTGAGATTGTCCGAGGGGCATTTTTTCATATCACTGTACAGGTAAGTGTTATCCTAACATACAAATGATGTATTTACATATTCTTTGTTGCTTCCAATTTGACAGAAAAATTTCAGTTTTCAAACACGATAGTAGACTGAAACCTCATCACTTCACACCAGATGTCCTGCAGATGTGAATGTCACTGCACTGACACTTAGTTAGGGATCCATTTTTTTCATTTCCCTGTTACATCTGACGTGATTTTGTAAGTTCAGAACACATTCTCTAATTTCCAAGAGTGATGAATTAATTAATGCAAATTACCTGCCGAACAAATACAGTAAAATAGTCTAAAATCAATTTCAGTGATATTTCCATGTCAAATTACACAGGTCAGGTGTAACGGGGACACGATAATGTCTCATTTTTGGACCCTGAGTTTGCAGAATGACCCATTTATGGCTTCCTCAATACGGGCGATTCACAATAGTGCACCTGGCTAATGCGCTGCAAACTCTTGGAGGCACACTGTTGTGAATCGCCCGTATTATGCATCTAATGTGTGTAGCCGCTTTTTGCACAGCAACATACACATTATGATTTACTGGCAGGAGTAATAGAGTACCGAAGTGAATACGTCATGCCCACAATTAGTGTGTAAAAGGTATTAGCGCAAGAACCAGCGCGTGAACCAACACGCGCGTACTCCATTCATTTGCACTGCACCTTTTGGTTCACAGTGACGTCACAGTTTGGTACTCTATACAAAAGGATTACGGTCTTATACCAATGGTAGCCATGTGCTGTACAGGCATTCTTCTGTTACCAATTCTTGGATGGTTTAAAAGACTTATAATTTTAACATTGGCTTTCCATTGTTTTTTATAATCATTTCATAAATAAAAACATTTAAACCAAATCAAAACAATTTTTTAAAATTCAGACTTTTTAACCATTTTGTGCCATTGCCCCCTTCCCCGCATCCCTAACCAAGTCCCAGATACATGTACATACAGTGTAATACATGAATGTCAAAGTTCAGAGTGGATGTCAAAGTTTAAGCAGTGTACATATACAGTACATTCATTCAATACAAGGCATACAGTACATGTAGGTGTATGGACAATGAGTCAGTGAATTTGCTCCTTGGTGTACTTATACATGTAGCAAGGAAAATAACAGGTAGATACATGCACATTGTATTTTTCCTCTCGCAGCTAGGCCATAGGCACACAGTTCCGTCTTTTTCTTCTTGTTTTTCCTTTGTTTTTGAACTGCGAGTCAGACTCGGTTTTCAGATACGACGATAAATATGCAGTTTGCTGGTACCACCAACCACCAGATTGCCTGCAGGTGTGGTTGCCATGGTAACTGGACAAAGATTACATTTCGTCTTTACACATTTCATGTTTTTACCCTCTGGATTCAATTGATAAATATCTCCTGTCTGCGACCTATTCATCAAGGAGTGTTCACCCGTAGCAACGTAGATGTTGCCATGAATGTCACAGCAAACTGTCCTAGGGTGACGTATTTCCTCGTAGAACAAATCTTCGCCGTTGTAATCTTTGCATATCAGTCTGCTCTCTGTGTTGTTAACATACACAAGCCGTTTGTTGCTGACTGCGAGCTGATCTCCAATCATTGGTGCTGGTAGTTTCCTGATAAGTGTCCCGTCTGAGTTGTGGAGGCTGATCTCTTCCCTGGCCTTGAAGCCCACAGCTATCAGATTGTCCTCATCCACTGCCAGGCAGGTTGGTTCAATGTACAAATCAGTTCCTGGCTGGAACTGATGGAGGAGTTGATATTCTCTGCTGAAGGTCTTGACTGCAGGACCATCTAGGACAATGAGGTGGTCTACACTGTTCACTGCAACCTTGTGGGGATGTTTTACATCAAAAAGTTTTCCTGGTAGTTTGTGTGAGACAAAGGGGACTTTAGGATTATTTGTAGGTACGTACGCCAGCAGGTGTTTGTGCATGTATCTACCATTTATTGTAACTATGTCATTGTCTGAGAAAGATGCGACAGAGTTGATTCTGGAATTGCCACAGTCCAGTTCTGTCGCTAGTATCCACGTGTCTTCAAGGACCAGTTGTCCAAGTGAGTTAGCATCCCCTTCATGAAAGTCAATGAAGTGTAACTTCTCGGGCAAATATATTGGCTCCTCTTTTAATATTCCTTGGAGATATTGAACGAGTTTTTGCTTGAGGTCTAAAATCTCTGCCTTAATTTCTTGAGCTAGGAGCTGGTTCATCTCATCCAGTGTCAGCTCTGCTACATTCAGCTGTGTATTGTTGGTGTCTTCAGCAGTCTGCAGTGTCTTGACTCTGTCTTGATAGATTTCCTTGGCCTCTTGCTTCAGTTTCTGCTCCATCTCCCTGATCCTAGCAACCTCCTTGTCAGCCTTTTGGGAGATCTTCTTGTTAGTGGCTTCAAACATGGTGTCTAGCTTCTTGTGAGCCTTGGATATGTTTTTCTTGGTTTTCTTCAGTTCTGTTTTTTTCTTCACTGCATCTGCCAACAGTCCTTCAATTTCTTGTTTGCATTTATCAAAAGACTCAGATATATCAACACAAGAATGCTTTTCATGTTTCAGAACAGAGCAAGTTGTGCAAATCAACTGCTGACATGTGTTGCAATAAATGTTCAGATTCTGATAAGGATGTTGTACACATTTTGGATCTTCTCTTAGTTTGCTCTTGTAGGCAATCTCTCCTGATTGAAGTAGAGCTATCATGTAGGTTTGGTGAGATTTTGTCCGTGCCAGGGATTCATGTACGTTTTGGCAGTCTTTGCACAGAAAATGAGCACAGTCCATGCAAAATGAAACTGCCTGAGATTTCCCCTCACAGCATTGACATTTGATCTCTGACCCTTGACCCTGTAAAAGCTGTTCCTGTATTGCAAACTCCTCCACTAGGGCACTCAGTGTGAAGTTGGTTGGCAGATCTTCTACTCCATTTCTTCCCAGTTCAGTGTCACGTCTGCACAAGGGACATTGGATTTTCACAGCAAGTGGATCTTGGCTCTCTCTCAAGTATTTGAGACATGTCAAGCAAAAACTGTGTATGCAGTTCAGAATTTTGGGATCAGTAAAGCGTTTGTAGCAGATTGAGCATTCTAGATGACGCTCGCCGATCTTCTCCAGAATCTCAGCTGTGCCACCAGTTGCCATGGTTCGGTTGGATGTGAAAAATGAAGGGTAAAAGGCGCTCACACCTGAGGAAGTTGATAAGAAATAAAATAGGGGAAAAAAAGATCTGTTGCTGGAATTTTCTTGTTTAATTATGCTGCCGGGCAAAATTTGAAGTTGCATGACGGATTCCCGTGGGATTTTCAAGATTTTCCATTTTCAAAATTCTTCAAAAATTCATAACTTCATTTATTGGATGTTTACATTCACATGAATGACTGTCTGGTGGCTACTCTAATCTGACAGACAACATCTATTGATACCCGAGTATTTCAGCCAGGCCTGCTGCCTTTTAAAGAAGCACATATTTTCTTTAGTTACTGAATCTGGCCCAGTGCGCTGCTTACGTCTTTTCAGATGTGGATCAGATTAGCATGGGGTGGTATTGTATCACTCATTGTTGGAGTGCTGAAGCACATTGTCTTTGTTTGTAATCCGCTCATGCTGAATGCCACAAACAGTGGTATAATGTTTCTAAACAATGACAGATTTCTTCCGCTATCGACAACTGAAAAAATGTTGGCAATTCCCTGCAGCCCAGTCTTTTGTTCCGAGTACGGTCTTTTATTACAAGGCCAAGCTCCTTTGCCCGATTTTGGTCACCCCAGCTTTGCGTATAAAGCCAACATCTCCGGTTCCGGGCACCCCATCAGGAAGTGGTTATAGGTGGAAAGAAACTTACCTTGTTGAAATTGTTTTAATCTCAAATTTATTTCAGCCCAGAAAAGTTTGGATACTGGTGCATGTACCTGTATATGTCAGTTGTTCTTCGTAATCTTGTCAAAATTTTTACCATAATTTTGGGAAATATGCAGTACTTGGCGGTGCCCTCTGGCACCGCCCACCGTGGCTAGAACACTATCACTGCAAATATTAATGTTTGAACAAGTTTTTGTGATGTATTTGGTACTCACTTAGATGGTGTGTGTGTGTACATGGACAGGTGCTGTTGGCTGTCTCTAGATAAAGTCCGCTGCCTTTATATAAAGTCACCACACCCACTCGGTTTAGGCAAGAACATTTGTTGTGGAGTAGCAATTAGCAAAGATGGCAGTACCATTCTTGTCGTTAGTATCAGTAGATGTCGTAGTCAGGTCACGTGATGTCATGCTGAGCCTTACAAGTTAATATTTGCCATATTGTACATAACACGTATGCATGTTTTGTGACATTGCCGTTGCACATTTGCGTAGCTGGTGTTGAAGAGCTCACAGTCAAAGTCCTGTTTACTTGTATCACCGAGATTTTTTTTCCCGAACAAGAGACAGTGGAGATATTTGGCGGCATTAACCATTAAACCAGTCCCACTTGACCAGTCCTCTGTTGTTTGTGTCATTTTTATCATTAGCTCAAGCGCTCTGCAAACAACAGTGGAACAGTCATGTGGTCTGATATGAAGACTGTCAACAATCTTTTGTCTTGCAAAACTCCATGGGCCAGAGGATATTCCTGAGTGCCTGGATAATGGACAGATGAGGTTGATCACGCATGGTCCTCAGAAATTTGGTTCAGGACTTAAATTAAGTTTTCAGTACTATTCAATCCTTTTGGCTGTCTGTTATAAGTATGTAAAAAATCATATCGGTATGTAAGCTGGAAAGTACATACAGGCTGTTGGAGTAAGCATGAAATTAATGTTAAAGACATCAGACTCTGCTGTCACATTTATAATGCTATAAATTTCACTCTTTTTTCCCAGTAGAATAGGGTCACATGATGCTTCAGGCTAGAATAATGAGGTGTTTTTTGCTGTTTCATTTGTCGCCCGATGCCTTAACGTTGGCCATACGTTTTCATTGCCATCAATATACATACTCAGGTGTATTTTCAACGATGAGGTTGGAGTGTCTGATCTCCCCATAAGCCACATATTGCAGATGTAGAGGTTTGTGCCAGCAAACACCCTTCCCCTCTCGAAAATAATTATTTGGAATCACTGTTTCACTCAGAAGTTGTACCTGTTGCAGAGGTGAAATGTTGGAAATCCCTCTTCATACAAAGGTTGCAGCCAAAATTACTGTAGGATTCTTTTGAACTTTATTTTTACACCTAGATTGGGTAACAGCACAATTGTGTGCGGAGTGTGACATAAAGAGAAACCTGGATCAGCAACAAAGTAGAACAAAAGGTTGAATTCGTGTACCCGGTATGTGCACAGGTACAGATGGCCTTAGTCTCCTGACCAATAGCTGTCACCAACAAATTAAATGTCTACACAGAGTAATGTATGTTGACGAAAATATTCAATATATGAAATGTTTTGGTTATGAGTAAAGTGCTAGCCATGTACAAGCTTGCTGAATCAAAAGTTATTACCATAATGGTTTGTTAAGCCCAGTAAATGTTGACAAAAAGGTGTGCCAGTGTCATCCACAATGTTTCCACTCAGGTAATCACAGATTTTGAATGAAAGATCCTATAACGTTTTGAAAAATTGAATGGATTAAAATTTAATCAGCGAAGCACAATTCCCAATTATTTCATCCCATGGCTGTAAAATAGGTTCTTGTATTGAAGAATATTGTTTCTCATCTCAAAAGTAAAAGCTTATGAATCACAAAAAAGATTTTTTTTCTGATAAGTCTTATGAACAGGGTATTTTATGACACAGTTTTCTGCTTCATATTCTGCACATGTACTTTATATAAATCTATGTTTAAAAAAATGAAATAAAGAGCTGTTAAAATTGTGTGGATACATTTTTTTTTAACTTGACACCTCTGGAAATAAAAAACCAGGTCTTTCCTGCAGAAAAAGTCTCCTGAACCAGGAAACATTTTAAAAATTAAGTACATGTATGCACAAATGAATGAGACTTTGGTTTGGTTTGTGTTTCGATGCTTCGAGTATCAGTTTTCAAACACGTCGATAGATTTGCAGTGAATGTTGTCCACCCACGACTAGATCGCCATCAGGTGTGAATGACATGCCATGTGGACACAGCGTACACTGTTTGACTACACATCCAGTGCGCATGCCCTCCAGAGTATATTGATGGATATTTCCGGAACCTGACATCTCAAGTATGGAGTAGTCACCTTCAGCAACAAAGATGTTGCCATGAATGTCACTGCATACTATTCTAGGGCTGTCCGTGTCCACTGTGAACATTGTGTTGCCAGGGTAATCAGTGGATATCAGTTTGCCCTCGTTGGTGTTGATGTACTGGAACCGTTTGTCGCAGGCTACCAGTTGATCTTCAATCATTGGTGCTGGTAGTCTCCTGATGAGGGTTCCATCTGGGTTGTGGAGGCTGATCTCTCCCTTGGCCTTGTAGCCCACAGCTATCAGATTGTCCTCATCCACTGCCAGGCAGGTTGGTTGGCTGTCTGAATCAATTCCTGGCTCGAACCAATGGAGGAGTTGATATTCTCTGCTGAAGGTCTTGACTGCAAGACCGTCTAGGACAATGAGATGGTCTAGTCTGTTGACTGCAACTTGGCATGGATCTTTGACATCTGGAATTTGTAGCATTTGGGAGATGAAAGGAGATAGGGGGTTGCTTGTTGATGAAAAGGTCACGAGACATTTGTGTTTGCTGTTCACTGTGACTATTTCTTCATTAGTGAAAACTGCAACAGAAGAAACATCAGTAGCCAAGTCCTGTTTTATGTCCGTTTGTAACCTCCATTTTCCCCCCAGAACAACTCTTCCCAGTGAGTTTTTATCTCCCTCATGGAAGTCAATGAATTGGAACTCGTCAGGTACAATCTCTGGCTCCTTCTCCATCAGATCTTTGAGGTTTTCGAGGATAATTTGCTTGAGATGTAAAACCTGATTCTCCATTTCTTGAGCCAGGATTTGGTGTATCTCATGCAGTGTCTTCTCTGCTACTTTGAGCTCTGTCTTGTTTGCATCTTCTGCAGTCTCAAAGGCCTTGACTCTGTCTTGGTAGATCTTCTTGGCCTCTTGCTTCAGTTTCTGCTCCATCTCTCTGATCCTAGCAACCTCCTTGTCAGCCTTTTGGGAGATCTTCTTGTTAGTGGCTTCAAACATGGTGTCCAGTTTCTTGCGAGACTGGACTGTGTTTTCCTTTGCTTCGGTCAGTTCTCTTCTCTTCTTTTCGGCTTTTGCCGCGAGGTCTACAACCTCGCGCTGGCAATTGTCAAAAGCCTCAGATACTTCGGTACTGAAGTGCTGTTGATGTTCAATAAAAGAGCAAGTTACGCATACCGATTTGTTACATGTGTAGCAGTAAACGCTAAGATTTTGACCTGCATGCTTCTCACATTTTGGTTCTTCTCTTAGTTTGCTCTTGTAGGCAATCTCTCCTGATTGAAGCTGAGCCAGTGTGTAGGTTTGATGAGATTTTGTTCCTGGCAGACGTTCATGTACCTTTAGGCAGTCTTTGCACAAAAAAATGGCACAGTCCACACAGAATAAAACTGCTTCATACCTCTCCTCACAGCTTTGACATTTGATCTCTGACCCTTGACCCTGTTGTAGCTGTTCCTGTATCGTAACCTCCTCCACCAGGGCGCTCAGGGTGATGTTAGTCGGCAGATCTTCGGCCCCATTCTTTCCCAGTTTTGTTTCTCGTCTGCAGAAAGGACATTTCATTTTTGCGGCCTGTGGATCCTGGCTGTCTATGAGACGTTTAAGACACTTCAAGCAGAAACTGTGAATGCAGTCCAGCATCTTTGGTTTGTCAAAGCGCTCTTGACAGATGTCACACTTTAAGTGATGCTCTTTGATCTTCACTGGCACCTCAGCTGTACCACTGGTTGCCATGGTTCAGTGAGATGTTGAGTCAGACCTGTGAAAGAAATCAAAATGTTGAATCATTTGTTACCGGTAGAAACAAAGGCAAATCCGTTCCACCAGGTACACAGACATGTACATTGTAAGCACACAGATGTGTTCACGTTGAAGTTTTAATCACAAACAATATGGTGGTCTAATTCAATATGGTTGTAAATTTGCTGTAGGAGCCAAAGAGTAGGCTCTCTAACATAGTAATTTTCATGTTCCTAAATCACTGTGCTTGTCAAGCTGCATGCAATAGTATTTGTTGTTTACATGTCAGCATTAATTTTTTGTAATCGACCCTCTGTAGTTCTATACAAAATACATGTACTGTACATGTATTTGTGCGTATACATGTACAGGGGAAGTCTGTGACCACAGGTTTCATTGACTGTGCCCCGGTAGGCCTCCTAAGCACCACCAGACCGCCCCAACCACTCCCCATCGTTTCAACTTTTCTAGTTCTCCCAGGGTGGGGAGAGTTTCTGGCTGTCCTGTTTGATCAGCCACTCCTGACGATGGACACTGAATTAAATTTTTGTTTTGCTCGTGTTTACTGTTTTGAAAAACTTACACACTTATGCAGCACAGTTAGTCTTTACCTTGATGGTGTTCCTCTTGGAATCAAGTAGATGAAATCTTTTGCTGTTTGCTCAAGTCACCGTAACCGCTAGACCAAACGTCTTTAAACAGCATGCAGAAGAACATTGATGTGGATACACCCCATTTTATTTGTAGACCTGGCAGTTGGGATCACATGATTTCATGCTGCGTCATTCGCCTTTCCAAGTCCACCAAAATTGTTGACATTGTTTGTTTCAATCGATCCCATACCCAGTTGGTTTATGCCCTACTTTTTGCCTTGGAACAGCATTTAAAACAGGATTACATGGACACTCCCCCTTCGACTTCATGTATATCTTTGGACTCCACATTGTTATAGGATCACATGATGTCAGTTACCGTGTCAGTCAAAGTACTTCGTATTTACAATACGTGTTCGTTGCTACTGTTTGCATACACATGCATATTCATGAAGTGGAAGCACTAGTAGCCACAAAGTTCAGTAAAGAAATGCAAATTGGTATGGGAATAAATATGTTCTTGGCTGGTCTTCAACGTGCCTTTAAGACCAGCTCAGGAGAATGGACACGGCATGTGGCTCAGGCGTTATCAGCGTTTGTTCTCCTGAGCAAGGTCTTAATTGCTATTTAAGATCAACCAGGCACATATTTTTTCCCATTGTAAAATACCTTTTTATTCAGGAAGTCAAAATAAGTCAATGTGTGAAGAATTTACAATGATTTTCTTTTTAAAAAATTGACGTTCATTTTCCCAAACACCCCTGTCCATTTTATGGTATATTCCTTTTGAAAGTTGTCCAATAGAATCCCCTTCATTGAGTTTGGCATGCACATGTTGCGTTGTATGCACACAGACTCCTGACCTATCAGACCTCATTAAACTGTCTCGTATCCAAGTGCCAGCATGTGATTTATGCAGTAGGCTTTATCACTTCTCAGCAGGCATTATCATATGTTAATACACAATCATGTGATGCATTTCGACCAATAGGAATAGAAAATCTGTCCTAGCCCAACTGAAATGTCATAACCCATTGGATCCAATTCACTTACCCATTGGATACAATTCACATACCAATTGGATCCAATTCACTCAATTCAATAACCAATTCCAAAACCAATTGCTTTTGTTTGGAATCAATTGGAATCCAATTGGGTTCATTTGGTTTGAATAGTAAATTTGAACCTTTTCTCAGTTGGACAATTCCAAACCAATTGACCCCCAGTTGAATGCCAATTCACAATCCAACTGTAACAATCGAAGAACCAATTGAAACCATTTCAATACCAATTCAAACCAATTGAGTGCCATTAGAATAATGGGGGAAACAAGCTGAAAGCAAACCAATTTGAACCATTTGATTCCCATTAGAAATTTCATTTGATTTAGGAAAAAAACAGCAAAGAAAAAAATACCAATTGAAACCAAGCGTGTTCCATTTGAAACCTCCAATGGACGGGGGAAAACAAATGGGAGAGAAAACACACCGACTGAAACCAATTGAGCACCAATTGATGGCCAATTGGACCCAATTGATTGCCAATTGAACCCAATTGATTGCCAATTGGACCCAATCGATTGCCAATTGGACCCAATTCATTCCAATTAAATCCAATTCAAAAATCAATTAGTTTGAATGGACCATTTTTAGTAGGGAGGTATTTAGGAATTTTGATTTCAGATTAATCATTGCGATCATTCATAATACATGTTCTAGTATGTGTCGTTCAAAATTGGTCCAGTGATGCATTGTACATGTACAGCCATTCTCCTGTTATTCTTTTTACTTCCATTTACCGGGACATAATACAGTTGCTGCATAAAATGACGAACGTTTTTACATCTACCGGTATTGTCTATTGTTTACAGGAAATCAGATATTCTGTGCACACGGATATATGTGACCCACTCTGTGAAAATGAGTCACAAGTCGCCAGATCCACTTTGGAGTAACAAGTCCTTTAGAATAATTTTGCACAGTGTAAATTCTCACCATGGGGTATCCACTTTGATCAGGATGCCAAACTTAGTGATACATCAAAACAAAAAGCTCTATTTGCTCTTTCCAATACAAATGAAAACTCCAAAAGTGGCTCTGGCGATTTAAGACTCATTTTCACAGAGTGGGTCACATATGTACATGTATGTGTATGTACAAAATTCAATGTAAAGTTGAACCTTATGTTCCTTTTTGTTTCATTTCTCATTGTTAGAAAAATGTCAAACCACCTGTACAGTTGGCCAAATTTTAATAAAAAAGCAAAACCATCTACTGTACAATATTGAGCAATTTAAGCATTTTTCAAAGGGGCCATCCAGTGATCCCAGTACTTTATACTGGCAGCTGACTGGTGTAAGTGGAAAGCCGCTACTTTATGAAGTCAGTGAATGACTGATATCACCCAACATTAGTCTGGCGGGCCACACACATGTACACAGATCTTTTTTTTTTAAATGTCTGACTCAGTTTTCAAATACGATGATAGATTTGTAGTGGACCTCTGCCACCAACCACCAAATCACCTGTGGGTGTGAATACCATGCCAACTGGACAAAGGGTACATTTCTTTTTCACACATTTCATGATTTTGTCCTCTGTATCGAACCTATAAATTGCCCCTGAACCTGACATTTCTGGTGGTGTGTATTTACCTTTAGCAACATAGATGTTTCCATAAATGTCACAGCAAACAGTCCTAGGAGTGTCTGTTTCCACACAGAGTACGGTTTCACCCTCGTAATCTTTTGATATAAGCTTGCTTTCAGTGTTGTTAATGTACATAAGCTGTTTGTTGCTGACCGTGAGTTGATCTTCAATCATTGGTGCTGATAGTTTCCTGATGAGGGTTCCATCTGGGTTACAGAGGCTGATCTGTTCCTCGTACTTATGGCCCACAGCTATCAGATTGTCCTCATCCACTGCCAGGCAGGTTGGCTTGCTCTCTGAATCAATTCCTGGCTGGAACTGATGGAGGAGCTGATATTCTCTGCTGAAGGTTTTGACTGCAAGACCGTCTAGGACAATGAGGTGGTCTAATCTGTTGACTGCAACTTGGCATGGGTCTGTGATATCTGGAATTTGTAGCATTTGGGAGATAAAAGGGGATTCAGGGTTGCTTGTTGGTGAGTAAATTACCAACCGTTTGGGAAAGTCAGGGTTGCGTTCAATGTCCACTGTAGCTATTTCGTTATTCGAGAAAACTGTAATAGAAGTAATTCCATGTTTCGTAGGCAATACCATTTCTCTGTCCAGTCTCCATTCATCTTTTAAAATTAGCCTTCCAAGAGACTTCTCAGTCTCACTGTACTCCTGGAAGTCGATAAAGTGCAACTTCTCTGGTACTCTTTGTGGCTGTTGTTCGGTCAGTTCTCTGAGGGAATGCATGAATTTCTGTTTCAGATGTAAAATTTCTGTCTTGATTTCTTCAGCCAGAAGCTTGTTCATTTCATCCAGTTCCTGCTTTGCCACTGTCAGCTCTGTATCGATGATGTCTTCAACAGTCTCCATTGTCTTGACTCTGTCTTGGTAGATCTCCTTGGTCTCTTGCTTCAGTTTCTGCTCCATCTCTCTGATGCTAGCAACCTCCTTAGCAACCTTCTTGTCTGCCTTTTGGGAGATCTTCTTATTAGTGGCTTCAAACATGGTGTCTAGTTTCTTGCGGGACTCGGCTGTGTCTTCCTTTGCTTTGTTCAGCTCTTTCTTCTTTTTTTCAGCCTTTGCCATCAGTCCTTCAATTTCTTGTTTGCATTTATCGAAAGCCTCAGTTATGTCAGCACAGGAATGCTTTTGATGTTTCAGAACAGAGCAGGTTGTGCAAATCAACTGCTGACATGTGTTGCAATAAATGTTCAGATTCTGATCAGGATGTTTGTTACATGTTGGTTCTTCTCTTAGTTTGCTCTTGTAGGCAATCTCTCCTGATTGAAGCTGAGCCATGGTGTAGGTTTTGTGAAATTTTGTTCCTGCAAGGCGTCCATGTACTTTCTGGCAGTCTTGGCAGAGAAACTGAGCACATTGTGTGCAGAATAAAGATGCTTGATTTTTCTCCTCACAGCTTTGACATTTGATCTCTGACCCTTGACCTTGTAGAAGCTGTTCCTGTATTGCAAACTCCTCCACCAGGGCACTCAGTGTGATGATAGTCGGCAGATCTTCAACCCCAGATCTTCCCAGTTCAGTGTAACGTCTGCACAGCGGGCATTTGATTTTCACTTGTCCCGTATCTTGGATATCTCTAAGATTTTTCAAACAATGCATGCAAAAACTATGAATACAGTTCAATAGTTTCGGTTCAGTGAATCGGTTGAAGCAGATGGAGCATTCTAGATGACGCTCACCAATCTTCCCAAGAACCTCAGCTGTACCACCAGTTGCCATCGTTCAGTTGAATGTTGAAGACAGTTGACTTTTCCCCTGCGGAATTAACCTGAAAAGAAATACTGGTAAAATAGTCAGGGTGTTTTGTTGGACAGAAGTTGCAGTGTATTCTTCTTTGACACCATTCTTTTCTGCACCTTTGTACTTTGTATGAAAAATCTTACACACTCCTACCCGGTTAAATGCACTGAAAAGGGCACACTTTTAAACATCCAAAATTATCCATGTTTTCCTGGACAACTGAGGGCACTGTTGCTGTGCAGTCATCTAGGGAAGACGTGGCTCAGTGCATAGGTGTTTCTGTTCAAATTGTGAACCCAGAATTTACTAACTGAAAATGTTTCTGAGAGAGAGATTGATGGGTTCTCATTGCTATGCACATAAACAGCAATAAATCAGCAAAGAAGAGAAAACTGAGTCCAGGAAAATCTACAAAAGTGCAGGTCTGTTTGCGAACAAGCCAATGTAACATTGAGGCTTCTTCCTGAGGTGACATCACAGTTTCGCTTTTGAATATGGAAATATCCCCATGCACAAACTTGCGTATCGGGCCCAATACGCAATTATTTCTGCCCCATACGCAAAAAATGGGACAATACCCATTTTTTCATCCCCGATACGCACAATATAATTATGATAGTATGGCTCAGAATTATCTTACATAATGCAGATTGCATGTCCGGAAAATCTAGACAAAAAAAGCAGTTAATAGTCCTGCATTTTTTCTTGTACATGTACATACTATAGGTAACCTACATAATAGATGTACATGCATTGTGCACCACGCGTTGGCGGCCACACAGCACACCGTACGTGTACGTGCACGTGTACATCGGCATGGAACGTGCCTCGTGGCTGCTGTCGCATGAAATGTGAACTTCCGTCATGGGCGCCGTATATGCCCCCGTGCGCATGTGGGTTTTCTGGGTGCCGTGTGCTCAATACGCTACTGGGGCTGAATTTACGAAGGTTGACATTTTATATTACACCATTCGCAGAACTTACAACATCGACCCCACGCACGTTTTTTTTTCATGGCGGCAGCCGTAACCCTGTGTAAGAGTATTAATGGCATCTACGATGGGGATGATATTTCCATTCCGTGGCTTTACAAAATGTTGGTAAATCACAATGGAAATCCCCCATAGTTTTGAAATATCCTGGGGAGAACCCTGACATCATTAGCCTAAAGATTAAAAATACTCTTTGAAATTGTGAAACCAAAGTTGAAAATAAGATTTACTGAGACATAAAGGCGAAGTTTGCGTATTTGTAATCAAACACATTGATTGCAGCTACCCTTTAAGCTGGGGAAAATTGCCTTTTAAACCCAGGTTCAAAAAATTGGTCTCTAAATACCCATTTCATTCTTAACTTTGATAAGCCAGATAAGCAGGCTGACATGTTTTGTAAGTTAGATAATACCGTATGTATCATGTTAGTGTTTATTATCGGCACCTAAGTCCATGCTATGAAGTTGGTACTCACTTGGACAATATTTGTCTTGAACTGGTAATGTTGGCTGTCTCTAGATGAAGTCTGCTGCTCTCAGATAAAGTCACCTCATAAAGTCACACCTACATACTGTAGTTTAGGTGAGAGCTTTTGCCGTCGAACAGTACCGTATTAGCAAATATGGCGGTGTGGATATCTTCCCAGTTCTTTTTTTTTCTAAGAATCCGTATAATGGGGTCACAGGATTCCAGAAGGCAGAAGAGTTAAGTTTTTTCCACTGCCTACTGAATGGCTCAACATTCTCAACATGTTTTCATTTTCACCAACTGTACGTAGCTGCATGTTTACGTGTATGCAAAGTAATGAGGTTGAAGACTTTGAAGTCGCAGAATCCTGAATGTTGCACTTGAAGATGTTGTCTTGTTTTAAGGCCCCCCTTTGATTATTTGGAACTGTCCTTAATCCATTCAATACATGTACCTGTTTAATCAAACATCAGAAGTGGGTACCATGTTTCTCCCTGCACGTACAGTACTTTGCTCCCTGCACGCACCAGTTTGACCTTGTGTGCAGAAAAAAAAGTTACAATCAAGTTCCAAGCCTGACCTGCCCACTTGGCAACTTTGTGTATTGCATAGAACACATTACGAGTTTGTTGTACAGAGAAACTTGTGTTAGCAACATAGTAAAATGAAGGATTGAAAGGTTCTGGAAGTTGCTGACACTACACCAAGTTATATGATAGCGTCAATTCTACTATTTGAATTGACACACATGTAGGAACTGACGTACCCTTACAGTTCTGGAGTAGAAACCTACACTGTTTACTCTCCATTGAAAGATTTTTCTCAGTGCCCATTTAAATCTTCAAGTTGGATCATTTTTTTCAAGTCAACACAAAAATGCTGGAGTTGCCACTTACTAGTAGCAGTTCTGATACAATTCTTTTATTGAATGAGCATGTGTTGGCATAGAATTTTGTAACTTGACGTAGATTTGAGTTTCTGTCTGATAATGTCATTTTTTAGCTGTCATTGAAGGCAGCTACCGGTACATATGTGCCATTGAGAAGAATCCTTTATGCTACATGTAGATAACCAAACACACGTTGTGTTTATATTGTGAATGTAGTGCACTTAGTAAATGTACTCACCAGGACAATGTTAGTCATATACAGATGATGTTAGCTGCTTAGCTGAAGATGTCTGCCTTCAGAGAAAGTCACTTCGCTCACTTTTGTTAAGGTTAGAACATTTGCCATAGAACAGCATTTGCAAATATGGCGATGTGTCTATTTCCAACTCTCTTTTATTCCCAGTAGAATGGGATCACACGATTCTAGAATGCCGAGGTACAGTTTGTACCTGTACTGTATTTGTTCAGTCTCTTTTGTCCCTGAATGCCGTAACATTTGTGATACATTTTCATTGTCAAGGATTTTACATTGTACATGTAGGTCTACTCATTTATGTGTTTTAAGTTCCCCAAAGCCTTGTACATGTACGTGCACGAACATGTAGCACCTTGTGTCACCAACCCCTCCCCCTCCGAAAAAAACAACTTATGGAATCACCCTTTCACTCAGAAGTTGTACCTGTTGCCATGGTGCTGTGCTGTTGCCATAGTGAAATGAATGCCTCTTCATACAAAGGTTACAGCCAATATTACTGTAGGATTCTTTTGACCTTTATTTTTACACCTAGACTGGGTAACAGCACAATTGCATGAGAAGTGTGACATACATGTAAAGAGAAACCTGGATCAGCAAC
>NW_019091385.1:398513-434786 GCF_001949145.1 Acanthaster planci | reverse complement strand
CCCATTGACAAACCTTAACCTTCCGAGCAAAGATGTTCTTGTCGAAGCGTGTACATGTACTTGTTATTTATCTACATGGAGATAAACATGTATTAATTAATAAACAAACATGTACATTGGAATCCAGGAATAAAATTTTCTTCATCCACATGCTAGCCGTACATACAAGCAATCTTCTACATGCAAGCTTTTACTAAAACAGTTCTTTATATTGCTAAACATTTTGGCATTGATTTGCCTGTTTTTCTCCATCAAAATGAATTCACGACTCTTCCTTTTCTGCTTGCCCTGAAGAAGGTACTCAGTTACCGAAATCTCAGCAATCATATATTTCAGAGCACTGATTTAATCTTGTATTCTTGTCGACACCCAGTATTCAGGTTGAGTTTGATTCCTCAATACTGCTGCAACATTTTGACACAAGCATAATAAATGTTTATATCAGGTCACAACCTAAACATGCAATCCATTGTTTGTTTCGATGGTACATGTACCTAGTTATATATTCCTTTGGGTTCAAAGGATTAAGGAAGTAAATCTTTTAACCCAGTTTGTGCATTAGCCCGGCCACCTCCATGTACATTGTACACATATTATGTACATGTAACAGCAGATACATACACGTGTACTGTGTGATAGCCAAATAAGAGAGTGGTTTACATTGGAATACAGAGCTTAGGAGTTTTTTTAAACAGTTGTAAAAAAATTTGTGTTTCATGCAAAATCTTCAGTCCCCAGCCACCCTTCCTCTTCATACAGAACAAACATTGCTACAGTTCTCTGTGATTAATTATATACTTCATAAAGTTCTGTTTGTTAGCCTGTTTTTTAATTTAATTACATGTAACAACCCTGCTTCTCATTTGGTCCATTGTCAGCATTTGGAACACTCTCAGTTTGAGAGATGTGGAAAATGTTTGATAATCGCTGAATCTTGACTGAAAAGAGTAAAACTTTTTAGAAAGTATGATTAAGAATGTTCTGCAGTATCTTGGACTACATGTAGGTTCAGTTGCTTGAAATTTATAATGAGAAGTGTTTCCCTATGATTTTCAAGTGTACATTTACATCTGTTATTTGTTATAGGGCTATTATGACAATTTTTTTTCAGTAATCTGTGTTGACATCACTTGCTGTTCAATGAAATGAAGTGAATTCCTTTGGGTCAACAGTTGAGAATTTCCAACAGGCATTTCCCTCATATCACAAAAAAATTATCCTACCACACAGAATTACTTACATGTATGTACATTTTCTTTGTTACATGTACTTCCAATTTGACCAAAAGGCTCAGTTTTCAAACACGACAATAGACTTTCAATAAACCCTCACCACCTAGCACCAGATCTCCTGAAGATATTAATGTCATTGCACTGACATCCATGTCCTCCTTAATTATGCATCTAATGTGCTTGCCCTCGGAATTACACTGATGGATACCCAAGCTGAAAAGGTTGGTCAACAGGGGTGATGTTTCGTTGTCATGGCACATTTAGATGTAGATGTTGCCTTGATTGTCGCAGCAGACACTCCTAGGACTTAACATGTACTGGTATATGCTTGGGTCTGTGTTCACGTTGAATACTATTTTACCATAGTAATCTAGAGATACTAATAGTGAAAGTATGCTGTTAGTGTACATTAAACGGTTATTGCTGGCTTCCATTTGATCATCAATCATTGGTGCCGGTAGTCTCCTGATGAGGGTTCCATCTGAGTTGTGGAGGCTGATCTCTCCCTTGGCCTTGTAGCCCACAGCTATCAGATTGTCATCATCCACTGCCAGGCAGGTTGGTTGGCTGTCTGAATCAATTCCTGGCTGGAACTGATGGAGGAGTTGATATTCTCTGCTGAAGGTCTTGAATGCAGGACCATCTAGGACAATGAGATGGTCTAGTCTGTTGACTGCAACTTGGTGTGGATCCTCGACTTCTGGAATTTGTAGCACTTGGGAGATGAAAGGGGATTGGGGGTTGCTTGTTGGTAAATACCGGTAAGTCACAAGCTGCTTACATGTATGTCTGGAAAGACTTAGTTCAGCGTCTATGGTGACGATTTCGTCATTTGAGAAAACTGCAACAGAAGTAACAGTATGTTTCTCATCCAGTTCCATTTTCTTGTCCAGTCTCCATTCACCTTCCAGAATCAGCCTTCCAAATGTTTTCTCAGTCTCAAAACAGTCCTGGAAGTCAATGAAGTGCAACTTCTGTGGCACTATTTGTGGCTGTTGTTTAGTCAGTTCTCTGAGAACGAACAAGAATTGTTGCTTAAGATGTAAAATCTCCGTCTTGATTTCTTGAGCCAGGAGCTGGTTCATCTCAGCCAGTTCAAGCTCTGCTACTTTCAGTTGCGAATTGTTGGCATCTTCAGCAGCCTTGAATGTCTTGACTCTGTCTTGGTAGATCTCCTGGGCCTCTTGCTTCAGTTTCTGCTCCATCTCTCTGATCCTAGCAACCTCCTTGTCGGCCTTTTGGGAGATCTTCTTGTTGGTAGCTTCAAACATGGTGTCTAGAGTCTTGCGGGACTCTGCTGTGTTTTTCATGGCTTTCTCCAGTTCGTTTTGCATTTTGTTAGCCTTTGCCATCAGTCCTTCAATTTCTCGTTTGCATTTATCAAAAGCCTCCGATATGTCTGCACAAGAATGTTGTTTATGTTTCACAGCAGAGCAGGTTGTGCAAATCAACTGCTCACATGTGTTGCAGTAAATGTTAATATTCTGATCAGGATGTTTGTTGCATTTTGGTTCTTCTCTTAGTTTGCTCTTGTAGGCAATCTCTCCTGATTGAAGCTGAGCCATGGTGTAGGTGTTGTGAGATTTTGTCCCTGCTAGGTGTTCATGTACTTCCTGGCAATCATTGCAAAGAAACTGAACACAATCCTGGCAAAATGAAGTTGCTTGATTTTTCTTACTACAGCTTTGACATTTGATCTCTGACCCTTGACCTTTTAGAAGCTGTTCGTGTATAGCAAACTCCTCCACCAGGGCACTGAGTGTGAAGTTAGTTGGCAGATGTTCAACCTGATTTTTTTCCAGTTCAGTGTAACATCTGCACAGGGGACACTTGATTCTCACTGCTGTCATACCTTTGCTTTCTCTGAGATGTTTGAGACAATTCAAGCAAAAACTATGTAAGCAATCCAGCACTTTTGGCTCAGTAAAACGGTTGAAGCAGATGGAGCATTCTAGATGACGCTTAATTTTCCCCAGACCATCAGCTACACCACCAGTTGCCATGGTTTTATTGGATGTGAAACGTGTTGACTTTTGTACCTTTAGAATAGACTGAAAGAAATAGAACAGGATTTTTTTGTTGTAAGAATATTCTCTGCTCTGAAGTTGGAGATAAAACTACTTTAATTTACCCTTGATGGAAAAAGTTGTTCTCCGAATGCCCATTGTAATCTACTTTGAATTTTTTTCAGCATCATTTTTTTCTTGTTCTCAGTTGACCTGACTTCACAACCATTCTTCATCATTCCAAAGTCCAAAAGCTTCAATCAAGTTCAGTTGATGCCACGTCACCTTCTTCCCAGTGGATCTTAGACTGTATCCTGATTTTCCATTGTTGTTCTGCTCAGCACAAAATGTCCCTGTAGCTAATGGTTATAGCCTTTCATTTTGTCATGGAAAATAAAATTCTTATGGTGTTCTTATGGTATTAAGTGTGAGAGAATAATTCTTCCATTCAGTAGAGAGAGAGATGACTGAAAGTTTGCGTGATTTGGTCAGGTGTTGTTGTGTCCTCAGCCATTACTGACAACCACCCAAACATCTGATATACATACTTAGCTTTTGCAAAGTGACTTACGTAAGATACATATTGAGCTTCTGAATGTTTTTTGTAGGTTTTCAAAAACTGTTAGGCATTATTCTGTTGATACTAACCTTGAAAGTTTTCTTCATGAGGTTGGCTAACTCCTGATGGCACCAAATACCATCAGATAGCACCTTCTTGGTGCTGAAATTTCATCTCTGCAGATCATTATTCGCAAATATGGCGGCGTTGTGGATATGTCCCATTTTGTTGTAGTTTGTTGACCTTGTCCAGTCATCACTTAATTGCTTGATACATGTAAATGTATGTTGTCAATGCCTGTGCAGACTTCTGTAGTTAAGAAACTAAAGGACATGCAGTCTCGAAGTTCAGCAGGCCTATACTGCTAACATACATTAATAGAATCCAAGGTCAAAAGGTTCTACTGTCTGTGAGCGCTGCACGACAATAACCTTTACACTTCAGCTGATTTCCAAGGATGGATTTGCGCAGGGGGATTTTAATTAATTTTGGATTTTTGCCCTCCCTGACGTATATTATAACACTGTATACTCACTGTCAAAAAACCACAAGCACGTGCGGTACCTGCTGCTACATCTGACTCGAACCACCCAGCCGACACTGGCAAGCTCGGTAGTTGAGTGGTTAAAAGTCTGCACTAGTAAGCAGGAGGTTGTGGGTTTGAGTCCCATCCGAGTATGCTTGTGGTTTTTTTTTCAAGCCTTTGGGGGCAAACACTGAGTAAACAGTGTTATACATGTAAGTCGGGCATGGCAAAAATCCAAAATTAATTCAGTTGATTTCTAGATAGTTAAAGAACTTCAAGCCAAAGTCTGAAGTTTTAACGTTATCAGTAGTTAAATTTTTGAACTGTCCATTTTATTCTTTTCCGTTTCAATTTTAACCATTGCCTTCTTTGTTCGTTTCAAGCACAACTGACCCCTTTGTCTCCCAGGAGACATTCACTTTAGATGCAAATAATGAAGTGTAAAGCAAATTGTTTGTTGACCAAGATTTGAAGAAATTTTTGGCCAGTGTCTCCTTCACAATGTCTTGTTTACATTTTTGCTCCAGGTTAAGAAACATTTCCCTTTAATCATTGTTGCATGGTGTTGAGATACGTGTCCAATTCAGATTGGCTTAGAAATGTGAAGTGGTCGTTATCATTTAATTCTTGTTCATATTTTGCAGGGACCTGAACATCCTCATCCTGGTAAGCGGTACTCTGCCCGCGGGTTCCCAAGGCACTGCTACCTCCCAGACAATGAGATTGGAAGAAAGGTAAAAGTACAGTTTCCCATCATCCCAAGCCAACCCAAATCCTCAAATATCCAGCTACCAGTTTTGCAAGAATTTGTGGGATTCAGGTTGTGCTGTTTCTAAATCAAATTCCATCAAATGAAAGTACCACTTTCTTCTATCTCTGAGCATTGTGGGGTATTCTTTAAGTCTTTCCTCATAAGAGGAGTTCGTGTTTTGTGAGGTGAGTTCCAAAAGATAGGTGTAACAGCTGTGAAAGCCTGTCCAAAAGTTATATTCACATAACACGGTTTGCTCATAGTACACCTTGTATTTATTGATGTAATTATAAATTGAATGTCCATTAACTGTGAGCTAGGTTAGCTAAGAACCTTCCTGAACCTACTTTACACCAACTGCAACCTTCTTAAACTGAGCTAAAGCATTTTAGGGCTTGGTTTTGACACAAAATTGGGACATCAGGTTCCATGCCTGCAATGTACATGGTAAGGTCTCTGATAAGCCTGCTTGATCAATGTTGTCTCCTGTATGACCTTCAAGAGTTGCGGTTATGTCTGTTGTGATCATGTGTTTGCAACTGGTGAAGACCTAGAAATAGCTCATGACAACCGTTTCAGATACAGCCTCTCTCAGCCCAGATGTTCTCTTCCAACCTTCCAGATCCTGAAGCTTCTTATTATTGCCTGGGAGCGTCGTCTTCTCTTCACCATTGGCACGTCGGCCACCACAGGCGAGCCTTGCACCGTGGTCTGGAACGAGATCCACCACAAGACGGAGTTTGGCTCCAACGTGACCGGCCACGGCTACCCGGACCCCAACTACTTTGACAACGTGCTGTCCGAGCTAGCTGCCCAGGGGGTGACCGAAGACTGCTTGAAAGATTAATTTCCACCCTGGCATCAGCCCTGTGCAGACCCAATTGAGGGCAGCAGATAACACTGGATTTTCGAGTTTGTGGTGTCTGTTCTAATATTGATTGATAAGCCTTTACTTTAAAAGAGATTTGCCATCTAAGAGTAGAATTTCCCTCTCCTCTGTCATTTCTTCCGTGACAAAAAAAATACAAAACACAGTAAAAAGTCCTTGTCAAATTTTGTATTTTCTCTGCAAAGGCTCTCTCGAAAGGAGAGGGAATTCTACAGGCGATATTGTAATTTGCTTGTCTGCAATCTTACTTCCTCTTTCCAGTACCTTGCAGTTTTGAATACACATAGTGTGACCCTGTATTCCATGTGTTTTGGGAGTCATAATAAAGCCTAAAAGAGCCTAATATGGGGAAACACTTTGAATGTTTTCTCTAAGAGTGTCACATTGCATTATTTTTTTGCACAGAGCTTTGAGAAGTTTACCAGTAAAATCCTTTTCACACAAAGTTTTATGAACATCGGACGTACCACTGTGGTGAAATGTTGCGTTTCCGCAACTGGTTGGCCAAATATGTCTTCTTTTTTTGGACTTTTGTTCATTGCATCCAGGCTGACATGCCCTATGGTATGTCAGAATGAATTGGAAACTCACAAAGGCACACATAATGAATGTCTTTACATCACGGTAGGTTTTTAAAAAATCAGTTTGGGAAAGACTTTATCGGCAATAAAATGTCTATCAAATTGTCGTGACATCAGAAATCTGAGTGGGTATTGAAAACGGATATGGGCTTTGTCACCACTTGTCACAGGAATGTTTCTATTGCCACCCAATTGTGCTTGTAAGCTCTTGACTTCAATGTCCTGTGCACATATTGTTTGGTTTTTTTCTTGAGTAACAAGTGACTGAATGATATATAAGCAATGTATACAGTTTTAATGCCAAAAATGACGATATTAGCACACTTTTGAACGAGGTATATGCACAGCATTTTAGAAGCATGCATATATATATTCATGTGGCCTGTTGAACATTCATGAACCTGTTGAATATTCATGAACCTTTGCCTTTTATTCTGCGAGCAAGCTACAAAAAGATGTGTTGTAAAGTTGTGGATAAGTGTACATATTTATTATATCTAAGCATGCACGTATCGCTAGTTAGTGCTGGCAAAAAGTCAAGGTTAACGGAAATCGAAGCCATAAAAAGGTATGTTTAGTTGTAAAACAGTGGAAGAAACTTTATTCCTTTATTACACCCTGGGATTTTTATTTTTAAAGAATTTTTATTTGAAAAGGTTTTAACAGTGGGAAAAGGAACTGTTCCTTTGGGTAAACCAAAACATGATATGAAACAATGTTAACTTATCTGTTATTATTAATTCAACTTTAGTGACTATTCATTTTTTTTTTTAAATGCCGAAATCATACGGTAATTATGATGTTCCACTGTAAAACTGCTTAACTGTTGCTTATGTGGTTTTGCATTTCCTTTAGGTGTAAAAACTGTTGTGTACATGTAGGTGGGTATTTATATAAGGCCTTATAAACCACACTATTATTGTCATATTTTGCTCTAAATGACTTTTTCTTTGACACATCATGAAGCTTAAGAATTGTCGTCCCCAAGCTAATCAGTGTTCATTCTTGCCAGCATCATCTGTGTTTCTCCTAAAGTTGAAGAGACCGCGCTTAGATAAAAATTTCTACATGAAGTTAAAACCACATTTTCTCATCACAATGGAGAAACCAACTTGTGCTTTTTGCTGCAACCTGCTGTAATGATTGAGTTTGTTGCTTTGCGGGAGTCAGACTTTTGAGCTCGAAAGGCTGAGCCAAGTTTAGTTCTCAGTTCTAATGTAGACTGGGCGTCCACACAATAGTACTTCATGGCTATGCAACAGTACTTTGTTGCAATGCACTAGTACATTGGGGTCATGCTATAGTACTAAGTTGCCATGCAATAGAACTTCATGGCCAATTGTAGTACTTAGTTACAATGCTGGAGTACTGGTTACCATTTGATAGTACTTGGTATGCTCTCTGCATATAGTTTAGCATTGACTTTGGCCCATTCATACAAGTGGATGATTGAAACCTTGGAACATGGTATCATTTCAGTCTGATGTTAAAATTAATTTCAATCATGGATTGTTTAATGCAATAAAAAATCATGTACGGCATTGCAAAGCATTGAAAAGCTTCCACATTGTCTGCAATAACATAAACATTATCTTTTGTCGACCAAATGTCTCATTGAACGCTTGGCTCCCGTATCAACATGCACTTTTTCCAACTCATTGCCACTGTGTAACTTAGCATTGTTTCAGTATGTTGTGAAAGTTATTTGCTGAATTATGCCTTGTCATTTCTGTAATCATGAACCTTTCTGCCCAAATGTTTCAACAATAATTTGCAATGAGTTATTGGGCATCTTAGGTATGTGAAAAAATGCCAAACGTCCAAAGAATGTCCTCTGAAATGTATGATTTATTTGCACGATTCCAACACAACGTATGACAAGACAATGGTGAGCACCATATTTCATTTTCTAGCTATTAACATTGACATTTGAAGCAAGATATGGGATGGAGAGAACCCCCTGCCTTTGTGTTGGTCATTGTTTGATCAGAATCTCAGGAATTCTTTACAGACTTCTAGTGGGAATGTGTTAGAGTGTGTATAGGGATTGGACAGGTAAGGGGGTATCCCTCCGTCCCATATCTTGCCTGGTATAAACATTGATGTTTATCAACCATGCACATGTATTTGATAAATGCTAGACATACAAATTAATTTATTGATTGGAACTATGTACACAGAACACTATTCATGTCTTCACCAAATACATTAGCATAAACTTAATAATCTTTCCTTTCACCACCGTGACCTTCTATCACCACCGTGACCTTCTATCACCACCGTGACCTTCTATCACCACCATGACCCTTCTATCACCACTACAACCTTGTCTATTTTTACCAGCTTGCACTTGCTGCCGGGTTAATTATAAATGTTGATGATGCTGGGCCAGAATAATTATCATTTTCCATTTTCAAAATTCATCATTTCATTTCATGGACGTTTATACCCACAGGCAGTAATCTTTAGGCACTACTCTAAATTGACAGCTGACTTTCCATGACGCCCGAATATTTCAGCCAGGCCTGCAGCCTTGTAAAAAGAGCCCAGATTGTGCGGTGTTATGTAAGATTCTTTTGTTCCTGAAACCGGGAACAGTGAACTGCTGACCTCTATTCAATAGGGACCAGGTTAGTGTGCAGCGTGCTGTGTGGCTCATCGCTGCGGTTGTGGAGAGCTTTTGTCCCCGGTGATAATCCGCTCGCTCTAAATGCCCCAAACCGTGGTATACAGTTTTAAAACAAGGCCGCGGATTATCTTTACTATTGAGAGTGAAAAAATGTTGGTAGTTCCCAGCAGCCTGGTTTTTTATTTTGTCGAGCATGGTCTTTTGTTACAAGGCCCAACTCTCTTTTGTCCGGTTTCATGCTCCCTGGCTGTGTTTAAAGCCTAGGTGCTCGAAAACAGGTCACCTGTCAGGAAGTGGTTAACCACCAATCACAATAGATTGTTCTTCATTCACTCTAATGTGGTACCAACAAGGAAAAAAAAAATTTATCTGAGAGCCCCAATCCCTTCTAACCAACTACAAACTTCTATGGATGAGTTACTGTTTTCAAACTATGCACTGAATGGTTACGTGTCTTTGGCTTAGCATAGGTATGTAACCGCCCAGTTTTCAGGCAAAGTTTCTGCAATGTATTTTACTGAGAAAAAATGATTTGAATGAATTGACAAAAACAAAGATATTAGCATAGACATCAGGCTGGTCGTGCAGATGCTGAGGAATCTTTCCCCAGGGTCTTGAGGTCTATCTCACACAGTTCCTCTTGCCTGTGTCTCTCCTGGTCAGTCCTATCTTCTCTTGATGAGTTTCTCCAGCCGTCGTATTCGGCTACCCTCTTGCTCTTGGTGGGCAGAGGGGGAGTTGGTCTGCCCTTCCCCCCTCGGCACTCTGGTGCGGAACAGCTCCAGCATCGTGTTCTGATCGCTCCTCTTCAAACTCTGAGTAATAAACGGGGAAAGAAAAGCCAACAACTGAGCGACTTGTTTACATCCACGCACATTACACTGAAGAAACGAGTATTTTTGCGAGTCCATTTGAACATGGTGCAGTGTGCACCATTAAAAAAGGACTCCTTGACAGTCTTGCTTCTTCATGAACAGAGTGGTGAAATGAGTTAAACATCTCATTTTATGTTGGCCAACAGCATTCATGACAACCTCAATTCTTAAATAGCAATTTTTACTCACTACACTGTAACGTGCACCTCTTAAATCCTCCCTTTGAGCGCTGCACCTTTATTAATCGAGTTGGTGGAGTGTAAGGCCTAACATACCTTCATCTCCAGAACCTTCTGGAAGTTTGCCGTGTCTCTGTCAGCAATGAGTTTGATGTAGTTATCAACAAAGGACTGGGGTGGATCAGCTGGAGACATAACCACCTGGAAAAAGAAAAAACATTGTCAGATTTTGGATGATCAACGAAGCTTGTCAACTTTATCACAATGCAGTGGATCACTCTTCAAATTGAAAGAAAAAAGCTGAAGTTATTGTTTTCAGCTTCTGCATTCATTTGGTGAAAAATGAAGCGGCTCAGAGAACAAAGTTACCTTCAGTATCATTTCTGCCTTGGTCATTCCCTTGACGACAATCTTTGTGTAGCTGTTTTGGATTGGGAAAAGGTAAGTAGATCAGTGTGAAAACAAGGCATAAATCTGGTCTGAAATTTGCTAAGAACTGACAGGTTCTCCAATAGAATGAAGATTGTCTACAGCTGATGGCAATTCGGGTGCCAGTCTATTTGGTATAGCAGGTTCATGCTGGGTCTCATTGACTTAGTCTTGCAAACCAAGATGGCTGCCATGTATTTGATGGTCTGGGGCCCTGACTCACCTGGCAGGAGCCTTCCTCGAGACTTTGGAGCCGATGGAAGGCAGGTCGAGTAGAACCGTCTTCAGGGAGTGTGTGTCTAGCAAGAGTTGCTCGGCCCCAACGGTGCTGATTGGCTTACACTTGTACATGTGACTGACGAATCGAGGAATAAATGAGCTACAAAAGAAACGATCAGCAAAGAATTTATGGCCTGAATTCGGACCAAAGAGCTGCAGCCAAAGTGACCATCACAGACTTTAAATTTTGTCTGTTGATTATCATGTCGGACTGTGGTACAATGGAATCGGTATTCAGAAATATTCATCCAACCAGAAGGATGGAAGCCAAATCTGGAATTTGCCAACTCACTTCCAACACTTTCTTTAGATTTCACTTGTATTTTTCATGATTTCAGATGCAATTGGAATGTTCCTTTCTATGAAAGGAAAAATGGTAAAATCGTGACATGCACACACACAGTTGAAGTACAGATTGGCTAAGTAAAGCAAAAGGACCCAATTTGAACACTGACTTAGCAAACTTGATGCAGAATTGGGTGAAGTACTTCCTAGCCGAGGCCAAGTTGTCTCTGATGGTCGGCAACGTCTGCTTGATGTGACCAGTGATGGCCGTCACGTAACTGCTCTGATCTCCTACCGTCTCAATGGCCGCCCAGTTAACCTTTCAATGAGGTAGATGATGGGTTAGTCCAACAGTTGTTTGTTAACGGGTCAAGAACTCTAAATTGTTGACAAGTTTTCACAGGATGTAACACAGCAAATGTTACAGAGGTAATCTTGCCAGAATTGTGACCCAACAGAACCAATTGAGTCGCAACTCGCCACAGAAATTTTGGAACGAGACACCTTCTAAGAGAACCTTTGAATCCTCAAAAGTTTTCACGCATAGATAGAGGGTTTGCATGGCTGCCATTTTGCAGGCCAGTGCTTTTGTTTCACGGGGTATGCACAAAGGAAGATTCCCTGTGGAACAAAAGAAGTGCCCTGCAAGATGGCTACCACGCAAGGCCTCTATTGTCCGTTTTCATCAGGGTGCCAAATGGGCCAAACATGAAAACAGAGTACTCAAATCGATTCTTTCTTGAACATACAAAATCAGAATGATCAAAATCATAGTCTTAAATCTCATTTTGTGAGATCCGGTCACAGTCACTGAAGCTGGAAATATCCTGATCAGATCCTGAGCCATGTGTAACTCCTGAATCCATCATGCACTGGATGGCCAATGGCCCTCATACAGTCTTTTGAACAGGTTGTTTAGATTACATGTAAATGGTGATCTTACCTTGTTCATGGCAGTGAGGGCAGGATCACACGCCGACTCCAAATCTTGCACTAGAAGTTGGATGCAGTTAGCTATCACACTATTGGGAATGAAAATAAAGTTATTTTATTGCGCTGGCAAAATAAAGTGTCAAATAAGTAGTGCTGGGATACAAAGTGTCTATCCACCTTGAGCAGAAGCACGCCCTCATTGGTCGAACACAGCCATGTTGGTGAGAGTATGCAATTTGTTTGAAGTGACGCAATTGCAACACTTCCATTTCCTAGTCATTCACGAGCCAGCGATGCACAGTTAGTAACCGAAGAAGACCCGTTGCTGAGGAAACAGCGCCCTCTCTTGGTCTAGTCTGAGGCTCAAAGAGGTTATACGTGGTAGCCATCTTCCAAGTCAGTGCTTTTATTCTACAGTGATGCCCATGAGTAGACCTGTGCATATTCTATATAATTAAAGCACAGACCTGAACAATGGTGCAACCTCTCTGTGACGGGCCAAGCTTACCCGTGAAAAACGTCCATTTCCCCGTTCAGGTCAATCTTGTCCATGAGCGTCGGGTCGACTTTCTGTTTCAACTTTTCCTCCAACTGCATTCCAGAAAAAAAGTATAGTGTAAGTTGTTAAAAAACAGACAGGGTTATTACGGCAAATGTTGACAAGTTCTCAGAAGATGTACAAATCGAATGACTTGTTTAACAAGCGTTTGCATGTATGTAATGTTTGTGCATGTAGACATGCTTGGTTTGTCTATCTCGTTTGTGATGAATGGCCAAACAAAAATAATAACAAATGATGCCATTCATTTTAACACAAGGTAAGTCACAATCAAGTTTGATCAAACGGCTATTCAAAATGGTAAATTTAGGATCAACAGAATGGAGCAAACACATCGAGTGAAGTGGCGGGTGTCAATTTTTTGAGACAACCTCTTTCTCGGAGACAAAAAGAGTGGGTGCCTCCAAGTATTAAACACCAGCTAAACTAGAATGAGAGATGTTGATGTACCTGTGACGTTGTGTCCAGACAGTACTCTGCCGTGCACAGGATGCTACAGACCAAATACTGCTCTTCCTTGGTGAATTTGGGTGCCTCGGGCGTGTTGTCCTTTAGTCCTTCCTTCAGCAACGCCGAGATGTTGATCCCCATGGCTCCCGACGTGCTGGTCCCCTGCATCGACTGAGACCTGCGCCGGGCAAAAAGGCTATTGTGTTGGGTTTGTGATAGCGGGTATCGTGGAAGGCGATGAATGATTGCGTTTTTTTTGGAACATTTTTTCGGGAGTATGGCGGGAAAAGATGTCAGTAATGAGGAGAAATTATGATGATGAGGAGCAATCAGGAGGTAAAAAATTTGCATTTAGAAACATAAATTACCACAGAAAAAGAAAAAATACTACCATAAAAAATATCGATTTCTGAATTTGAAACTGACCTGCCTTAAAGACCGATCAATCGGCCCTGTACGCTATTTCTATTTCATACCTTTCTATTTCATAACTTTCACTGTCCTAAGCTTAGTGATAAAAAAAATCCAATCACTTTCTTGCCACAATCTGACAAATGCTTTGTCATTCAGCTTTACACTGACAAAACACAACCAACTCCAAGAACTCAATTCACTTCAGACAGGTTGCAATTTAGCAAAATGTATCTGATGGCTCCTAAGAAAAATTGACAGCCTTGCAGCCTGGACTGACAGGATGATTGGTTAATCTCCCCCCTCATTTAATTTTCCCCGCCCCCTCCTCTTCCCATCCGCTCACTTTGGTAAGTTGTTGGTCAGTAACCGGTTTGCGTACTCTCGCAGGTATTTCTGGAATGTGGCCGTCAGGGAGAGCAGCGGGGTACCGGTGCTGAGACTGGAGCACTGCACCATGCAGTTTTTGTAGGCCACGAAGAGGTCGGCGCTGCTCGGCAAGATGGCGCCGCTCTCGTCTGATTCCATACGGGGTGGGCCGTGGGAGTGGAAGTCGGAGACAAACTGTTGGATCAGCTCTGACAAATATCTAGGGTAGAAAAATTACCCAAAAACTACCTCTTACTGTCACCTAAAGACGTCATGATTGACACTAAATATATCACCTGGAGACTTTGAGATGCTTGGTGGCAGCAGACAAACTAGTACTTTAACTAGTTCTGAGCAGGCGCACATAGTTCTGAGCATGCTCATAACTTTGGAAAAGGACCAGTTTGTCTGCTACTATCAAGTGTCTCAAAGCCTCCTGTTTCTGTAAAAGATGAATCCCAAAACTGAACACTGTAGTATCTCTTAATATGAGAAGACAAAGAGTTTACATGGGCTAAATATATCATTTGTAACAAGGTTAACAAGGTTAAAAGGGCCCTTTTAAAGACCAGAACAAGGCTGCAAATCCGTAGTTTACATTTGAATGTGTAGCTGTTTAATGAAAAATGAAATTTGGCTTCTAAGTTTGGTGTTAAGGTGAAGGTTACTTTTTGTACCTGTCTTGAGACTCGATGTAGATATGGAGATGAGGCTCAAAGCACTGACTGATTATTCCTTGGAATGGCGAGGGCTTGGGCTTGAGAACAGTCTGCCCGAATGGAAAATGGCAATGGAAAAAATAACTGGAAATTCATTAAGCAGTGAGAAATAAGCAAGAAAAACAAACTAACAAAATAGGATACTCAATTCAAGGGGCTACATCGTTACCCCTGCTCATGAAGCTTATTTTTCCCTCCATTTTAGAATTCACAACTCGAAACAATCTCAGCTGCAACTTCAGCAAACTAGAATAATCAAACACAAATCCTACTCCGTATTCATAAGAATCTCTTTGATTCCAATATGGCGAGAAGATATTGTCTAGCTCAAGAACACAGATTTAGATATTGGTCTATATTTAATCTTTACCTTGACCTCAACTGGTGGCTCGGCACTCTCATCAGTCTCAAAAGGGTTGACAGGCATCTCCGGCGTGTCAATTCTTGCCTGGGGTTGGGCGGATAACCCTTCCTCCCCTCCGGGGGGTCGTAAGGTGGCCCCGCTGTACCGCTTGGCCACCAAGGTTTCAAAGGTCGTGGTGCGCTTGATGGCAAAGAGAAGGAGTTTCACGTCGATTTCTGAGGCGCGGTTCTGCATGATCTTGCTCAGTTCAGACCTGATCAGCAAACAGAACACATTGGCATTTCTGACAGTCTCTTTTCCCGAAAGCTTCACAGTTTTACTTATGTATTTCCAGAAGGAAAAGAGCTTAAATCTCTTTAAACTGATGTTACAACTTTGGTTCTTAAATATCCACTTTCTGTTATTACAACAGAAGCACTCTACCTCGTAATGTTGCAAAACTCGACGCATATCCGTTCCTCAATGTCCCAATCCCTGGGGAACATGCGGCCAAACTTTTCCTCGCATTCCACCAGTGCCCTCTTGAGCCAGGCGTAACGGCGGTCAATCTTGTCCAGCCAGGCCACGTCCTGATTCTCCCCAAACAGTACCACGTACTCCTGGAGTTGCAACTTGACAAAGAACTTGAGGAGGTCTCTCCTGAGAAGGTAAATGATGGGTTGAGAATATGCACTGTCGTCTGCATGCAATGATCTACAAAATGAGTTGTCCAGTGGTATGGTTCAAATGTTTGTCGTGGTTGAGATTTATAGTACAGGCTCTCAGTGCATGATTATGCTACATATGAATAACTGGGTAATTCCAGACATTTGGGGTCCAAAAGTATGAGATTTTCATGTCCTTCTGACCTTTGCTATTTGACATGGAAATATGGAAATATCACCGGAATTGATTTCAAACTACTACTATTTGTTTGGCAGGTATTTTGCATTAATTCATCACTCTTGGAAATTAGAAAATGTGTTCTGAACTTACAAAAATGGACCATATCTGGAATAACGTAACTCTGAATGGTATAAATGTCTCACTTTATTTTAGGATCCAGCACATTGACAACCAAGCAAGCTTCTGCAAGTTGTGATTGGTTGCTTAGTAACTGTAAGAAAAGAGAAAAATATGAAAGAAAACAAATCTCGAGTGGAAATTCTGGTGATTTGATAACACAAACATCAACAGTGGCTTTCATCTTACCTTGCCTCCTTGTGTCGTGAAAGCATCCTCAAAATCGGCGAGGATCTGGGTTCCTAACTCCGATTGGATCTTCTTAACTCTGGAAAAACAACACGTTTGAATTTCTAGTC
Organism: Acanthaster planci; assembly: GCF_001949145.1. The sequence goes on along the minus strand of NW_019091385.1, from coordinate 418,460 downwards.
GTTTCATTGAAAAGATCCGTGTAGAAGTTTTGTTTGTAAAACATGTCTGTATATTTGTTTTTTTCCTAGCACCCTCAACAAATGAAGATCGGGACTTACTTGTCTGAGAGTTGTCTGATTTGCGGAATGCTCATGTATTTCTGGAAGTGTTCCATGACATTGATGACTCCCTGTAAGAGATTGGCCACTTCCCCGTACTGCCTCCGTCTTGTTAAAGACCTGACAAAAAATATCATGGTAAATAGCCTGAAAGTTTATCAAATGTCAGCAAGAGGGATGAATGGACACTTTTAACTTGTTGTTTCCTAAATGGTATATAACGCCTTCTAAAAAGGGTGTAATGCATAATGTCTGTAATGTAATGATGCTGAGGTAAATCTGTGAAGTCACTTACTCCAGCGAGTCCACTCCGCCAACCAGCATGTGCAGGTGGTTGAGTGTGGTAATGGAGGAGGTCAGGTGTCTCTTAGCATGATCAAGTTGCTTGATATCTCGCGTTATCTCTTTGACCTACCAAGTAGAAAAAAAGAATTGACCAGTTAAAGAAATTGGTTCATTTGGTTTTGAGAAACTTTTTTTTTTTGCTGCACCTGCTGCTGGGCTATCGACCCCAACATTCCCATATCCATCAAAATCCAGCAGGAGATGTTAGAGGATTTTGTAGGAATGAGGAATGTACAGCCCAACCACTGTACTTAAAATGCAGCTTGATGCTCTTTTAAGTTGAAGTACAAAGAAGTATCTATTAGGTTTCCTGCAGAGTGGAGGATTTTGTAGGATTCAGGGAGGTTCCTAGTGTCCAATGTCAAGGATTTTAGAGCAACAAAGATGGCCCCAGCTTGCATTTTTTCCTATTTGAAACAGAAGTGATAAAGTCTTGGGTGGGGGAAGGCTTGTTGCAAGTTCTTCCCTTGGTTTTTTAGTCAGATGTCAATCAGGAAATGTTCAGTCTCTGCACTGCACTGATTCAGACAGACTATTTGAGGATGGAATGAGACCGTCCTTACCATCTGCTCAGACTTGTCTGCTTTCTCTTTGATGTCTTTAATCCTCTTGAAGAGCTCCTGGATGGCCTTCTGTGCTTCTGACAAGGCCTGTGAGATAAAAACCACCCACAGTAGTTACTAAGCATCCCTTCAAAATAGGAAAGCAGATAATTTGCTCAAACATCTTATGCTCATGCGAATGATTTCCTAAATGTGAGATGACTGTACCGGGTACAATAAAGAAATTTAGATGGTGTTTTTATGTTCAGAGATTTTTACAACTTTTCTGTCTTAATATTGGTAAGCATCTGTGTATTCTGAATGTGAAATATCCCGGTCCTTTTTATTTGTCCATTCTAGGAAAGAGGTCCATATCAACAGTCCTAGCCAATCAACTCTGCTTTATATCAGCAGGGGGCTCTAAACTGTCAAAGTCACCTGACTGATTTTGATTGATACGACAACTTTGTCTAGAATGGCTGTTTGCACAGGAGGATTAATTTGACTATTGCTGGTCACCTGTCTCCCATCTTGGCCGGCATTTGTCTGCCCTCGTACCACGCTGCGGATGTTGTCATCAAGGCGACGGATCTTCAGCCTCATCCTATTGATGACATCATCAATATTAGCCAGGGACTGTTCGGTTGGGAACAGGTTGTTGATGTACTCCACTGCATTGAAATCGGGTTTGTCTAAGGGGTCGTTGGACGGCAGCACCTACATGTCGGATTGTAAACAAAGCAAGAGTGCTGAACATTTTAACAAACTTCAACAAGTTAATTAATCCTTGGACAGAGTTTTTTAATCACTTGACACCCTATGCACAAACCCTATGAAACTGATCTGAAAAAATGTAAGTGTTTTAAGTAAATGCTTCAATATTTTCCCTGTTAGAGTTTAATTTTTATGTTATCATTTTCTGATGGCTACTAAACCACTGCAAGGAAAAATTAGTGACATCTGTAAATGGAACTCAAACAATCCTGTCCCTCTCAGTTTTCACTAAAAGAGTCCTCTTCTTTTCTTGGAAAGCGTTCCCTACATGGATGCCACTTGACACCTCCTAAATTGAACTTTTCTGGAATGATTACGAGGGTCCGTACATGTATATGGAACTCTTCCTGATACCTTTCTTGATCATGCTGAACATTTATCTCCGTCCTGAACTTACATAGGCCCCCTAAATGTAAATTGGGCTGCTGTGTTTTGTCAACATAGGGCCAGGTAAATTGTACATAGGGTACTAAAGGTGAAGGTACTGGACCATAGAAGAAAAGCTGGAAATTCTACCAGCTGTGAAGTTTTTGAATGCAGTTGGTCGAATTCTCCTCCTGATCGAAAATTCCCACACTCCTAGTTGCAGTTACTACAAAGTACAAGTCAGTGCGTTTAATCTTTAGGCCTACATGACCTATGCGTGTCAAGAATTGCATACCAAACACGTCAAGTACAAGTAAATAAATGAAAAAAAATAACTGCCCCCATTTTATTTTCTATATCAGGTACCGCCCCTCCATCAATGTCCGTCGCCACCACAGCTATAGGCCTTGTGATTTTCTGCATTTCCACGAATGAAAAAACAAAATTAAACATCAGGATGAGCGGCTACACATTTTAAGACTTTCACTCACTTGCTCGATTGCTTGCTGGACATCTTGAGGGAAAACAAGCATGGCATTTAAATGCTGATCATCAATGATATCAACATCGTCTTCGTCCATGGGCGCTGCCATTTTGGTTTGACACAGTGGACTCTTAACACGCGGATAAATAATAAATTTTGAACATAATGAAATTTTTCTCAAATATTTGAACGTAAATTTCCCAAAATATTTCAACATGGCGTTATAAATTCATTTTTATGTGATTTTTGAAATGAATTCATTTTAATGCAATTAATTTTAAAGAATTCTGTGAACTACTTTATCTCAGGTCAAAGGTTCTCACAAGCGGGCTTGTGTTGCAGGCCTTTAAAACACGTGCGGCAGAGTATGCTAAAACGCTCGTCAAATGTTCGGTTTTTTCTTCATCTTCTGAATCGCGAAAGTTGTCATAATGAAAAAATGCTCTTTATTAGGGTATAAATTTCCAATTTAATGCAAAAAATGGGTCGAATAAAACGGAATTTTAATAAGAGAGGCCGGCAAATTGTTGACGATGCGGACATTCGTAAAGCGCACAATGTCCCCTGCGTTGAACTGGACTTGCCGTCGGCCGACAAGAAGTCGCAAGACGCCTTGGTCGAGGAAACACAAAACGACTGGATGCACAGCAACGCACTGGTTCTGCCCTCAAAGAAAAAAGCCAACAACAAGAAGAAAGAACCTCAGACCAAGTTACCTAGGAAACTGAGCAACAAACAACGCAAGAGACTGCAGAAAGTCTTAGATAAAAAAGAAAAGAAATCCAAGGTATTGTTTTTCAAAATTTCAGACTTTGATTAATGTTCCTCCCATTTGTAGTTTTCCTATTCATATGTATTAAGTTTGAACACATTAATTGATTATATTTAAACCTATAATTATAAGATATATATTCGTGCACTTCACATGACAAAATATTTCAGACCTTACTAATATTTTTAAAGGCTTGATTTTATGGGCGGTAGAAGATACACCCAAGTGTGAATTTTATTTTAATAATTATCTTACAAAGTGTGTCAATACATATCCAAAGTTGTATACAGCATATGTATCTTACAGTGTTACAACTTTGTAGTGAGGTTTTTTAAATGCTTTTGAGTTTCCTACAAAAGCATTGAAAAGATATTTGCATGTTTTAGAGCTGTGCCGAATACCCGAATAACCAAAGATTCCGTTTTTGTCGATTGCTGAATGTTCGAATATTGTTTTTTGAATTTGAATATTCGAATGCCAAACTGAAAAGGAAGGGAAAATCTTCTTTTGTTTTAAATGAGAAAAATTGCACCATGGAGGCTTGTTTCAAGCAGATAAAAATGAAAAATGTCAGGAATCTTACAACGATTTAAAAAAGTAACATACATGTATTCAAAAGGAATAGAAATTTTCAACAGGGCAAGAAGTCTTGTTCATCTCTTAAATCTTGCTAAATTGTGGCTGGAGATACTCTTAGATGTGAGTTGTATGTTGTTGCAACTGATTTTGTGTATCGTTTGTTCAACAATCTACCTGTCGGCGCATCCAATATTTGGATCAAATTGAAGGTCGAATATTTGAACAGTGAATTATTCAAATTGACTAAGCACTAGCATGCTTCTTCTGCAGTTAATAGTATTAGTTTCTGTAGAACTTGTGGGAATGCAGCATTATGACCCACCCTGTATTTCTAGAGGTGAAATGTTACGGTATTCCTTTCTGGTGCCAAGATGCAGGTACATTCACATGTATCCACGCCAGTAAACAACGGTCATGCTATTTAGCGTCAACAAGCGTCAGTACACATAAGTAGTGTCAACAAAGCATCAACAACTTGAAAATACCCTCTACAGATTTAAAAGTGATTTTTATCATATTTTACAGACTCTAAGACCTGCCACTACATGCATGTAAGAGAAGCATCAAATTTGCTTTTAGATTCACACAGAAAAACAAAACTTTTTCGCGTTGTATGGAGGTCACCATCTTTCTTCACTGTACCATCCATGCAAAAACAAGATAGCAGCTGGTCAGGCTGCATGAGCACGCCCGAATTTGTCGCTCAAATTTGCATACTCTAACATTTTTGATAACGTGATACATCGAATGTGATATTTAGGAGCCTTACTGATATTGTAAATTATAAAATATTTGCATAAAAATGCTTGTAGGACTGAGTCAATTTGAATAATTCACTATTTGAATATTCGACCTTCACTTCAGTCGAATATCCGAATATTCGGTCGTACCAACAGGCCGATTGTTGAAGAACTATCCACATACAAAATCAGTTGCAATGATGCACAAAATTGTACATTTTAATCACTGCAATACACATAGCTTCTCACGTTGGGGAGTATCTTCAGCCACGATTTAGCAAGATTTAGAGACAAATAATACAGTACTTCTTGTCCTTTAAAATTTTGTAATGAACAAATTAATTTTTGAATTGTAAGATTTCTATCACTTTTCATTTGAGTCTGCTTGAAACAAGCCTCCTCATTACAATTTTTCTCATTTAAAACAAAAGGAAAACTTTGTTTTCATGAATTTTGCACTCCAATATTCGAATTCGGAAAATAATATTCAAATATTCAATACTCGATCGAATATCCGGATATTTGGCACAGCCCTAAATGCTTGAATATTTTGTTGACACTTTGTTGATGCTTGTTGACGCTAAATAGCATGACCCGTAAACAAAGGCAGAAAATGCTCTCCAATTTTCTTCCTTGGCTGTTTTCAGAGAGAAGATATTTTAGCTTCACTGGTCCAGCATCAAGCATCAAAGCAGGAGATGTCTATGTTTGCTTCTGCAGCACATCTTGGACAAAAAGCAACAAAAAGGTATTAAATCTTTTCATACATTTTCCATTGTACACCTCACATTAGCTGTGTTTGCCTGTGTCAATTCTAAAGTTTGTTAATTTTTAGTTGGTTACCTACTTTTACAGCTCTCTTAAGCTAATCTAGTCTTTCCTCATTCCAGAAGGTTCCCTACCATCTCAACCCTACCAACCCATTTCAACCCTTACCTCAACCTAATACAGCGCCATAGTCATGACCCGACTGCTAACCCCCCATCCCAACCACTCCCAGCCCAACCATAGCCATCCCAACTGCACCCAGCCCAACTACATGTACACCCATCCCAACCACACCTAGCCCAACCATACCCAGCCCAACCACACTCAGCCTAGCCATGCCAAACCAGACCACACCGAACCGTTCTTACCAAACCTCAACTACCTCAACACTTTCTAACCTCTGTTCTGGCTTGACCAAAAATGCCTCTGACCTCTTTCGCATTCTCTGTTGTCCCTACACCTGCTTCAGGCAGTTGGCTGAAAAAATGCCAGAATGCATCCCCATCAACAGCCTCAAAGGAGTCAACAGGCGGAAGAGAAGAAAACTCGAAGAGGCAGAAAAGGAGATGGAGAGTGAATTGGAATCAAGCGATGATGAATCAGATGAGGTTGACGGTGACGGCCATGAAAATGATGACTCCAAACAGCAGGGCAAGACTGAAGATGATGCAAAGGAAACGGACTCAAGAGAAGACAAAGATGTAGATGCTCCAGTGACTGAACTTGTTACTGAAGGTTCACCATCCTTATCTTCATCAGCCGAGATGAGCAAGAAAGATGAGGAGGTGTCCAAGAAGACATCCGAGAAGGACAAGAGCGGGAAGACAAGAGCTCCTGAAAACAGGACTCCGGCTGTGTTTGTTTACGTTGACAGGAAGCCGGAGATTCAAGTAAGCAACCTACGAGTTTGCATATGGAAGGGAACATCAAACATTTAATCTGAACCTTTCCAAATCCTTAGAAAATGTCCACCTTTAAGTAGGTTTTGTTGGGTTTTGTGGGATTGAGGAAGTTAGAGCCCAGCCACTGTGCTTCTTGGATAGTGGGGGACTTGGAGGATTTTGGAAGGTTCTAGAGTAACAAACATGTTCAACATTTCAGTTCAGGTTTGGAGATCAACCTTCCTATCCCTGCAGTGTGTACATGTACCTAGGAGTTTACTGTGATACACTTTGCTAAAGTAAACAATTGTCCTCAATGCCATTAACTCTATCCGTCTCATCATTTCCAGGCTGCCAGGCTGGCTCTTCCTATCCTAGCCGAGGAGCAGGTCATCATGGAAGCAATCAACGAACACCAAGTCGTCATCCTGTGTGGAGAGACGGGCAGCGGCAAAACCACGCAGGTCCCGCAGTTCCTCTATGAAGCAGGCTACGCACAGTGAGTTGGATTAATGTTGGGTTTGAGTTATATTTATGATGAGGTATCTCTGTAGTGGTCACCACAGACCAATCCGGTGAAGGCATTTGCCTCCGTGAACTTTGACCCAGGGCAGACTTAATTTAATCAACGATGTACTGTACACCAGCTGATCAGCATTTTGGAAAGGAAGTAATGGAAGCCAATGAAATTTATGAAGCTGAGGCTTTCTTTGATACCAGGCCATGCTCACTGAGATTGGGTCCCCAGTCGATTCCAACCATGTAATGTTGCACATTTTCATTTCCAAACAATACTCCAAATGATGTTTCCTGTAACGGTAAATTTTTAAATAATTGTCAAACCAATTACAGAAATGGTCTGATAGGAATTACAGAACCCAGACGAGTTGCCGCTATTACTATGTCAGAGCGAGTTGCCATGGAAATGGGCCTTTCCACAAGGTAAGATAAATATTGAAAAAACCTTGAAACTTCATATTTGGATAATAAGCTATTCTTCTTAAGAAAAATGAATGTGACTCTTTACGCTGTACATGTACTTGCTATTTTTTTGGCAGTGTGGTGTCGTACATGATCCGTTATCAAGGCAACGTGACAACGGATACCAAGATCAAATTCATGACCGATGGTGTGCTACTCAAGGAGATCCAGAAGGTATTTCGAAAAAAGTAAACAGTTCCAGAGATAATGTTGAGCAATTAAGTATTGAGTTTTAATCATTAGCGCTTGTATCACAGATATCCATTTTAAACACGTGATTATTTTATCTGAATTTATTGCTCAAAACAGGATTTCTTGCTGACCAAGTACTCTGTGATTGTTATTGATGAGGCTCATGAACGCAGTGTCTACACGGACATCCTGATTGGCTTACTGTCCAGGATAGTGCCTCTCAGAAACAAGGTCAGTTCAAAGGTCAAAGTGTAGGCCATTAATTCGATTTGACCTCTCATACCAGACTTGAGTTGAGTGGTGGATGAGAGTGTTGGCACTCAGAATATCAAGATCACGCAGCCACACAGTTTGACAATTCAAATTACAAAAGGGGTAGAAATGGGCATTTCTAGGCCCCAAGGAGCATTGACTACTTGACCGCTCATATATAAGCTTTGGGCATTGTCTGTTGAGGGCGCTATACATGCAGAGTGCAAAACACCAGAGGGTCAGTTTTTCACAGGTAATGCATGTGCTGCATTTGAATTGGCAACTAGATTTGATGTGTAATATGTTTGATTTCACATGATCTACTTTGAATAATGTTTTTTTAATGTGTAACCCCTTTGTGGAGACCCGGGAAAAAAGCTCTTTTTCTCCTTTACAGAAAGGAAGTAAGATGAAGTTGATCATCATGTCAGCTACATTGAGAGTGGAGGATTTTACCGAAAATCAACGGCTCTTCAAAACCACTCCACCAGTCATCAAGGTCTGATGATTCTGTTATGATCGGCTTTATGTTATTGTATATTCACATAACAGATTGATTTCAGGTAGCCATATGCTGGACTGCACATTACTGAAGCCTAATGATAGTAAATCCCTTGAAATTCATCTTGAGGTTATGTAGGAATTTGATGGATATAAGACCCTGCAGACCAGCCATTGTTCAAGTGGGCTTGGTGTACAAAGTTAAAGCACAGAAAGTATGCCATTATTTTAGTACAGTGTTGAATTTTTTCCCAAGTAACAAATAGTCTTGCCGTTTGTTGTTTTGAAGCTCAGTAGGAAGTTGAATTCTCTCTCCATCAAAGCTGCACTCTGCAGTATTTAAATATTTTAGACAATACAATCTTGCTGACGATAAACTCCAAATTGAAGTGTAGTTTGTTTAAATGCTCTGCAGTCTTTATTATTGACCTTTGAACTTTGACCTTGTATGTGGTTTTCCATTGTGATCATGGCTGAGTGCAGGTTGAGTCCAGACAGTTTCCTGTCACCGTTCACTTCAACAAGCGAACGCCCGTAGAAAACTACATGGCAGAGGCAGAAAGAAAGGTAAACCCACTTCCATTTCCTTACTTCTCTCTTGTATGAGAAGGTATCGAATTTTGTCAAAGTTTGTTGAAAAACTCTGTCAGAAAGTCTAGTGCACACGATCGGAGTACACGTGCATGTTGGTTCACACGCTGGTTCCGGGGCTCATGCCTTTGGTTCTATTTTGTTTGTCTGCAAATGTCTCACCAACAAGCATCAGTGACTAGATACTGATATTGAATCAATAATCGATATGCAGGTGTTGAAGATTCATCGCACGCTACCACCCGGCGGCATCTTGGTCTTTGTGACGGGTCAAAATGAGGTCAGCTCCTTGTGTCGCAAACTGAGAGCGAGAAACAAAAAGATCAAGGCAGCCAGCCTCCATGGTATGTAGACCAGAAAAATCCTTGCCAAATCATTTGTTCATGAAAAAAATCCTGGTAGGCAGTTTGAGTTATGTACAAATTTACATGTTAATTTGTTTTGCTTAGCAACAGAAAAAATTGTTATCTTTTAACCAGGTTATGTTTAAACCATGAATGATTTTGATTCCCTGCTAGCTCACAGCTTTCATTTATCAGAACCTTTGTCTATTGGTTAGAAACAAAGAGCACGTTTGTTTATGTGACATGCTGATTGGAAATATTCACACATTATGCATCTCCGTGCGGGCACTGTTTGCTTGCTGTGCTAAGCACAGTCTCTTCTGCTAAGCATTCAGCAAGTTATAACCTACATGTATATTAAGAAACTGCACAGGCCTTTGTGTGTGGGCCATAGTGACCTTCGACCTGATACCCCATGAGCTCATGTGTTACATGTCATTTTATTTTTGAGTAGGGGCTCTGCCGTACTTATGCAGGTACAGACAGGCACTTTGCTGAAAGAGTGCATCATTCTGTATTAATAAACGCACGAAGAAATATTGAAAGAAGATTAGAGATTTGACACCCTCTGTAAGCAGAGATGCGGCGGTTTGCATCTTGTAAACAGTTGTGACATAAAAACTCTACAGTGAGTTATCCTTCACCCATTAAGAACTACTAAGATTAAAATGATTACTTTCTACATGATGTGATGCTTGGAATTTGTTGTGGGTGTGTTTCTAGGAACAGAGACCTCTAGGAAGAGAGAGAGAGGTGGAGAGGGCGTGTCTGATGAGGAGGAGGCAGAGAATGTGAAAGAAGATGAAGAATCGATGAAGGCCTTCAGGAAGCAGAAACTGCCCAAGATCAGTCTGGATAAGTATGATAATCAGGCTAGGAGGGAACTCATTCAAGTCTGGAAAATTCTCCCCCATCAATTGAGTTGTAAATCATTGACTCCAAGTAATTAGAAGCATCTATATGAGGGATGGTACGTGTCAACCTTGATCGATGTTATCATGATATAATTGTGTGCATATGGCTAGTTCCAAGAACGACGATTTCCGATGCCCATTTTTTAGCAAATAGAAGTTACCGGCCAATGAGTCATTCATGGCATATTGCCCAAAACTGGTCCCCTGCTTTTATGTTTTGTAGTGCATGACTTTTGCTTCAATAACTTAACCCTTCTATGCTGAAGTTACTCTTTGGGTCACTTGGTAAACACCTCAAAGAAGCACAGTTGTGTTGTGCACTGCACCAACATGCAAGAGAGTGACCTGGGGCACTTGTGCATATTTGTGCTGTAAAACCAAAGGAGGGTTAATGAAGGGAAACCAATTCAGATAATCTCATGTTATTCATCTGAAACCAAGATGAGAGTTGAAAATTTGTGGTTAGGAATTCAGTTATTATTAACAAGGAGATAGAGGTTGAAGGACCGAGCTTTTTTGATATTGAAGTTTCACTTGGGTTCCCTATTTTCCTGTAAAGTGGATCTGAGCTCGGAAAAGGTTTGGAGCAATTGTGAAATTTACTTGACATCAGTGAGAGCAAAATATGAGTAGTTTTGTAACAGGGAAGCCATTTTGGATTGTGTACCAAGAATCTATCGTGTTCATTATAATCTGTTAATTTGGTGGTGCCAAACAATTTTGGAATCCATGCCTTACTTGCATATTGTTTTTTTTTAATGGAGACTTAAAACATGTAAATGTAATTATTCACAAAGTTTTCATTATTAATCAGCATAAATGACATGAATTGGTTACAAGTTTTGTTTCATTGCATTTATTTTAATTCTTAGGCTCCACCCCAAATTTTTTTTCGTGGCTTTCAATGTAGTATGGCTGACTGATAAATATAAGGTCAAATTTTAGTGTCTCAACCCTTCAATATGCACCAAAATTGACCTTGGTTGGTTGTTGGTTCAAAGTGGGATATGTTGCCTGGGAGCTATTGCTGTACATGGGACTTGGGTTGCTGGACAGTGTTTGCTTTTGGAATGGTCTTTGTTAGCTTACACAAGGCGATTCAATTGAAGTTTGAAATATGCTCTGTCTGCCCACAGCTACTCCGTTCAGCCGTATGAGGAGGAAGAAGTTGACGAACTGAAAGATGAAGAGGGCAACCACTCTGAGTCGGAGTTCCAGGTTGCAGAGCCTGAATCCGAGGATGATATGGTAGGTTTGATCAATTTCAAACTGAAGCCATACTGTCAAAATGACATGGTATTTTTCAATTCCAAAAAATCTTGTCATAAATTTGCCAGCTGCATTTCAGCAAGCGTGCATCATGGCATTGTATTTTTTGTTCATAGCTACCCGAGGAGGATCTAGCCTTGGATGGGGTTCCTCTGTATGTCCTGCCCATGTACTCGCTTCTCGCACCCCATCAACAGGCTAAGGTCTTCCAAGCCCCACCAGAAGATGCCCGTCTCTGTGTCGTGGCTACAAACGTTGCTGAGACCTCCCTGACGATCCCTGGTATCAAGTATGTCGTTGACACGGGCAGGGTAAGGTTCTTGAGTTAACTGGGCTCCTCTGCCTTTGTTCCACATTTTGTTCCTAGTGGTGCCTCTTGCTTTAATAGTGGCATTTTTGGTCTTTTATCTCGATTCCTTTCGGTTTACCCTTCTTGGTTCCTTGTAGTTCCTCAGGGTTCTTTTTGATTTGTTGTCCGTCTTTGTGATCAATGTTGGTTCCTCTTGTTTCATAGTTCTTCGAAGTTCCAAATTGACACAGTTTTTTTGATCAGTCTCAATTCTTTGTGGTTCCTTGGGATTCCTTTTTGATTGTTGTAATTCTTTGTGACTCATTTAGTTCCTGTTAGTTACTTGACACTTTTATTGGTAAATCTTGGTTCCTTGTGGTTCTGTAAGGTTCCTATTGGTGCTGTTCTTTGTGATTCATCTTGGTTCCTCAATGGGGATGTGTCGGATATCAGAAATACCAAATATTTGATTGATTATTGAATATTTGAATATTATTTTTCAAATTTGAATATTCGAATGTAAAATTCATGAAAAGAAAGGAAAATTTTCTTTTGTTTTTAAATGAGAAAAATTGCATATGCAGGCTTGTTTCAAGCAGGTTCAAATGAAAAGTGACAGAAATCTTACTAAATTATTCATTAAACAATTTAAAAGGACTAGAAATTTTCAATGGGGCAAGAAGTCTTGTTCATCGCCTAAATCTTGCTAAATAATGGCTGGAGATACTCCTAGATGTGAAAAGCTATTATATTGATCATAATGTACAATTGTGTGGATTATTGCAACTGACTTTGTATACGGTTTGTTCATCAACAATCTGCCTGTCGGACGACCGAATATTCGGATATTTGATCAAATTGAAGGTCAAATAGTGAATAATTCGACTTGACTCAGCCCTATTCCTCAGGATTCCTCAAGTTCCTTTTCATTTGTTGTGGTTTTATGCAATCCCTCTTGGTTCTTCTGGGTTCCTCATATTTCCTCATGGCCTGTTCACAATTGCAGGTCAAGAAAAGGTACTACGACAAAGTCACGGGTGTCTCATCCTTCAAGATCACTTGGACGTCCAAAGCTTCGGCCAATCAGCGAGCTGGACGGGCCGGACGAACCGAGCCAGGACATTGCTACAGGTGAGTGCCAACATTCATGAATCTCTGCTCGAGATGATCCTACAATCATTTGCATTTGTATATTTTGTCCTAAATCTCATGGGACCCAAACATTTGTTACCAGATTTTGTACATGATGAGTCATTTCTTGTGTTTTTCCTGCATTGCTTTTTTAGTTAGTCTGCGATGAATTATAGTTAAGTAACTCGTACATGTGTGTTTGTTCTCAATGTCAACTTCCCAAAATATTGTTTTCTCTCAATGTAATTAAGTCGGAAACAGAGATTTATATTTTCACATTTTTGAAGGAGTTTCCTAGGGAAAAAGAATTTCAAAATTTCTGAAAATCAGTTTTTGAAAATGTACCTACACTTAAACACATACATTTATTCAGACAAGTTGGCAAATACAGTTGATTCAAATGATAATTTGTAACAACCGTTAAAAAGATACTTTTCTGAACAGCTAGTGTTGAACCAAAATTCTTCAAAGACCCAAAATTCTTCAAAGAACCAAAATTCTTCAGAGAACCAAAATTCTTCAAAGAACCAAATTCTTCATTTGACATGTATTGACTTATTTCAACCAAGTATAAGGAAAACATTTATGCAGTTACAGTCCAACATTGTGTTACCAAGTAGGCCTACACTATTGCATGTCCCAGGCAATTATAAATGATGAAATAAGTTGAGAGTGAATTTGTATAGCTTTGAAGAGGCTGTATGTCCCGTTGCCGCTGTCAGAATTTGACGTGAAAGCTTGCCGTGATAAGTTTCCATTAAGCACGTCTAATGTAGGAAGCAGAACGCAGGAAGAAAGGGTGCTGTAATTGACAGTTGTCCCAAAAAATTTGCGTATAATTACAAGTGACATCCATGATAATTAAGATGGAAAAGCGTGAATCCAGAGGGGTAATTTTGGGAGTTGAACCCTCTTCCCTGCTCTGACACCCCAAAAATAAATTAAGACGCGAAAGAATGAAGAGATGACATCCTTGAAGGGTGGAAATTATAATAAGAGGCAAACTTTTTTAACCAAAGCTCATTAATTTGCTTCTTGCATATTCTTTGTTCAACTGATCCAGGACGTGGGTTGGTTGGTGAAGTGGACTGAGATTAATAATGGCAATAGCCCACTTTATCATTATACTGGTTTTTTCGTGTCGTCTACAGTAAGTCATTATGACCAGGCACTTCCCCATACGCTTTGTAACAGACGGCCCTTTTCACTTAACGACCTACATATAGATATCACTCGAGCACGTCCCAAAGGCTATTCCATGATCTGGAAACATCAGTTTGCAGATAGGAAAGAAAGTTCTCTCTTCCGAACTTTAGCTTCGCATGTTGGAGACAGTCTTTACAGATGACATCTTTTTGGGGGTAGAGTTCTTCAAATAATCAGCGTAAATGTCATAAGCAAACCCCGAAAGTTGACTTTTCAAAAAAAAAAAACCTGATGGATCAGAGGCTAGACTGACCAAGCAAAAGGGAGAACAGTAAACAAGTTTGCTCGAGTGACAAACTAATGGCCTGCTTTGTTTGAATCATACGTGGACAAAAAGCTGGCACTAAAAGCGTGTGTCAACAAGGTACAGTAAAAAGCAGTTGCCATTGTACTCTCATGTTTGAAAGTAGTCTGAGTATGGTGGTTTGGCATGGTTGGGAGAAATGTTTTGGGCCCAGGACTTGGTCAAACAACTACATGTATTTGCAGACTGCTCGTCACCCCACGGTGGTGTTGAATTTCACCTCCAAATGTACATTGGCCCTGTTAACTGTTTGAAGGGGTTGCGTTCCCATCCACCTGGAGTATCAGGTTGTATCGTAGGGTTTATTATTTGGTACTTTGACAGCTGGTTGAGTGTTTTTAACACTCAGTGAATTCTTTTCTTTTGTATTGATCACTAGCCATAGTTTTGCCAGTCACTGAAAGGCAAAATGTGTCTGTAACATAGAAAGGGCAGACCCAATACTCATTGATTAAGTGGGGCATATCAGAACCAGAACTGAATTCAAATAATACAAAGTCGGGATGTATAATACCAAGCAAGGAACTTAAAAGTTACTTTTCTTTCTGAAAGTTGATTGAAGCCGATTTGTTGGAAACAGTTTTTTCCTGCACAGGGTACTTCAGCTTTTAACATTGTAATCATTTATTACTCAGGCGTAAGGAGTGAATTGGATGGTATTGATTTTTCCCTGGTAACCACAGCAATATACTGGTACATTGCCACAGCTTACCACTGGTTTTATTGTTTCATTCATGCTAGAAATCGGTAATTAACTTGTCTAATCAAACTACGGACAAACCGGCAAGGCGTCGACTACCAGCAGAGCCCTTTTATGCTTCGACTATGTTTTTGTTATCTTGAAAACGCACTCGGAATCAGATTTGCAAGAAGTAGAAAAATGAACTTACACATTTACCATCATTAAAAGGTCTCAAGAAACAAAAAAGTCCAGTCAGTGTCAATTTGATGTGACCCATGACCTGCAGACTTACGTTTCCATGGAATAGTCGATATCCTTGCTTTTCACTCCCCGTATATGGGCATGCCATTTAGAAAGGGAAAACATTGGTACATGTAGCAAGTCTCCTGTGGTGCGGACTTTCCTTTGCCTTGTATCCCTACTTTCCTTAGTCTAGTAGTTGTGGTTACAGCAAGGACACACTTTAGCCCTGACCTTACGCACTACCAGTGCCAAACTCTTCCTGAATTTGACATTGGCCACGCTGTAGATAAATGGGTTGGCCATGCAGTTCAGGTGTACAAGAGGTGCTAGCACGCATTCAACTATTATGGCATGACGGGAAAAAGGCATCCAGTAGCAAGTAGCTATGTCCAGCCAGGTCGTGATGCAGACGAACGGAACCCAGGTGGCAAAGAATACTGCCGTTGAGATGATCAACATTGCCATCATTTTCAGTTTGGGCTGGACTGTCCTTGTGGGGGGTTTGCGAGTTAGTGTTTTCAGTCTGGGGCCCACCGTTACTTGTTCGGATTGTGTCAGATTGTCATTGATGGGATTTCTTACAGAGGTACTAGCCTGCTCCCAGAATTTGTTGATCTGATGTAGGGATGGAGCATCTGTTTTGGAGTTGTTTTGACTTGGTCTCGTTGTGTCTTTTGCTCTTGTTGTCATTGTACTCAAAGGCTCGGAGTCGGTACTTGTAGCTGACTTCAAGGATAATGCTGAGTTTGCAGCATCACTGGTAGATTTGCCTCTGTCTAACTGGCTTTGAGCTTGTGAGAGTTGATCATCAGGATGATCCATTTTGCCAATGCGATGCAATGATGATGTCAAAGTACTGGTCTTTGCGGCACCGTTCGGGGCAGCCATTTTACAAGAAGCTTTGAGTTCTGTGGTTACTATGCTGAGCTGCGTCTGATCGTTGGCCGCACCAACTTTTCCCCGTTTGTGCACCGTCACGTAAATTTTCACGTAGAGCGCCGCCACTGCAATGACGCATCCGAAACAGAATGCGCACGACGTGAAGATTAGAAGAAGTGACTTGATTGTACACTCGTAACGGAGGTTGTAAAATAGCATGAATTGGACAAACGATGGGATGGCGATTAGTATGGCGATCACAATGCAGATGCAGACCAGAGCTCTTGCCCTGCGTGGTGTCACGAAACGTCTGTGGGGGCGGCAGATTGCTTCAAACCGGTCAAAGGCCACAGCCGTCGTTATGAGCATTGATGAAAGCAGCAAGAAGAAGGTACACAGAGAGTAAACGTGACTGGCCAATTCACCCTGGATTACTCTCAGTAGCCACAGCAGGAAAATGCCCGATGACGTGCAGGTGGCAAGGTCCAGGGCGGCAAGCGAGTTGATCAGGACATGAGTGCTGGTTTTAACCGGCTTGGACCAGTAGACGCATAAAACCAGCAGATTTCCCGGGAATCCGATCAGGAACACTAAGCTGTGTAGGACAATGCTGAACGCCGACAGATAGACCCCTTCGGATTCTTCCATGCTCTCTCCACCGTCTGCCTGCCTCGTGTGAGAGCACGTTGCTAGTAAATCTGTCTATATAGTCTTTGGTTCAACCCTGTTTCCTTATTGCAGCCTGCTGCATTCGTCCTCAACTTGATATGTACACCGTGCATGCGCGGTATAGTGCACAAACAAGGAATCAAGTGTCTGGCTTTTCCACTTTACGCCGACTTAAACACAGCACAGGATCAGTCCAGTCAATTTTTGAAAGGATGCTGAATTTGTGGTTTTTGTTGGACTCACAAATTTAAAAAGACAGAGCTCAAACAATGTAGCACCGGATAGTTCTGCAGGATTGGTTGCAAGATAAAAGTGTCCAAATTCCACACTCACCCGTCGCGATATCCCTAATCCATCAAGAGACCACTTATTAAAAGGTGGCTTCAGCTGGCTCTTGATTGATTGAACTGAGGCGGTGCTTAATTGAGGCCCAGAGAACCACTGCCATGGGCAACCAGCCCTCAGACAGCACTCTCTTACTGCAAAGGTTAGTTGCTCAAAAGCCATCCCAGTTTCTATGTTTCATTGCTCTCTCATCAAGGACTCCCACTTTTGCATAGAGCCTTTCCTACTCTTGCATAAATAATGACCAAAATGACCAAGTCAACGTCAACTATGATAGTGTTTGCTCTGTTTGATTTTTGGATTGCCATCTGAGACTTAACACAGAACATAATACATGTATGTGACGGGATCCCACAAAATGAGTCTTACGCCAGTTTTTCCGCGGTTTGGCTTGTTCTTGTCCTTGTTGTGATGTATCACTCCGTTTGGCATCCGGAGAAAACTGGATGTTATTAGGGTAAAAAGTGTTCAAGAGTTCCCATCGATTTTCATTGTGTGAGATTCTTTTAAAGGCCACCAACTCCAAAGTGGTTCTGGTTACTTGTGACTCAATTTGTCAGGTTGGGTCGGACACCACCTACACTTAAGAGCAGCAATTAAACCTTGCTGTTTCTTGTGATTCAAATACATAGTGATCTAGTGATTTGACCGGTTGCTAGGCAGCTACGTACAAGTATGTCAAAGATGAGGTGTGGAGTGTTGCCGACACTCCAAATGCCTCGTACAACCCTTGTCACTAAAAGACAACTTTAATTTTCACATCATGGACATATAGTCTATATGAGATCCCTGGCAGTTGAGTTTACCATCCAAATTGAAAAAAAAAACAGAACAATGCCAGCAGTGTTCTAAAATATTCTAAATATGCCGGTTGGCTAAGAAGGCTTGGTTTTAGCCCAAAATTCATTGTGTTTGATTTGCTTATGCAGGGAAAGTTCTGCAATAATCACTCAGTTTGGCTTTGGTTTTTTGGCTTTTTGGCTTTTTATTGGACTGAAATTGAATGTCTTAAAGAATAAAGACAATCCTGAAAGAAAAATGAGTTTCAAAATGAGTCTTTTGATGCCAATTATGAGAAACGGGTACATGTACAGGTATATATGAGTGGGCCTTTAAAACATGTTGCAAAATTAAGGGCTAAATTGACTCTCTGCTTTTAGTGAAGCAGTGTCACTGGTGAAATGTTTTGAGTCAAAAAGACGTATGACACATGATCGTCTTGCCAGTATCCATGCCTGCTTTTGCTACACCAGGGCTGTGTTAACTCTGGCGGAAATTATCTCCAGCTGCAAGAGAGCCAGCGAGGCAATTGATGCAATTGATAAAAGGTTACTTGAGAATATAAAAAAATGCAGGTGTAGGACTGTGCTTGCCTGTGATGCCCTTGAAATTGAGCAGTGAGGTGTATGCCAGACAATTCAGGACATTTCATTGCAATTAAGAAACCACCAAGACTCGTTTAGAAGTTTTTTAATAAAAAATGGCAGTATTTTTGGTTTGTCTGTTGATGATGGCCATGTGCAAATTTTATGGTCCTCTAGTGATTATTGATTTGTTACAGAGGTTTGGATATTAACTTCTATTGATGACGGGCCTCCATCTTGCTAGGTCACTGAAGCCTTGCATACCT
The DNA here is from genome assembly GCF_001949145.1 of Acanthaster planci. The sequence goes on along the minus strand of NW_019091385.1, from coordinate 399,688 downwards.
ACATGTATGCATAAATTGAAATTGTAGCTTACCTTTTAATTGTGTGCAACTCTTGTCAGTAGAATATTCACAGTATGGATGATCGTACTTAATGTACATGGTGCATTCCTCTCCTGTTCAACTACTTTGCTGAGTGCTTGTTCACCTTACATTTGGTGAACTAGATTTGGAAAGTTCTGTAAACTTGCTGCCGTTTTAATGGCCGGGTTGATGTTGTGTACCGTTTAATACTTTGAAATGGTTTTCCTGGACAGAATGGAGAGGTGAATGTTCAGTTTGGAATCAACTTTGATAGAACTTCACAAGGTCTCTGATCCTTCACCCACCCACTCATTTATACCTTTGAGTCATCAACGTTGGGGTTTTTCAGTGTCGTGCATATTTCTGCGACCAGTATGAAGATCAAAGTGTACTTGAAACTTCTTGCATTTGGTCTTCTTCTGAATTCTGTCATGGCTAACAGTGAGTCTTGCAGTGCCCGAACTGTGGCCATAACTAGTACACCTGCATGTCACCCTGGTTGGAGACCATGGAGGGGAGCATGCTACTTGGTGACTGAGGATCTCTTTAGCTGGTCTGATGCCAGAGCTGCCTGCCGCGAGATGGGAGGCTCTCTGGCCACCCCACGATCTGAGGAAGAGAATGCTTTCATCGCAGGGATTATGCAAGAAGAGGTCAAGGATCGAGTCTGGATGGATTGCAGTGACCTGAACTGGGAAGGTGACTGGAAATGCAGCAACGATGGAGTGGAATCTCTCTACCTGAACTGGCAGCGCTGGGAGCCCAATGGTGGCCCTTTGGAAGATTGTGCCATGATGTCCATCAACGGAATGTGGGCTGATGCCGCTTGTTCAAGAGAGCTTCGCATTCTCTGCAAGGCTTCTCAACCAACCCTACACTTCTAAAAAACTAGACAGGGACTTGAAAGTTTTTCCCTTTCATTTTGAAAAATGGCATTTTTGTCGCTGGTTCGTTCTGGTACATTCATTGCTTGACCTGTCTAGGCCATTAAAAAATTGACTGTCTGATGAGTTAAAATGGGTTGGAGATGACAAGCTGAATTTGCTACCACCCTTTCAGTTAAAAATCAGTGCTCTGAAATATGTGATTGCCGAGCTTTGTAACTGAGTACTGTACCTTCTTCAGGGCTAACAGATTCAGTTCAAAATCACTGC
>NW_019091385.1:387511-398246 GCF_001949145.1 Acanthaster planci | reverse complement strand
TCTGAAATATGTAACTGCCGAGCTTTTGGTAATTGAGTACCTTCTTCAGGGCTAAGAGATTCAATTCAAAATCAGTGCTCTGAAATATGTAACTGCCGAGCTTTTGGTAATTGAGTACCTTCTTCAGTACTTTTTTGAATCTGCGTTGGCCAGATTAAATAAACAGAGGGTTTTTTCACAATCGAAATATGGCTTAATAGAATGTTATGGCTGGAATTCTTCAACTCTGCGTAATTTCCCTATACCGAGGGGTGAATTTGCCCACGCTTTTGGATTTAGTCGGGTCCTGTCTTGGCTCCGGTACCCCGCCGTTGTTTTGAATTGGAGCTGCCCATCTATGTGTTTATATGTCTGTGATTGTACATCAAGATAAAAGTGCCTTCACTTGTCTGAACATGCTAGGTTAATTTTGAATGTCTGAAAAGTGGACATTTCAGGTAACCTCACTCAAAATAAGATACCATACAATCTTCATACATTGAAGAAAAGTGCAGACATGCACAAAAAATGATTCTAAGAAAATTTCATTGCGTGGTTCCCTGAAGTACATGTACATGTGGCACTTCATCATCATGCTGTACCATTGTACATTATTTAGCCTTGTGTCACCTTTTTTCAAGTCTGATTCAGAAAGTCTCAACTAAAAACCACCCCCAAAGTCAGTGAGCCAGATTGGTACATGTATTTTAACAGCACTTGCAGGAAATGAAGTGCAAGCTTACAGGTGCCTATTGGTGCCATTTGGAATGATCAAATCAAGCGTGGGAGAGTGGCTCTTTTGGCGTGGATCCACACCAACTCACGCGCTGTGAAAATTTTAAGCTTAAGTGATGTCAGGCATTTTTTTGTCCTGAATGATGGCCTTGCCTCATTGTTTACATGTGCTTAAACCACATTCAGAAACTTTGCTTATCCCAAGTTAGATTTCCCAGTCTGGATTTGGAAAGTTATCAGTAACACAGTATTAATTGAAATCCAAAAAGAAATCTGCAACAAGTGTAATCAATGAGATTGGAAAACAATTAAATAGTGGGCAGGAAAAGGAAATGAATTAAACATTAGATGTTTATCTAACAATTAGTGTCGATAGATCTTTTAAAGATGTGCTTATTAATACATGTTTTAGGGTACTAGAAATTAATTTTTAAATAATGCAAGGGAGCACCTGTTTCTGTAACTGAGGAAGGGATTGTTTGAAGGTTTGTGTTGGAAGCCATGGCCACAAATCATTTCGAAACAAGAATTCTGCTGTGCTGCAGTCAGTGTTTCTGGATAACAATGGTTCAGCCTTGGCGATGGCACTCATGGCAATAACTCTGTATGCCTTTCATGGTTAAACAGGAAATTAATAATTGATTTGAAAATATTTGCATGGTAGACAATTGGAATGTTATTCATGTGGTGGTCACCAGAATATTGCTCGGAAATATTCTTGATTGAATGCCCCCCCCTTTATGCTGATCGCATCCTGGAAACGAATTGCATCAGGCGACGAGCAGCCAGTGGGAGGTCTATGAGCCAAAAATTGACAACGGAGGAATTGAAAGGATATCTTTCCCAGGGAAGGAAAAATAGCTCACTTGTTGATTTGATTCTTGGCTGATTTCTAGAGTTGTGAAGAAAGTATCTTTCCATCTTATGCTGTGTGGAGTTGTACATCAGCTGCCTTGTACATGTACGGTAGCTTGTCATTGTGACACATCTCTCCTCATCTGGCGATATCCTGTGGGCACCAATAGACATCAGCTGTGCAATTGAAAATTAGACTGAGGATTCATAGTTTAATGCATATTCAAGAGAAAACATGAAGATCAAAATTTATTTGATGTGTCATGATTACATGTACTTCCTCTGGATGGTGGGCTGATATGCGTTGCTCCAGAAAGCTGTTTGTTTGTTGCAAAGCTTTTCAGCCACTTCCAGCTCTAGTCAAGGCGGTCTTGAAGCCAGGAAGTGATTTCTATAGTCTGTTCCTTCATTTTTAAGGATCCTCACATCACTCAAGTTTCCATCAAGATTTTGTCCGTAGAATTACTTATTTGGAATTCAAACTTGGATTCAGAAACAAAGAGAAACTGTGAACTCTTTCTTTCAGAGAGACGGCCGACGGAGGAATCTTCAAATCGAAAGAAAATGTAAACAGAAGCTACGTGTACATGGAGGGTGCATGCCGGAATTCTTTTCAGTAACAGCCAATCTGGGTCAAAAGAGATCTGCACTTTGAATCAAAGCAATACGTTTGATGGCAAGGAGCTGTACACATGTACATACTGTACAATGGGCGTAGTATCATTCTTTGCATGTGTTGATAGTGTCTGGAAATTCATTTTTGAAATCTTGTCTTGCCACACATGTACATGTACTAGTGTGTATTCACCAGCAAATATCGGACTGACATGTTTGCATTGACCGTGGATATCAGAACGACTAGCACAATACCAAGGTTCGGGCTTTGTGTTCAATAGAAAATGATAAGAAAACTGCAATATTGGCAGGGACTGGAATGTGACGGTAGGAATTCTATGGATGCAGAAATGTCTGCACCTTTTTGTCTGGTTGGGAAAAAATTCTAAGTTGGGCATGCTCCACTTCAAAATACATGTAAGTGAGCCGGTCTCTAAGTGATTGCGTGAAACAAGCAGTGTGTCCTTGGTAGTTTCCATTCAGATGGGTTTGAAGTGGCTTCAGTAATTGGATGTAAGTGGACATCATCTCTAGGACATTAATATACAGTTTAAATCACTATTTGAACAAGATGGCCACTTTTAGCTCGACGACAAGAGCATTTGCGATTTGATGGGGAAATTTTTTTTTCTTCCCAAATGTGAGTAAACTATACCATCATTATTGGAATCTCCAATTCTCATTTAATCCTAAGCCAGACGCATCAGACAGTTTAAGGACCATTTTAGAGGCGAATTGGGAGGATTTTGATTCGGAGCACGAGCTGCTTTGAGTGAAATCGATTAACGGGATGGAAAGCCTGTGGAACATACTTTTACTCTACCATGCCCAACCATGTCAAAATTTTAAAAAGGTTATTTGTAGAGTGCGAGTTTTTCAGACTACCGCACCTACAGCCCTGTTTTCCAAATAATCATGTGCATTTGAAACATTACCTAACAATGCTGTCAGTGCTGTGTTCATATTGATGGGCCCTGACCAGAGGCCTTGACTTTACCTTGGCTTAAAATTTCATGTTTCATGTGCTGGTTCTGTCCGAACACAGGCTTAACTCATCTGGGTCATTTATTGCTCATCAAGCAGTTAAGGTTGGCTTGTATTGGTGCTGTCCATCACTTTTTTGGTCAAAGACTCGAAAGTAGATATCACTGGTTTGTACTCCATACTGCCCTCATGTCAGAGGAGTTTGGAAATTTCTATGATTCACTGCTCAGTTGGTTTTTTTTCTTGCAAGTTTAGATGAGTCCTTGGTTCTTGCCAAATGGATTTGTGATCCTGTGAGGATTCATTTAGAAATGCTGCATTTCCTGCCTGCAAATTCTTTTGTGTCAATTCATCAGCAATGCATGTGAGCAAATATTGGACTGACATGGTGGCATTGACCGTGGATATCAGAACGACTAGCACAATACCAAGGTTCAGGCTTTGTGTTCAATAGAAAAAGGATCAGAAAATGCAATATTGGCAGGGACTGGAATGTGATGGTAGAAATTTTATTGATTGAAATGTCTGCAGCCATTTGTCTGGTTGGGAAAAAAATCTACTTTGGGCACACTGTGCTACAGCAAGAAGTGAGCAGATTTCTTACGTGATTGCAGCGAGGCCTTGGTAGTTCCCATTCAGATGGGTTTGAAGTGGCATCAGTAATTGGATGTATTTCAGTCCGGATCAGATTTCCATTGGCTGAGACTGAGTGCCTTGAATTAGTTTAACTGGTCATTTCAGTCAAACTGGTGATTGGTACATGTATGCTTCAGAGTTTAGTCCCTGAGTAAAGAAGAATCCTTGGCTTCAACCTACATGTACATGGACACGTAATATATTGGAGGTCTCAAGGCATGCTACATGCGGCCAATGCAGACGTATGTATGAATTGGCTTATACTGAAAAATAACCATCGTTTAAAGTTTCTTCAAGTCTGAAGTAGTTTATTCTAAAATACCAGCCGAACAGTTGTGAAGTTTTGACTCGATAAGAATCTGGACGCATTTGTTCTGGAACTATGCTTTCAGGAAGGTTCTTGGTCACTATTCTGCTTTACTCTAGCCATTTGAAGATGGCTTTGGTTACCAGTGAATCTTGCAGTGCCTCCACTGTGGGTATAACCGGTGGGTCTGCTTGTCACCCTGGTTGGAAATGGTGGAGAGGAGCATGCTACTTAGTGACTAAGGATAAATTCGACTGGTTTGAGGCCAGAGCTGCCTGTCGTGAGATGGGTGGCTCTCTCGCTGCCCCACAATCCGAGGAAGAAAATGACTTTGTCAAAGAGATCATGCTAGAAGAGGGAAACACTCGAGTCTGGATCGATTGCAATGACCTGGACAAGGAAGGTGACTGGAAATGCAGCAACGATGGAGTGGAATCTCTCTACCTAAACTGGATTTTAGATCTAGAGGAGCATAACGGTGGAGATGTTGAAGACTGTGTCATGATGACTCTCTTCGGAGGGTGGGTTGATGACAATTGTTCAAGAAACCAGTTTGTTCTCTGCAAGGCTTTTAAGCCAAGCCTGCACTTCTAGAAACTCTAGATGGGCAGTCTGGATGTCACAAACGATTTCTGAAATCTGTTATTCAATGCCAATAACAGTTTTTATGAGTTCTAACATAGCTTTAGTGTGCATCCGGAATTTTTCCTGTTACACGTACTGTTTGTGACGCGGCTTTGGAATTCAGATCTTGATTTCACAGTCGAAGACTTGCAACACCTTGATCCAGGGTGACAGATGACGTTAATGAAAGAATCTTTTACTGTTGATGAAAGAGAAGAAAATCCTTATCTGTGCATGGAAAAGGCATGGAATATGGAATTGGAGGAGATTGAAAATTCAATCAAAGGCTCCAGTTTGAGCGGCAAGTTGATGCATGGAGCATCGCAAGTTACATGTATATCTCATGCTGTGAAATAATTTTTGATTTGATGTAGCTACATGCAGAAGTCATGGGTATTCACTTAAACTTCACAAAAGCTGAAATCTGAAATGCATCAGGTACATCGTCTTTGACTGTGGTATAAACTACTGAACATGTCTGTATGAACCAAGCTTGGTTGTCAGTCAGTTGATGCAGAACAAGCAAGCAGTTCTAATTGTCTACTTGCAATCAACGGTGTGGCATTTGTAGCTTTTTTAATGGGTAATAGGAATAAGATCAGTATTTAATGGTAGTTTGGTGAAGCAGCCAATCAGCTTTTTGCTTCATCGTATTCACTGTTTGCAGAGACTAGTGATAAAAAATCTCCTTTTGTTGTGTTTTTAATCAAAATGCAGTATCTGCACCTTGGTTTTCAAAACAACTCTATACCAACCCATAACAATGTTTTCAGTGCTGTGTTAATATTGACGGGCCCTGACCAGCCACCTTGACCTACAGTACCTTGGCTTGGAATTATCCTCTGCTGGTTCCATCCAAATGCAATATTAATTTAGCTGGGTCATTTCCTCCTCAAAAAAGGTTGGCTTACACTTACAGGGATATTGATACCGTCCATCACTGTGTTGGTCAAAGACTGGAAGGAAAGTAGATGTCACTGGTTAGTACCTCATCATGCCCTGATGTCAGAGGAGTCTGGAGATTTATGATTCATTGCTCAGTTTATTTTCTTCTGGCAAATTTCGACAAGTCCCCGCTTTTTGCCAAATGGATTTGTGATCCTTTGAGGATTCATTTATTAATGCTGCATGTGCTTTCAGCACGTTTTTTTATACGTTGTCATATTTGACGTCATCATTTATGTCACACCAATAATTTTCTTCTGGCATTTGTCAGTTTTGACTCATCTTGGCTTTTCCTGAATCTTGGATGTATTTATTATTCTGGAACTACAAGTATGTTCCCAGCAGGGATCTTGGTTGGTGCTCTGCTTTGCGCAAGCCATTTCAAGATGGCTTTGGTTACCAGTGAGTCTTGCAGTGCCCCAGTTGTTGGTGTTACTGGTAGGTCTGCATGTCACTCTGTTTGGAGACCATGGAGAGGTGCATGCTCCTTGGTTACTAAGGATCGCTTCAAATGGTTTGACGCCAGGGCTGCCTGCCGTGAAATGGGAGGTTCTCTTGCAGCCCCACACTCTGAAGAAGAGAATGTTTTTGTCTCAGCGATCATGCAAGAAGAGGGAAAGAATCGCATCTGGATCAATTGCAACGACCTGGACAAGGAAGGTGACTGGAAATGCAGCAGTGATGGAGTGGAATCTCTCTACCTGAACTGGGATGAAAATGAGCCCAATTATGAAGATCATGAAAACTGTGCCATGATGACCCTCTTTAGGCGTGTTGGAGGATGGGCTGATGCAGAATGTTCAAGAAAGCTGTTCCCCCTTGGCAAGACGTTTCAGCCAATCTTGCACTTTTAGATGAGGCAGTCACATATCTGGCAATGATTTCTGCAATCTGTCTTTTAAGAGACTACAGTCCTGAACAAAGTAGCTGAAACACCTGGGAAGCGCGGTGAAAAGAGCCCCCTCTCCCCCATTCAATGTAGCGGTCATTTATTGGACCAAGATTCAGCCCAGCTTACTCAATGAAAAACAACATTGACAGGGGATGAGGGTGGAGGCATGTTCCAACGAGATTTGTCCAGGATTGTAGTTCTTCAGCGTCTAAACATGACTAAAACCTCCATCAGGCTTTTTGTCCGTTCCAACTGCCATTCAATGGCATGGCCAATTCGGAATCTGGACGCTCATTCAGAAACCAAAGAGAAACTGCCAACACCTCGTTATGGGGGAGATAAATTATTTTAGGGATCTTCTCGCAATGAGGAAAGAGAAAAAAAAATCTAGAATCTGTTTGAGAAAAAGGGAATTCTTGGGGCAAGATTGGTTGTCAGTAGAAAAATACAGGAGAAAAATACAGAATTTAATGGGACCAAGTTGCCACAGTAGTGATTGTAGTCAGTTTATGTAAAACAAGCAAGCAGTTCTAATTGCCTGCATGCAACCAATGATATGGCTTTTTTTACATGAAGAAGCTTCTTCGGATCGATATTTGATTGTAGTTTGGCGAGGCACAGTAGCCAATCAGCCTTTTCCATCATCCTATTCACTCCACTCAGAGACTTCTTATCGAACAAAATCTTCTCTTTGTCGTGTTTTTAATCAAAGTGCTGCATAAACGTATAGTACGTGTACCTATCTGTTTTCCAAATGGCCATTCACATTTGAAGCACTACCTAACAATGCTGTCAGTGATGCGTTAATATTGATGGGCCGTGACCAGCGGCGTTGACTTCACCTTGGCTTAGTATTCTCTGCTGTTTCCATCTAAACACAATCATATCTGGGTCACTTCCTCCTCATTAAGGTTGGCTTACCTGGTATATTGATACTGTCCGTCATCATATTGGACAAAGACTGGAACGAAAGTAGATATCAGTGGTTGGCACCCCGTCATGCCCTCATGTCAGAGGAATCTCCGAAATTTCTAGGCTTCACTGTTCAGTTTATTTTCTTCTGGCAAGTTCAGACAAGCATTCAGTTCTTGCCAAATGGATTTCTGACCCTTCTTGGATTCATTTATTCTGCATCTGCTTTCAGTAAATTCTCTTGCTAACACATAGATTTTGTGTATAGTCACATTTCAAGTCATTTTTTTTCTTGCACAAACAGCACTCATCAGTTTTGGCTCGGTTGTTTTTTTCCTGATTCCAGTAGCATTTATTCTGGAGCTATGTTCTCAAGAGTGTTCTTGGTTGGTGCTCTGCTTTGCAAGATGGCTTTGGTTACCAGTGAGTTTTGCAGTGTCCCTGCTGTTGGTGTAACTGGTATGCCTGCATGTCAACCTGGTTGGAGATGGTGGAGGGGAGCATGCTACTTGGTGACTAAGGATCACTTCAACTGGTTTGAGGCCAAAGCTGCCTGCCGTGAGATTGGCGGTTCTCTGGCAGCCCCACGATTTGATGAAGAAAATGACTTTGTCACACAGATCATGAAGGAAGGACAGAATCGAGTCTGGATCAATTGCAATGACCTGAACAAGGAAGGTGACTGGAAATGCAGCAGTGATGGAGTGGAATCTCCCTACCTGAACTGGTTTCCATGGGAGCCAGATGGTGGAGATGATAATGATGAAGATTGTGTCATGACGACTGTGTCTGGAGAGTGGGCCGATGCAGGATGTTCAAGAAAACATTTTGTTCTTTGCAAGGCTTTTCTGCCTATCCTGCACTTCTAGAAGCTCTAGATGAGGCAGTCTTGAGCCCATAAATGATTTCTTCATTCTGTAATCTGCAATTCAAGTAATATTTTGTAAAACATTGTACCATGACCGAGGTTTCCATCAGGATTCTGTCTGTTACACATGCTGTGTACAGCATATACATGTAGCAGCAGCAGTGTTGTTAGTGTTGCATTAATATCAATGGGTCCTGACCAGTGGCCTTGACTTTACTTTAGCTTAAAATTACGCTCCACTGGTTCCATCTAAACACAGTATTAATTTATCTGGGTCATTTCTTCCCCATTATTAAGGATGGCTTATATTGATGCTGTCCATCTCTGTATTGTTGAGAGGGGCTGAAAAGAAAGGATCTAGACATCACTGGTTGTTACTCCGTACTTCTTTCATTCCTGTGTTTCATTGCTTGGTTCATTTTCTTCTGACAAGTTCAGATGAGTCCTCAATTGGTGCCAAAAACGGATTTGCGATCCTTCTGAGATGAATTTATGCTGATCTACTGTACTTTTAGTAAATTCTTTTGTGAACCCATTTATTCATGAACTATGTTCCCAACAGTGTTCTTGGTTGGTGCTTTGCTTTGCAAGATGGCTTTGGTTACCAGTGAGTCTTGCAGTGTCCCTGCTGTGAGCAAAACTGGTAGATCTGCATCTTGCCCCGGTTGGAGATGGTGGAGGTGAGCATGCTACTTGGTGTCCGAGGGTCGCTTCAACTGGTTTGATGCCAGAGATGCCTGCTATGAGATAGGAGGCTCTCTGGCCACCTCAAGGTCCAAGGAAGAAGATGACTTTGTCATCACAATCGTGCAAGAAGAGGAGAGGTATGGAGTCTGGATCAATTGCAATCACCTGGACAGGGAAGATGACTGGATGACTGGAATGGAATCTCTCTACCTGAACTAGATTTCAGATCCACAGCAGCCCAACGGTGGGCGTGGTGAAAACTGTGCTATGATGACTCTCTTTGTAGGATGGGCTGATGCAGTTTGTTCAAGAGGGTTTTTTGTTCTCATCAAGGCTTCTCAGCCAACCCAGCACTTCTAGAACATCTAGAAAAGGCAGGAAATGGTTTCTGTAATCAATCTCAAGTACATGTAACTTCATTTTTAAGCACCAGGAATTCACTTTCCATCCAGATTTTGGGTATTATGCGCGCTATTTATCATATGGCTATTTTGGAGTTTGTGGATGTTCATTATCACCATCAAAGAGACACTGTCAACTTTATTCCATGAAGACATTTGAGATTTTTGGAGGGGATTTTTTGCTCAATCAGGAAAGACAACGAAAAATTGTAGAATTTGGTTGCAAAAATGAAATTCTGTACATTGTCAGGCAAATAGGATTGAGATTTGACAATTTTGTCAAGGGCTTTATAGTTACTTAAACGAGTAGACATTATCTTAGTTTGTGCATACCGGCACTTGGTTTTTGAATGTTAATAACAGGACCTTGAATGGTTACGTGTTAGGGAGTTGGGTTGGCAAAGTAGTTCTTTCCTCGCCTTCCACCTCTGTGGTCCCGGGTTCGATTCCCGGCCCGGTCCACATGTGGATCGGATTTTCAGTCCCTACCTGACCCTGTGGGTTTTATCGAGAATACTCCTCTGGGGTTTTCCCCCCACCTCTAACACTGTAACTGCTTCTTACTGTCTCCCCTTTACTGATGTTGGTGAATGTGGGTTGTTTGGCGGCTGCCCGAGGCACCCTTGTATGCCATCGGCTCAACCATGTTTAAAATTTCTTCATTGTACAGCGCATTTGAACATATCTATATGAAATTTGTGCTTTATAAATGAATAAATTATTAATTATTATTACGTGGACATGTAGTTTAGTTATGTACATGTACCCTTTGTGTGTAATTAAAGTTGCAAATTGATAATTCCACAAAGTTGAGGAACGTTTTGCGACATCTGGACAGCTTTGTCAGATGAAAGGGCTCTTATGGATAAACTCCGTTGTTTTGTGTAACATTGGTTGTGACAACTTGTCCCGTCAGGAATGTTTCAGGCCATTCTGAAATAATTCACAGTGACATATTACAGAGAAAAGTGGATGTAACAAGTATGGTGTACATGTAAGCGACACCATTTTTACAAGTTTGGCTAAACTGTAATTTTTTGTTCCAGTTTCTTCTCCCTTATAAATGCCATAGCTGAGAACACAGCCCGTGATTCTCAACTAGTCCAAGGGAAATTTAAACTGAGATCTTGGTGATATTCCCGCCTTCCTCCCACCAAAAAAAAGTAGTTGACCCTTAACCCTAACCTTCCCTAACCACACAGAATTAAACAGTTGTAAAGTGTTTAATTCTGTGGGGATAGGTCTGGTAGGCCCAGACAGCTGGCTTTTGCATTGGGTTTGGCATACCTCAGAAA
>NW_019091385.1:328902-355785 GCF_001949145.1 Acanthaster planci | reverse complement strand
TATGTGTTTGTCCAGTCTGGAACTAACATTTAAGACTGAACACTGATCGCGCCCTCGCCTGCAGCTTGGGCATTTAGTCACGTTCTTTCTCCTGAGCAGCCAAGCATGTATTTATTAATTAATGAACCAAATGCTTGGTGAAGCTGTCATGTGTAGTGGCAAGTATTTCACTATCAACCACACAAAATGTAGCCATTCTGATTAGTTGTGAAATGGAATTACATTAATGAATGTTAACGAAAAGAAGCAGAGAAAAAGCTGTTGAAAAGTTTGGAATGAGATTCAATTTTCCTGTACCTGCTTCACTCTAGAATGTACTGCATTGACCTGGCCATCTGGAGAATTTACACTTTGTAGGCAGTGAGAGCTGCAAACTACATGCAAACTGGACATCGGCGAATTTGTTGAATGTATTCAACACATAGTACAGAACAAGTGATAATTTTAGGAGGAAAAGTCAGACACATAACTTATTACAGAGACCTGTCATACATGTACACTGTAACGAGATCTGTTCATGCATATTCATACATATATGACCTTTGTCCTGCACCTTCCTATTGTGTGTAACATGACAGCAGGACCTAAAAGCACTGTACCACCTATGTTTGTGTGATTATTTTGTCTGTGCCCTTTCTTGCTTTGTCACGTACACATGTCTATGTACTTGAGCATATTATGATTGTACATGTACATACAGATGACACTGACATTGTAAACTGAAGTATATTAAAAGCAGTGCCCCAAAGAAAAAAATACCAACAGGATTTAATTACCCCAAAACCGCGAAACTACACCTCGCAAAGGGGTGTTTTCCAGAGAAAAAGATTTAACTTTGATTTGACTCATCATCTGATGATGACAAAAATCCAGCTGCCATTGACTTACTATGCTCAGTGTAGTCTTGCTGGTGACCACTAATAGTGACTGTTTGCCAGTCTAATCTGCCCTACCCTGCCCCTTCCTCCTCTTGGTGCCACCCATTTCTTTCTCCATTAGCTCCTCCCCTTGCCAATCCTCCACCAGGCAGAAGTGAGGGTAGCAGATGGCCAGGAGCAACATTAAGGAGGGGTGTAACACATTTACTTTGTTTGGGTTACATCAACCTTAAACCTTTGGCCATCAGCTTCAGCAGCTTCAATGGGCTAGTTTTATGACTTCAGGGTTAAGTTCATGCTCCTGCCCAGATTGGTGATGAACCTCTAGGGCTGTGAACAGACAAGACACTAAACCTCACACAGTAAACTAAGCTTGCTCGACACCTTCTGTCAGAAAATAACCAGAGAGAGAATGAAGGCGTAAGAGATTTCTTCTGCTGCATATCACAATTTGATAACATTATGCCCTGGTTAATCATAAATAGATCAGGATAACAGTGAACCCCAATAACACAATCTAACTGGGGCAATCCTATGCCAAGCCAACATCCATACATGGCCAGGCGGGGATTTTTTTGACACACTTTGTGTTTTTCAAAAAACAAAAGACAACATGTGTTATTGTTGCAGCTAACCATTTTGAGTACCTCCAAAGGATCACAAAATGATCTCCTGTATCAAAAATTTCCCTCAAAATAGAGTATTCAATTATTATAGTTGAATTCAAATGGTGTCATGGCAAGACCCAACAGAATTATCCAGTGAAAATACAATTTAATTTTATTTTCAGACTTTTTTGTCCTGGTCTTGAGCACTATATTTGTTCTATTAGGATACCACTTAATATGTTTTTACAATTATTTTAATTAATTAGACTAACTACTTCAGCTCTGCTCCGATACAAGTGAGGACTTACAGGAGTCTATGTTTTTCATGATATACATGTATCCTAATTTAGATTTTTGGCAATTTGACAACAAAACAGGTTTACCAAAAAAGACATTATTTTCATTATTTGGCTTTATCATAAGTGATTTGTTATTTTGCCATAGGTATTGAAGCCATATATTGGACTTTGCAAGCTCTTCAACCTTGTACCTGTGTTATCAACATTGTAACATGGTACATTGTAGTTGAACATTGTCATTAGAACCTTATCTAACAGCAATGTCCAACTACCTCCTAACCGAAGGGTAATGGGATCCCATAACATCTGCCTCTTGGGATTCTAAAAATACAAAGGGGAATTTGTGCATGCCATTGTTGATAATGATGCTCTCTAGCAACAAGTCCATCATAAACCGACTGATCATCGTGGCTTTGACAGTTGCCGACTCCATTTTCACAGCTAACTACATGAAAGATATTCTCCAGGTCAGTTTCAAGTATTCTATCATGTGCATTATGTTTGCTTTGTTAGTTCATTCTCCATGGGTTTTGTCACAAACCTTAGAACCTCTGTTATATGGGGACAGGTGGTCTAGTACATCTGTACGCTCACAAATTTGTCCTCTCAAAAACAAAACTTGGCGTGGCAATTCTTACAAATGAAAAAGCTCAAACCCCACATCTTTATTTAATGGAAACTGATATCTTTATTCAATGAATGATTTCTTGCAATCAGACTCCAATAGAGAGAATTTCCTCCTTGCTGCTTAGAATCATGGTAAAAATGCTTTCCTCTGGGGTTTTCTCTGCAGACCAAAAAGTCGGTTCATATACATCTTCCAAGACAAGCATATCAGCCAAAGTTTTTTGTTCCCTTTCATTTTCTTCTCTCCTGTCCTGTTGAGGCAAACCCATGATTTAGCTTACTGCACCTGATAAAGCTTGCTACTCTAAAAACACGCTTGCCTCCTCTACAAATATCTGTAACAGCTGACAATGATTCTGATTATGCAACTGACTGACGGACCAATCTTGGCAGGGAATATCAGGCATCTAGAAAGTTTTCATTATTCTATCATTGCAAATCAATTCTGTGCTTAGTCCACTTTTGCTGGGCTTGAGCAGCAGTGGCTATGAACAATGTTTTTCCAAATAGTTCACTGCAATTTTTCCAACGGGATTGCTTGGTAGCCCGATACTGTTGTGGATTTTACTTAACCAGTAAAAGCCAATCTAATCACACTACAATGTAATGTTCCTGCGACTTGTTTATACCTGATCCTCTCACAGATGCAGATCTGAAAGAATATCTGCTGATTTTCTCACATCTAATCGAAACAATGGCAACAGGTGGTACAGCTGAGGTTCTGGAGAAGATCGGTGAACGTCACCTGGACTGTTCCATCTGCTTCAACCGTTTCACTGAGCCCAAACTTCTTGATTGTTTGCACACATTTTGCTTGACATGTCTCCACAACCTCAAACTCAGAGAAGGTCCCCAAATTCTGAAACTCAGATGTCCCCTGTGCAGAAAAGAAACCACATTACCAAGCAACAGACTCGAAGATCTGCCAACTAACTTCACACTGAGTGCCCTGGTAGAGGAGTTTGAAAAGCAGAGACAGATTTTAAAGGGTCAAGGGTCAGAGATCAAATGTCAAAGCTGTAATGAGCAACATCAGGCAACTTTATTTTGCATGGACTGTGATCAGTTTCTTTGCAAAGACTGCCAAAAGGTACATGAACGCCTGGCGGGGACAAAATCTCACAAAACCTGCACAACGGTTCAGCTTCAATCAGGGGACATTGCCTACAAGAGCAAACTAAGAGAAGAACCAAAATGTGACAAACATCCAGAAATGAATATTAGCATTTATTGCTACACATGTCAGCAGTTGGTATGCCGAACTTGCTCTGTTCCAATTCATGACACACATGCTGTTGCCAACATCACTGAGGCTTTTAAAAAGTGCAAAACCGAAACTGCTGAACTGATAGCAAAGGCTGAACACATAAAAAAACAACTAAACAATAAAAAGGAAAACATAGCAAAGTCCTACAAGAAACTAGACACCATGTTTGAAGACATCAACAAGAAGATCTCCCAAAAGGCTGACAAGGAGGTTGCTAGGATCAGGGAGATGGAGCAGAAACTGAAGCAAGAGGTCCAGGAGATCTACCAAGACAGAGTCAAGACATTGGAGACTGCTGAAGATACCATCAACAATGAGCTGATTGTAGCAGAGCAGACACTGGACGAGATGAACCAGCTCCTGGCTCAAGAAATTAAGACGGAGATTTTACATTGCTGCCAAAAATTCTTGCATTCCAACAGAAAACTGACAGAACAACCAACAGAAAAGTCACATTTTGTGCCTGAGCAATTGCTCTTCATTGATTTTCAAGAGAGCGATGAGACTCTGAAGTCACTTGGAAGGCTGACTATGAAAGAAAAATTAGAGTGGAAATTGAAGAGTGAAATGAAACTTTCCGGGAAACATGTCTGTACTTCCATTGCAACTTTCTCCAATGATGAAATAGTCACAGCAGATTATGGATACAAACAGCTGGTAAATTATTCACCAACAAGCAACCCCCAAGTGCCTTTCACCTCAAAAATACTCTACATTCCAGACATCACAGATCCACACAGAGTTGCAGTCAACAGACTAGATCACCTCCTTGTCCTAGATGGTCCTGCAGTCAAGACCTTCAGCAGAGAATATCAACTCCTCCATCAGTTCCAGCCAGGAACTGATTCAGGCCGCAAACCAACCTGCCTGGCAGTGGATGAGGACAATCTGATAGCTGTGGGCTACAAGGCCAAGGGAGAGATCAGCCTCCACAAGCCAGATGGAACCCTCATCAGGAATCTGCCCACATCACTGAGAGTAGACCGACTTGTCATCAGCAACAAGCGGCTCATCTACACTAATGAAACAAAGGGAAAACTAATATCAACAGATTTCCATGGCAACATAGTATTCACAGCAGACATGCAAAGACCAAAGAGTGTATGCTGTGACAAACATGGTAACATCTATGTTGCCCAGGGCCGACAATCTTCACCAAGTGGAGGAGAAATTTGTGTCTACAGTGCCTGGGGCAAATACCTTGGATGTGTTACTAAGGAATTCATGGTCACAGTTGTCATGGCGTTCACACAAGCAGGTGAACTGGTAGTGGGCAAATTGGGCTTCTTGCAAATCTACCACCAAGTGTGACATTTTTCCACTTGGCATCTACCCAAGGCCCAAAATTAATTCAAAGAATGGTTTATAAAATTGGTGTTAATTTACTGGTTCATGTAAGATTGCCAAGAAAACATGTAATTCAAAGCGTCGATTAGTAAAAGACTTTTAAATAAGTCACTTAAAAACTTGCATTTCTCTTTGTCATCACAGTCAGTAAAACAAATATTTTGTAGCAATAATAGATGACTGTATTAATTCAAAAACACATTTTTAATCAAAAAATTATCCAAAAGTTATAAAAGATCATTACTCTCAGTCAAAACGCAAGCCATGTAGGCCAATTTATAGGTAAAAAGACGACCGTCTTTGGAAAGTCATTTTATACAAAAACTGATTTTAACAGTTTTTGTTTGAAACTTTTCATTAGTTTACATTTGATTGACGATGTTTATAACATAAACTTAATGTTTGGCAGCTCTGATGTAGTCTGCATGCGAACAAATTATTGCAGAATTAATCAAAGATTGTAGAGCACTGCGTACCGGCACAAGATGGAGAACTTCACCGTGAATACTTGAAAAATGTAATCGCATGCAGAAAACGTGCACCGCACAGGCGTATCACTTGCTCAAATGGCGCCCATGGTGATTACATCTTTTGGGCAGAATTCTCGCTATACAATCCTTGAAATTAATCATACACAAGAAAGCAGCCATTGTAAAATGGACAAACAAGTCATAATTTATTAAAAAGGTGAACAAAGAAATTGACTGGAGCAGGATCTGAACCTGCAACCTCTAACACCGTACCAATGCTCTACCAACTGGTGTTTCAGGTAATGGCTTCTGGCTAGCGTCCCCAAACAGAGATATTGACAAATGGGAAGAGCCACCAACATAGGGCTGGGTGACACAGTTGGTAGAGCACTGGTACGGTATTCCGGAGGTCCCAGGTTCAAATCCCGCTCCAGTCAATTTCTTTGTTCATCTTTACAATAATTTATAAGCACCTAGTCAGTTTCCTGATATAGTTTCTTTCAAGTAATAATTTAAGATGAAGAAATTTACAAGGGAGGTGGTTGCTAAACAGAAATAACCTTTTTCTTTCAACTGTATACAGACGAGACTGCATTGATTTGACTATCTGGTGTATCCAGGTTTTCAAGAACAAAACAGGATTTCAATAATTGAATATGTTGATTTTTTTTAAATGCACATTACATTGTAGCTGACATCAGCTTAATTCCTAGAGCCTAAGAGCAGAGCCAAAGTGACAATACATGAAAGTACTAATTTGCTCTCGGACAAGCACTAAGTGTACAGTATTTCTGAATATACGTCGGGTAAGGGCCAGCCTGTAATTGACATTAACATCTCCCCAGGGCAAAGTACATCTTGAAAAAGGAATGGCTTTCATCCAATGAGAGACAGTATGAAGCTGCTAAAAAAAGTGCAGCTAACAGCTCCTTTACGTGGATCCTTTGTAAATACTGAAAAATTCTGCTGCATTACTATTCCAGAAAGCAACCTGATTTTTTGGTGCTCTGGGTATGTGGAAAATTAGAATAAAATTGAAGGTGGCCTTCAACTATCAAAGCAAATTTATTAATCTCGCAATGAACATGTATAGTTTCCTGAACAGAAAAGTTATGGATTATCAGCAGTGCTTCGAATCTCTTCTAAAGTGATGGAAAGATACCGGAATGTGTTTCAGCAAATTTACACTATTGTTGTGTAACTTAAAGCCATTTTTGTTGGAAAGTATGTCACGACAGTTTTGTAAAGAAAAAGTACTCAGACTGAATGTTTTCGACTAAATCATTTAGTGGTTAAATCCAGGTTAACCATGATCATTATCAGAGAGAAAAACATGCTTTTCTTTGAGAAAAGTTTTGATGAAACTGTAATTGTTATGAAAGACAAAAATTACTGTTCTATTGCTGGTGTATTAAAATCGCTTCACAGCACGCTAACTAAACAAATTGGTAAATTGGTCTACTGCTGAAAATTGAATAAAACAGATTTCCTGTTATCTTTAATTGACTCAGGCTTGTTTACAGACTGTTTTGAGAGCCCACATGATTAATCCATGCCAGGTGGAGACAGGAACGACCAAACCTTACAACTGCCGTTCCACTGACTTTCCAAAAGTGGGCGAGCTACAAAGTGAACAATAACCTCAAATTATGCACTTGTGGTTTCTCATTTCTAAAATTGGGGGGGGGAATCAAAAGAGCCACTGTCACAAAATGTGGAAGGGGGCGTGTATACACCTATGCCATGTGACCATACCTACTGATATCAGTGACAAACATGGAACTTCTCTCCATTCTTTAGACCTGTTGGACGCTGAGGAGAGTATGCAATGCACGTTCTTAATTTAAAAGGTCCAAGTCCTGAAACTGCCTAGGCATCGAAAATATTTAAATAAAATGAAATATTCTGCCACACGTTAAGGTGGCAAGAACAAAAATCAAGGTAGGTGGGATAACAAATTCACCATTATAATTTTTTCGGGGGAGGGCAATCTGTTTTGGAGAGAGGCGTAAATTTCCAGGGAGAAAGCAGAGCATTCATCAGCTAAGCAACAAGTGCTCAAGCAAACTGCTGTGTAGAAAGCACATGATGTAATTTACTCCAAACTTTTCTCCTATACTACAATCCGGGCCAAAATGGTTGGGACGCATGTCATTGATAATAGTAAAAGTAATTAGTAATAGTAATAATGTTGTCATCTCGAGCCGGAGCACAGACTGTGCAGTAAGACCAACATTCAGAGGGGGCCCAGGGGTGGGGCCCAACGAGATTTGACCAGCATTGTAGTTACAGGACCTGCATGCCTTCAGGACCTGCATGCCTACAGGACCTGCATGCCCACAGGACCTGCATGCCCACAGGACCTGCATGCCTTCAGGACCTGCATGCCCACAGGACCTGCATGCCCACAGGACCTGCATGCCTTCAGGACCTGCATGCCCACAGGACCTGCATGCCTGCAGGACCTGCATGCCTCTAGGACCTGCATGCCTACAGGACCTGCATGCCTCCAGGACCTGCATGCCTCCAGGACCTGCATGCCTACAGGACCTGCATGCCCACAGGACCTGCATGCCTACAGGACCTGCATGCCTACAGGACCTGCATGCCTACAGGACCTGCATGCCCACAGGACGCATGTCCTGACTAACATCTAGCTGCCCTGCAATGCTGAAACGCATGCTATCTTGGTCTTCATACAGAAAATGATTGATGAACAAGTCCTATACATCAGAGTAAGGGCAAATCCATATTAAAAATTAATGTCCCCCTGATGCAAAGAACATCTTGAAATAGTTGGTGATACTCACTGCTACATTCGACTCCGGCGGACCAGCCAACCGAGCCCGGCAAGCTTGGTGGTCGAGTGGTTAAGACATCTGCAAAAACAAGGAGGTTGTGGGTTTGAGTCCCTCCATATGAGTATAAGGGCATAGTCCATTATTTAATTCTGAACATTTCCCTGAGGCAAAGTACATCACTGCTACATGTACCAGTACATCTGACCCGGACCGGCCAGCCAACCCCGACAAGCTCGGTGGTCCAATGGTTAAGACGTCTGCACTAGTAAGCAGGAGGTCATTGGTTCGAGTCCAACCCAAGTAAGCTTGTGAAGTTTTTACAAGCTGCTGGACAAACACTACGTATACAGTGATAAATGTATGTTGGTGAAAGGGCAAAACGCATAGTTTAAAATTAACATCTCCCTGACGCAAATTTCCTCTCAAATATTACTAGAAAGTCAGCAATTTGCAACCTAGAGTTGTCTCAAATTTGTGTAGATATTGCTAACCATTTGCTGATAATGAAAGACCCAAGCAGGGCTGTCATTTTCTATTATAAACCCATCTTACTCTGTGTTCAGCAACTTTTATAACCCCTGGCTTGCGTCTTTGTAAATTTTTCTAAGTAGGTCTGCATATGCATATTAATTGTACTCTAGAATAGAGAATGTTAAAATGATTTCTATTACATGTTGGATTCAACTTGTAACTCCATCACTGCTGCTGGGGATTTTAATGCTCAACTGAATGTTGATTTAGTCCTACGCCATCTTTTCATGAAACTTTATTTCAAATGTTTTTGCTGTATGTCATGATTAAAATCAATGCATGTAGCATTTTTCCAACAAAAAATAACTGGCTTTATAATTAAAAAATTAACTTTATTATGAAAAGTTTATCGAACAATTTGTCTGCCACAAACTGGACTTTGCAAGCTCTTAAGCTCTTAGACTTTGTGACCATATCAATCTGTATTGTTAAAATCATGTAGTAGGTTAATTCTGTTTGGACAATAAAAATCATGAGATACAACAGCATGTGCTTTGACAGATTCGAAAAACAAGCAAAAAGTTTGTACTTTGTCATCTTTGTCAACAGCATCCTAAGGCAATGATTACTCAAAAGTGAGTGTATAGACTCTCAAAGTACAGGTACATACAGGAGACTTCATCCACAGAGAGACAATTTCTCAAGGATATTTCGCAAGGTGAGTTTCTTCTCTCATAATTTCAAAGAATGTTTGCTTTTTGTTTGTTGATTGGAGGTTTTCTATCAAACAGAGCAACAAGAGTGCAAAAGATCAATTCTACTTATGAGTAAATGTGCCAAGCAAACCATGGTGCCTTCAGTTGTTATTTCTGTCTGTTTCCATTTGGCTGGACAAATTGACAATGATCGCATATTATCTGTGTTATAAAGCCTATCAACTGGCAATTTTCCCAGTGGGCTTAGATGTAAATACTTCCAAGGGGTTGCCCAGGGTCTGTTGTAGCTTTAGCTTAAAAGCTTAACGCAATACAATAAATAAACCAAGGTTTCCTGCAACACTGACTGGAATAAATATAATCCTTTTACAGATCTAGTAGATTTGCTGAAGTTTTCTTCACATCCAACCAAAGCAATGGCAACTGGTGGTACAGTTGATGTTCTGGAGAATAACTGTGATCCCAATCTTCAGTGTTCGCTCTGCTTCAACCATTTCAGTGGACTGAAAATACTGAACTGCATGCACAGGTTTTGCTTGAAATGTCTCAACAATCTAAGAGATAGTCAAGATCCGCAGGCCTTGAAGATCATATGTCCCCTGTGCAAGAGTGAAACCATGTTGGAAAAAAATGGGGTAGAAGATCTACCCAAGTACACACATGCAATGGAGGAGGACTGTGAAAAACAAGAACAAGTACAGGTACTGAGGGGTCAAGGGTCAGAGATCAAATGTCAAAGCTGTGATGACCAAAATCAAGCAACTTCATTTTGTGTGGGTTGTAAACACTTTCAGTGTCAAGAATGCCAAAAGGCACACGAACGCTTGCCAGTAACAAAATCTCACAAAATCTACACAATGACTCAGCTTCAGTTGGGAAAGACAATATGTGAAAAGCATCCAGAAATGGTTCTCAACATTTATTGCAACACATGTGAAGAGCTAGTGTGCCCAACGTGCTCTGTTCTGAAACACCAAAAACACACTTGTGCTAATATATCTGTGGCTTTAGAGAAATGTAAACAAGAAATTACAGAACTGATGGCAAAGATTGAAACAAAGAAAAAAGAACTGAACAATTTCAAGATAAATACAGCTGAGTCTCGCAAGAAACTAGACACCATGTTTGAAGCCACCAACAAGAAGATCTCCCAAAAGACTGACAAGGAGGTTGCTAGGATCAGAGAGATGGAGCAGAAACTGAAGCAAGAGGCCAAGGAGATCTACCAAGACAGAGTCAAGACATTGCAGACTGCTGATGATGCCAACAACGCAGAGCTGACAGTAGCAGAGCAGATACTGAACGAGATGAACTATTTCCTTGCTCAAAAAGTAAAGATTGAGACGTTATTTCTAAAAAAAAAATGGTTGCACTCATTCAGAGAATTGACAGAACAACAGCCACAAATAGTGCCTTACAAGTTGCAATTCATGGACTTTCAGGAGAGTGGTAGTACAGAGATGATACTTGGAAAGCTGATTCTGAAAGATGAAAGGAGGTTGGTGGAGCCAAATTTGAAACCAAAGTCAGAGTGGACATTGGAGGTGAAAATGAAACTACTTGGAAAACATGCAATTACTTCTGTTGCAGTTTTCTCCAATAATGAAATAGTCACAGCAGACTATGGACTCAAGAAGTTGGTGACTTATCTTCCCACAAGCAACCCCGAATCTCCTTTTACCTCCAAAATACTAGCAATTCAAGCCATCAATGAGCCACACAAAGTTGCAGTCAACAGGCTAGACCATCTCATTGTCCTAGATGGTCGTGTAGTCAAGACCTTCAGCAGAGAATATCAACTCCTCCATCAGTTCCAGCCAGGAACTGATTCAGACACCAAGCCAACCTGCCTGGCAGTGGATGAGGACAATCTGATAGCTGTGGGCTACAAGGCCAAGGGAGAGATCAGCCTCCACAACCCAGATGGAACCCTCATCAGGAGACTACCAGCACCAATGATTGAAGATCACCTGGCCATCAGTAGGAAGCAGATCATCTAC
The DNA here is from genome assembly GCF_001949145.1 of Acanthaster planci. The sequence continues at coordinate 344,301 of NW_019091385.1, read as the reverse complement.
AGCAACAACTCAAAGGGTAAACTGATATCTAGAAATTACCACAGCGGCACAAAATTTATAGTGGACACACAATATCCAAAGAGTGTATGCTGTGACCGTCAAGGTAATATCTATGTTGCCAAAGTCTCCCGCTTTATGTCAAGGGCAGGAGATATAAATTCCTTTGATGCTCACGGTAAACACATTGGACAAGTTACTAAGGACTGTAAGCTTACAGTAGGCATGACATTCACATCAACAGGTGATCTGGTGGTAGGCAGACTGGGTTGGTTGCAAATCTATCATCCCAGTTTAGAAAATGATTCTGCATACGAACCCAAAATCTCTGCTGGAAAAATGTATACCATTTAACTACAGAAAGTCAAGTACATTTACATGTACATCTACTTATTGTTAGTCATTCATTTTGATGAAAATGACAGTTCTGTGAGTAAACTTCAAGCAGGCTGAGTCATTTTTTTAACAAAACTCCAGACAAAGTCTGTCAATATCACATCTCTTAATAATCAACATATAGTAAATCACGCAGGTGTATTGATGTATCAAGTTTCCCTCAAAAAAGCACCGCCTAATATTAAGGAAGCTCAACAAATAATAGTGGCAAACTGTTGATTAATTATAATGAATTCACCCGAATGTAGGTGAACATACAAGTACGCCTGTGTGTCACAGCCTGAACAGGATTATAGATGCCTATACATTTAATAATGGACAAAATCAAATAGACACATCCCAATTTTCAGTTGTCAATATTCCTAAATGTATATTTTCTTTAAAGCACGTTTGCAGAAAATGTTTCCCACTTACAAACAAAATATTCTGACCAATCCAGTGATAACATCCATTTAGAGTAAACTAGCCCAAGAAAGGGCACTGATTCCATGGAACGCAACACTGGGATTGTATTGATTGGGCCAAACAAAAATGCAAACTTACAGGCATTGAAAGCACAGTGTTTAGCTACTCAACAGTGGAAGGGATTCATTACCTCGTATACATGTACCACGTGACAGGGAAATTGTGTAACCATGACAACAAAGGCACTTCTGGTGCTGTGAATTATGGTTATTTCCTGAACTACGGCTGCTTGGCTTTGTGCCTAGCCACTAGAAGAAGCACTGCCTGGAAAACGAGTTTACAAGTCATTCTGGTGGCTAGGTGCAGGTACAGACAAAGTGGGTGTAACCAATCTTCCAATATTTCCTACTTTAAATGGGAAACAGTATCAAAGCCTCTACAACAAAATGGCCAAGGAGAAAATATTTACTTTATCAGAACAAGATGTCATTTGGCTACAAAAACTCTCACTGTTAATGCTTTCTCAATCTCAATCTTGTTCTCATACCACAGAGATTATGTAAAAAAAGAGATTGTGCACACACCTAATGGCTGTCAAATTTGTGATATACCATAGAGATTGTTTTGATTAAGTAAATTACCACAGAGATTATATGTTCTTTGTATTTAATCATGCAAAAAAAGTAGCAATTTAAGAAACAACTGAATTTAATGCCAAAGAAAAAAATGAGTGAGAAATTGTTCAATATTTTAGATTGGAAAAAGATTCTTTTAGCCAAATAATTATACTCTGTATTCCTGCATGAACTGCATGCACTTAACTATCAGGCATGTCTACAATCCTGGACAAATGTCGTTGGAACATGCCTCGCCCCCTGTCAATGTTGCTTAACATTGGGTAAGTTGGGTTGAATTTTGGTCCAGTAAATGACCGCAACACTGAATGGGGGAGCGGGGATCTTTTCACCGTGCTTCCCACAAGGTGTTCCAACAATTTTGTCCAGGATTGTAGGTCATGAGGCCGATACAAATAAATGGATATTGAGTCTCAATGATTGAATTTGTTCTATCTTCTGAACACTGGTCTATGATTATCCCAGAAAAAAATGGAGCTGACAATGGCTTAATTTGTAACATTATTTTGCACTTAAAGATCATTTTAGTGACAGCTTAGAATGGTATGCTAATGACTGTGTATGGCTGACATTTTTTCGAAAAACTAAAACTGTGTTGCATTGTTATTCCAGAATATGACCGATTATTTACTGAATCAGAGTATATCAATGGTTGGAATAAATAGGAACTTGATTCTTCTAGGATCACATGGAATGTCTCAGCTCTGTTAACAAGTGCCCCCCCCGGCCAGACACAAGAGACTTCTTAAAGTGAAAAAACCTGAGACAGTGACGCAACAATAGGAAACTTCAAACGTGCAGCATTAGCAAGCCTACCTCTCAGGCTTAATGGCGCTGTTTTAATGGCAATAAACCAAAATATGTGCCCTGTCATAGCCATGTGATATGCTGGCGAGGGTTTGATGCTAACAATGAGGGTTTGATGCTAACAATAAGGGGTTGATGCTAATAATGAAGTTTTGATGCTAACAATGAGGGTTTGATGCTAACAATAATCAGGGTTTGATGCTAACAATGAGGGTTTGATGCTAAAAAGGAGGGTTTGATGCTAACAATGAGGGTTTGATGCTAACTATGAGGGTTTGATGCTAACAATCAGGGTTTGATGCTAAAAAGGAGGGTTTGATGCTAACAATGAGGGTTTGATGCTAACACTCTGGGTTTGATGCTAACAATGAGGGTTTGATGCTAACAATCAGGGTTTGATGCTAACAATGAGGGTTTGATGCTAACAATCAGGGTTTGATGCTAACAATGAGGGTTTGATGCTAACAATCAGGGTTTGATGCTAGTACCTTTCCCCGGTTTTGAAAAGTAAAAACCGATGTAAAACTGACATCTCCAAAAAAATGTGTTTTTGCTTAAGCAGCCCCGTTATTTTGTCGCAATACATTAGCATGCGGTTGATTTCCTTGTTTCAATAGTGACAAAGGTCACGTTATTTTGATTCCCTCATGGTCAACAGAGGGCTCCCTGGCACTGGTGGTCTTAAACTGAAATTGGCATGCTGTAATATTTTGTTAACAATAGGGCCAATATTAAGTAAGAAATAAACAATTCGCAAAATTTTAAGAAAAGAAAATTGGAGAGAACGTACCTCCTCATTTTCCAATGGCAGACACATCTCCAGGTGCAGCTGCATGGCAGTGCTCTCTTGTGTGTTGCAATGAGGGCACTCCCCAGCTCCTCATGGTCGGTGGGCTGAGGGGTTTGTCCCTGCTTGGACTGCCCGAGGACGCTCCAATGAAAGTGGTTAACTTAGCATTCATTACATCTCTACGGAGAAAGCAAGAAAGTAATTACTATGATACACAATGCATATGCAGTGGCAGATACCAGCTTGTTAATAATGTTCCAATTTGAAAAGGCTATAACATAATGTCACGCTTTGTTTATATAAGCTCTTTCCTATGGCAGTGAGATGAGGCAGAATTCATTGAGTCTCCATAGGAAAGCTCACATGTAAACAAGGCGCGATGTCATTATATTATTGTCTATTGACCATTGAGGGTTTTCAGTAAGAGCACTTGCCACTTTGGACAGCCCAGGTATACATGAAATGATGGGTAATGACTTGTTTACAATAATTCACCAAAATGTAGAGTTTGAAATCATTTTGAGCATGGTTACCAACACAGAAAAAGATTAACCCCTTGACGTCAGTACTTGTTTCTGACTCGAAGAATTCCAGCTTCGTTTGACCACGAAAGCCACCTGCCAAACTGCAAATTCTCGGTTTGTGGCCCTGCGTGCTCTGCACGCTTTGATTTACACAGTAAAAAGGCTCACTGTTCGGTGGCACGTGGCTCTACTCACGCTTCCACATTCCCGTTGCCTCTATTCAAAGTGGGGGCTATTGTGAAGCTGGTGATTATGATGCAAATTTGGCCTCTTTATTTCTTGGCAACACACAAATGCCAATCACCATATATACAAGAGCCAGGGTATGCCTTCTTTCACTGTGTTCGCTCCAGCGTGGGCCGAGAATAATAGCTGAAAAGCGGGCTGAGAGATCTCAATTTTTACGGCGGCTTTTACCATTTCCCAGTGAGAAGGGGGTTAAATCAAGCAATATACATCTGCAAAGTGTGAATCAGAGCAAGTACGAACAGCAGATCAAGTCAAATATCTTCCTGGGTTAGAAATTTGACTTAGATTTGACTCATCATTTGACGGATATGACGAACAGTTGACTTTACAAATTCAAGTGAAAGCAGATGCCGACTTATCACTCTGAAACTCCTGTGTGATGGTCTCTAGGTACGTTGCTAAGCTAGAAAGTCATGCCCTACTGCCGTGGCCAAAACTTACAAGTACAGGCACTCTTTCAGATCAACAGTGGAAAACACCAATACTAACACAAATGTCAGACGTCATACCTGAACTGCCCATGACAGCTTGACTATTGTTCGAAGCTGCATAACACTCTACAGAATTTGGAATAGCAGCTTTTGAACAAATTTTATTAGCTGAAAAATGATTCCGCTGGAATGGACTCTTTCCCAATGAAAGTTTGTAAATGACTAATAACACAAGACAGTGAATTCTTGATAAAAAAAACCTCACCTGTGTACATGGGTGAGTTGACTGCGGCCGATCGTGACATGCACATAAGGCCAATTTGGGTCAATAGAGAGGTCACGCAGTAAACTTAGCTTGCTGGATATTTCCTGTCAGAAAATAACCAGAAAGAGAGTATTTATTAAGTCTGGCAGGTCAGCATTGAACATCTGATGAAGCTTTGGACAGATGAGACACTGAACCTTATGAAACTAACTCAACTCAGCACACTTGACACTTTCTGTCAGAAACTAACAGGGAAGAAGGAATGAAGACTGCAGAATATCTGAAGATAAACAGACGAGGCACTGCACCTCATGCTGTAAACCTAGCTTGCCGACACTTTCTGTCACAAAATCACCAAAGAAAGATGGAATCATTGGAGGTCAAAAGTCTGCAGCACATTTTGTTCTTCAAAACAACAAACCTTGACTAGAAGGCTGTATGTAATCTGAATCAAAATAAAACTAAATCCATGCATTTTACACAGTTGGTGTCAACCTCTGAACTGGCATTCTAATTCAAATGTTTTTGTGATGCACTGGGTGTACTCAAACAATAAATACAAGGCACTTCAACAAAATCGCTGAAATAACATTTAATGTGTTTATATTCAATATTTATATTTCACGGCTGCCACTAAAATCTCGAGGTATGAAAGGGGCTTTAATTTAGCATTTGATGGACTTGTATTTTTAATTTAGGGCATTACAGTTTAAATAAATTCATTCTATTTGTTGCTTCAGTTATATATGGAATATTGTAAAATCTTTTTTCCATTAGACAACTTTCAACTTTTCAGGCAATAAAAAGCGTGAAGCTCACAGAGCCGCATCACAAAATTCCCTCACCGGAATGCCAAGTTGCTGTAAACAACCTTTTTCACAAGCAAATGTAGTTTAATCTAATTTGGTGGGGGTAGGGAGTTTGCTGCTCATGTACTGCTCTTTGTGACTGAGGTTGTAAAGGGTATCCAAGTACCCAGAACCTGACTGTTAATTAGATGCCAAAACCGGCCAGCCGTTACGGACTGTTGCTAACCATGACGCACTTATGCAGTGTATAGGCCGTTTGTGGATAGTTGCTCAATGAGTTTCATGTACATCTACACATCTGTGAGTATCCGACTAACTTCTCCACAATGATGACTCAACAACCTCTGGTTTATTTTATTTCACACTCAGACACTTTAACATGTTACTCACTGAATCTTTTCATTGTAGTTTAAATTGCAAAGAAAGCCCAGACAAGTCAATTTTGGGTTACAGACGGAATGCAGGGAGAGTGAGCGTGCCAGCAGCTCTGCAGTAGAGTGGGCTTGTAAGCAACGGAAAATAATATACATGCAGGGTTTCGTTAAAATTTCAATGATAATTGCAGGTACTTGCACATTATGGGAATCAGGTACTTGGTTCTTTTTCTACTCGTAAACAAGCACCCCTATTAAATGGGAGAATTTCATTTTGCGCAAACATTAATTTTTTTTTTGAACAGCAGCACAGAATACACCTGGTGACTATTAACTAATCTGGCTTAGCTCTATGGCAAAAGTTCAAGCACAGGCCAAGAAAGCATAATGTGTTTATCTAAAGATAGTAGATAGCAGATGCCAATCACACATTCATGTCAAACATTCCCAAGTTGTTCTTAAAATTGGGAATTCGCTGTCCACTGCACTGTGAGTGTGCAAGCTTTTCAAATTTGCAAACAAGTAAATATTAACCAGATTAAACGAGTATGATCCTTCAATCTTTGCTCATTCTAAAAGTACAAAGGAGCAAACACATCGCCACTTTTGCCTATTTTGTTCGGCAACACAAGTTCTAACCTAATTGCCTAGGCTAAATGTGTTCAGTGATTTTATCTAAGGATAGCAGACTTCATCTGTAGACAGCCAATACGTGAAGGATGAACTCAAAAGTTAGTTCATTGAAAGTAAGTAAGTTTCTTTTTTTTCCCACAAAAGGAGTAATGGCAGAACGGACTGCACAGGGGGGTAGTGTATTGGTGATTTGTTTTCAACTAATGTGAATTTTCTCAAAACAAAACTTTAATACGGCAACCTTTGGCCGACAAGTCATACCTACGTAATTATAGTATAATAATATTGATATGAATGGTAATATTTGATATTTGTGCATTTTCTAGCCAATTATCTGTCACACAGGTCTACAAAAAACTTACCATACCCACCAAAAGACAGCAGTCAGTCTTACCAGCCACCAAACTTTGAATCCTGTGGATTTTGAAGAACCTGGTAAGGTTCTAGTTATTCCTTTCATTCAATTTAGACTAGGCATTTGTGCAAACTTGTAAATATGTCTTGATCCTATTGTGCAGGGCTTACCTAGCACTGACTTCACATTTACAAACACAACTCATAATAAAGTCCACCACCTGGCACTTCAACCCCCCCTCCCTCGGATCAACAAATTGTCTAATTAATCTTTTAAAAAAAGGAATGCTGTACTTTTAGTACCCCCTGGGATGCATGTAAAAAAAACTATATTGAAATTGGAGGATCGAGGACTGTTCAAAAGAAACAATACTTACAAATGTTTATATTTTTCACAGATCTAGAGATTTCTGTGGCTTTTCTCACATCCAATCAAAACAACAATGTCAACCGCTGCTGAAATTCTGGAGAAGATCGGTGAGAGTCATCTAGAATGCTCCATCTGCTTCAACCGTTTCGCTCAACCCAAAGCACTAGACTGTTTACACTCTTTTTGCCTGGACTGTCTCAAGCATCACAGAGATAGCCAAGATCCGTACGCCAGAAAAATCAAATGCCCCCTGTGCAGACGTGACACCACACTGCCAAGTAACAGGCTCGAAGATCTGCCTACTAACCATGCACTGAGCGCTCTCGTTGAAGATGTTGGAAAACGAGAACAGCCTCTGCAGGGTGAAGGGTCAGAGATCACATGTCAAAGCTGTGATGAGCAAAATCAGGCACTTTCATTTTGCAACGAGTGTAAACATTTTCAGTGTCAAGAGTGCCACGGGGCACATGCCCTCCTACCAGTAACAAAATCTCACAAAATGTACATGCTGGCCGAGCCTCAATCGAGATGGACTGCCCACAAGAGCAAACTAAGAGAAGACCCAAAATGTAACAAACATCCTGATCAGAATATTAACATTTATTGCAACACATGTGAGAAGTTGATTTGCACAACTTGCTCTGTTCTGAAACATGAAAAGCATTCTTGTGCAGACATATCAGAGGCTTTTGATAAATGCAAACAAGAAATTGCAGCAGCAATGGCAAAGGTTGAAAAGAAGAAAACACAACTGAAGAATGCCATGAAAAACACAGCCAAATCTCGCAAGAAACTAGACACCATGTTTGAAGCTACCAACAAGAAGATCTCCCAACAAGCTGACAAGGAGGTTGCTAGGATTAGGGAGATGGAACAGAAACAGAAACAAGAGGCCAAAGAGATCTACCAAGACAGAGTCAAGGCATTTGAATCTTCTGACAACATCAATGATAGACAGCTGAGAGAAGCAAGGCAGATAATGGATGAGATATGCCTAATTATGAGTCGAGACTACAAGACTGAGATCTTATATCATAAGCAAAAATTCTTGCATGCTCTTAGAAAACTTACCTGTGCAGAACAGCCACGGATGGTGCCAAAAAAGTTCACCAACTTTCAAGAGCATGGGGAGACTGCAAGGACACACGGACGGCCGATTCTGAAAGAGGAGAGAGGGCTGGTGGAGCCAAATTTGAAAGAGGACTCAAAGTGGAAACTGGAGACTAATATGGAACTATGTGGAAAGCATGCAATTACTTCTGTTGCAGTTTTCTCCAACAATGAAATAATCACAGCAGATTATGGATACAAACAGCTTGTAACTTATTCACCAACAAGCAACACACAATTCCCTTTCACCCCTAAAATACTCCAAATTGCAGATATCACAGATCCATGCCAGGTTGAAGTGAACGGGTTGGACCACATCATTGTCCTAGATGGGCTTACAATCATGACTTTCAACAGAGATTATCAGCTCCTCCATCAGTTCCAGCCAGGAATTGATTCAGAGAGCAAGCCAACCTGCCTGGCAGTGGATGACGACAATCTGATAGCTGTGGGCTACAAGGCCAAGGGAGAGATCAGCCTCCACAACCCAGATGGAACCCTCATCAGGAGACTACCAGCACCAATGATTGAAGATCACCTGGCTATCAGCAAAAAGCGGATCATCTACACCAACCGAGTGAGGGGAAAATTAGTTTGTACAGATTACCATGGAAACACAGTATTCAAAACAGACACACAGAAACCAAAAAGTGTATGCGGTGACAGCCAAGGCAACATCTATGTTACCAAAGGCTTACCCTCCTTCCCAGGAGCGGCAGATATCCATGTCTTCAGTAACGGTGGAAAACACATTGAATGTGCCATCAAGCAATGCATGTTTACAGTTGACATGGCAATCACACCAGCAGGCAATCTGGTGGTAGGCAGATTGGGTGTCTTACAAACCTACCGTTGTGTGTGACAACAGACATCTGTCGCAAACAAATCCAAAGGTCTTTCACACGCAAGTTTAATTGTAAGCATGCTGCTTATTCACAGCAAATTACTTGGCACAATTCAAAGAGACTTTGACAACTGACCAAGTAACTTTCAAATTTTCATTGTTTTTTCACAAATGTCAGTCCATCAGTTCAATGGATAATGAGGAATAAAAGAGGTCGGCAACCTGGATATCATAGAGGACGATAATAACCAAGCCAAAGGCCCCTGGCAGATTTTAAACATGGTTGTTTAAAACAATTTCATGTATTCCACTTCATAAATAACTTTTCTGTTCAAACGTCCAATCAAAATTGTTTTGTTTTCCCATGATTTTGTTCAACAATACACCTAAAAACACTACCACATCACACTTTGTTTACACATGGGCTTTCCTACGGCAAAATCCATTGAGCTCTAAAAGGAAATTGCACATGTAGACAAAGCATGACATCATGTTTTAGCTATTTTATCCTGCTGTGAAATATCCCTCACAACATATGAATGGCATGTGTCTGCAAAACTCTCCTTGCACGGCGGTGTAGAAAGAAATGTTGGCTACACGACCAGTGGTGTACATGTATTGGAGTCTATAACAAGTCCCTGCAAGTCCCAGTAATGCCATTACAAGGCCATCACTAGTCCTCAGTCTTTAGCCAGTCTAAAGCTACTCAAATGAACTGTGACAAAAGCCTTTTGTCTGTGTTCACCCTGTTACTATGATTGGACTTTTGACTAGACTTGTGACTGGCCTTGTGACTGGACTTGTGACTGGACTTGTGACTAGAATTGTGACTGGCCTTGTGACTGGCCTTGTGACTGGCCTTGTGACTGGACTTGTGACTGGACTTGTGACTGGCCTTGTGACTGGCCTTGTGACTGGACTTGTGACTGGATTTATGATGGAACTTGCGACTAGACTTGTGACAGAACTTGTGACTGGACTTTTGACTGGACTTGTGACTGGACTTTTGACTGGACTTGTGACTGGACTTGTGACTGGCCTTGTGACGGAACTTGTGACTAGACTTGTGCTGGACTCGAATACAACACTGTACATAACATATAGATTCACTGGCTGAACTATACATGCCTATCTAATGATCATTATGAAGGTCAGTGACTCCCATGGATGAGGGTTAAAATCCTTAAAAATGGGTGTCAACATTTCATTTGAAGCCAGGAAAGCATCACATGCTAAAAACCATCCACATTGGGGGAGGCTCTTGTCCAACAGAACGGGTAAACTATGATTATAACTTTTAAAAGAAAGTTTAATCCAAAAATTTGATCTCTGTCACAAAGGATTGTAAAACTGCAGGTTGCTTTATCTAGATACTACTGAACTCCCAACCTGCATGTACACTGGCTGCCCTGGCTTTCATGTTTACCAAAACACAACACTAAATCATTGCTTCTTGTGATAGTCAATCCCAGATATGAAGAAAAAGAGTTTGAAAACTGTCAGTACAAAAAAGGTGATTTCGTTTGTAGAAGTGTTTTCTGAACTACACAATAAAAGAAGCCAAATTGCTGGCAGAGTTTTCAGTTAGTTTTCAGTTTTTCAAATTAGTTGCAGAGGAAATGCAGTGATTTCAGTGTTAACTACAAAAGCAGAGACAATTGAATTTAATGGTGATGAAAAACATGAGTGAAAAATGGTTGAATACTTTGGGATGAGAAACCTTTTCTTTTATTGTCATTGCCAAAGTATCAAGCTTTATTAGTCTGCATGAATCGCATTGACTTGACTGTCAGGTGTTGAAGGTATCAGAATGAAATACTGGGTTTGCTATTTATTGAGTGGTAAAGAATCAGTGATTATCTTAGAGAAACCTGGGCTGACGAGAGGTTACTTTGTAAAATGATACTTTTGTTCTTGAATACATGGCTAGCATTTTTCTCAAAAAATTCAGACTATACTGCATTATTATTCTAGAATATAGCCTGATTACTTTAAGTCAAGCTGGGTGTCAGGAAGTTGGGATAAATTTTTGTTTCAAAATGCAATCAATATGAAATTTTCTGAATAGAAAAAGTGTGGACAATGATATACATTTGCAGCATTTTAAAAGATGAAAGGGTTATTTGGAGCAAAGTAAAAACATTACATTACCCTCAAAATGTAATAATTACTACTTTTGCTGACAGTCACAGACAGTCATAAATTCCTTCCACATTTGCCCCGGTACACAGACACATAGGGGTCATTTGACTGATTTTGACTGAAAGGACAAGGTCAAGGATGTACATTATCTCACAAAAGTGTGGGGCTGATGATAGCTTACATTGTAGTGTTTGCTTGTATAAGGTACCGCTACGTTGTACCTGTCTGTTGAAGAGAACTCACCTCCTCGTTTTACAATGATGGCAGAGATATCTCTGGTAGCAGCTACATGGCAGAACTGTCCTGACCAGCAATGAGGGCGCTCTTCAGCTCCTGGCTCTCAGCGTGGGTGGGCTGTGGGATCAATCACATATGCAATAAAAATGTAAATTAGATCTTAAAGGCTGCTTTTTATCCAGTTTATTACACAATTAGAAAGAACACGTATTATAATACTTTGGAATTGTGTATGTGGCTAGCACTTTAACACTGCTAAAATAGTGTCAACATCTTATTTCAATCATCAATTTATCAACAGACCTGATCACATGACTTCATTGCTTCAACTGAAAATTTTTAATTGTTGTTTTCAAAACCAAAATTGGCATGTAATTTCTGGTGTAATATGGGCAATTTACAATAGTGTGCCTCCCTTTTCAATCACGCATTGCGTCAACTTTTAAGCAATGTGATTGGTCAATGCGTTGCAAACTCTTGGAGGCACACTATTGTGAATCGTCTGTATTAAATGAGTTGTTCTCAAATATATTTTAGAAAATGGACACTTTGTTGATAATACATGTACATGTACATGTATGCCCTTTTCAAATGCTGGCTAAAGTTTTGAAAACTGAATAAAATGGAGTGATTAGGTAAACATGGAATCATTTACATTTCTGCTATCAGTTCCTGCTGTATTTTTGACTGAAACTTCTTAAAAACTGAATTACGTATTAATTCTTTAGTTTTTGCTAGAAAACAGCATACTTACAATCACAGCACATTTGAAGGAAAGTCACCATTTTGAATATTTGGAATAAGCTATGGAGATAACTGAATTTAACTGCTAAACAGAAAGATAATTTTGCTTCATTAAACGTTGAATTCCCCACAATCATTTCAATTTGGTTTCTTTTTTGAAATGGACTAGATATGGACATTTCAACATTTGATTTTTAAATCCGGAACAATCTGATACAGATCCCACTGTTATGTGCACACTGAGGTACATTAAGTTATTAGTATAAAAAGGGAAAAATATGGACTACACGGACATTACTCTGTGACTTAATAACAAGACACAGGGGCCTCGCAACGGCACAAGAGTTAAGTCAAATTCAGTGAAGGGTAGATCATGATGTAAAGTCGCAAAATATAAAAAGGAAAAAAAAATCAACGGCACAGCCATTGGTTGTCCTGACAACAGGCACATGTACATACAGGGTTCCCTGGCAACTACACGAAAAGCCCATTCAAACTCAGTGAAATGTAAAATGTGACGCAATGCTATAGTTGAGCCCTTTCCCTTTGCTAGTTACGTTAACCTTCAGCCTTTGACCTTTGACACGCAACCTTCAATTGCTTCAACTAGCACCATGCAGGGTATGACAGTCATTTTCTTCAGCTTAACCGCTGCCAAAATATCTTACTCATGCGTGCCAGTCACCTTTCAGAAAATTAACTCATAAAAACCTCTGTTGGTGCTGTAATCAATCAAATCTATGCATCTTTGAAATGAAGAGAATTAGAAAAACTGTTGAAAGAAAACACCTGTTTTCATTTTGTCTCTTTTATTACAAATGAGCTGAGAGATCGCTCAACACAAATGTACATTATAAACACTGACTGTAATGTCATTTCTGTTGTCCTTTGAATAGGCTTCCCTGTACTGATGATGCCACACATGTCTCCATGTTCACTTTCCTACGGGGCCAGGGGGCCCATGGTCCCCTGAGCACCATAGGAAAGTACACGATGTAACGAGTGTGGTATAACCAGTACAGTGGTCTATTTTACTGTAAAACCTTCCTTTATGCCTCCCTTGAAAAACATTTATTACAAAACTTTTTACAACTTCATCTTGTCGTTATAACATCCATAATCGTTATAACTTCAGGAGACGACAAACTCCAAACCAAAGAGTTTGCAATGAACAAAAACGGGTTGCTCGACAAACTGAATCTTGCAAAATAAAAATTATTTTCAAAATGAAAGTGATAACCACTGATTAGTCGTTCCAAGTTTTAGTCTGCATATTCCTGCATTCCAGCTCTAAATCTCATCAGAAAATTTTCTTGTTGACTACAGCAAACTTGACAATGTCCCTGAACGTGTTCTCTACGGCCATGTGCAAGACACGGTCACTGTTCCTTAGGTTGAGATCCTCTGGTCTTTGCTGGCTCCCTTTAGACGTAAAAAGTCCAAAGCTACTACTGTTCGTTCCTGAGGAAACAACGAGAGCAGAGAAAATGAATTATCACCTGGTAGCCATACCAACTGGCAAGCCATAATAGTGCAGTTTGGCTGATGTTAACTCTTTGTATAAATCATCACATCACATTCAAAGAGAGGCTGAACTTGCACAATCGATTTGAAAGAGATGCTTCACTTACAATTTTTAGAAGTCAGCAGGGTATGACTTACTAGCTTAACAACAAACCTACAAACCATCACACATGAGATTTGTGTTTGCAAGTTCGGCCTCTCTTTGAATCTGATGACATACTTGTAATGCCTGAGAAAGCTTTGCTGCTGTTTCAGCTAGCCGCAGGCAAATGTGGTAAATAACAATTCGGAATAATTCTACAGCATGTGGAAAAGCAGCTTTTAAACAAAATTCAAATACTGAAATGATTCCACTGACGAAAAATCAGACCCTCTTTCCCCATGAAATCCAAGTTTGTTAATGACTAATAACGAACAAGGCAGTGAATTCTTGATAAAAAAAACCTCACCTGCGCGCATGGGTGAGTTGACTGCGGCCAATCGTGACATGCACATACGGCCAATTTGGGTCAATAGAGAGGTCACGTCCTCGTACATTGGAGGAAAAGCCTGGCATATTCTGACCAAAGAGGGCAGCGTTGGCAGGAAGAACTCACACAGGCTCTCACTGGGCAGGACTTAAGTGAAAAAAAGTCGGGGAAAAAAAGAGAGATTAAATTAGCACATTATTAACCACTTGATGCCAGATAATAAACACACATAATTTTCCTAATTTGTTCCACGGAGGATGTGTACACTCGTTTAAGAATTCCCTTTTTTTTTTCATTTCTGCGGTTGGCATAGTAACATGTTGTGCTTTGTTGGGTCAAAAGCATAATTTGCAAGGTTGAAGAATTTGGGGGTAAAAACCCACCCCAAGCAGCTTTTTCAGGTAAGAAAATATGACAGTAACTGGTTAACTATGACTTTGGAAATCTGCCACAGTCCTGTAGGTCAGTTTACGCTCAGGCAAATTTCAGGTCTTAATTTTTACCAGTTAGAAGTGTCGACATAACATTGATAGCTAGTCTGGCGACACTCAAGGACTTGGGCAGAGCAAACTGGAGACAGAGGTGGGACACCAGTTCAATGGCAAAAATCTAGGAGACAAAGCAAATTAAATGAAGAATTTAAACAGGTTATAATTTTAAAAATTCTCATAGGTAACCTACATGCCTGTATTTAGCGCAGGCCATGTTCAGACATGTCTAAAGCTACATCTACATCTTTACCAACTGCAAATACGTGGACACATGCTAATGATAGCCATAGCCACAGCTCTAAGCTTTTGGACACGGCCTTAAGAAGTGTCCAAAAGCAATGTCAAATTGGCAAAAAATGTGTCAAGTGTGTTTTTTGGTCCAAAATTTATTTTAACCCTATTCCAGTCCCAAATCCTCCAATTTCAAAACGATTTGACATATACCCTAGGGGATTAGGTTTAAAGTTCCACAGAATCATGATATGACTCAAAAAAGTTGAAACTAATTTTGATGAACCTGTTTATCAGTCTGTGGTTGGCTGAGCAGCTCTGGTATGAAGTCCAGACAAATGTGCATTGACGGGATACCAGCGACGGTGATTGGGAGCAGCTCGCTGGCATAGCCTTGGAAGTGAATGAGTTTGGCGAGGTTGGGGTCAGCGATGAACATCTGATGGAGTTGGGAACAGACCAGGCACTGAACCTCACACAGTAAACTCAGTTTGCTGGACACTTCCTGTCAGAAAATAACCAGAAAGAGAGAGAATCAAGGTTAGAAATCAGCACTGAAATCCAATC
>NW_019091385.1:314935-328623 GCF_001949145.1 Acanthaster planci | reverse complement strand
AAAAAAATTTTCAAGCAATAAAATGTTTGAAGCTGGCAATGTTGCATAAAAAAAACCCCACCTACAGGTCACTAAGGTCAGGTTGCTGTCAATAACTGTTTATCCTTTTCTTCATAAGCAAATGCGGTCTACTTGTCCAATTTTGTTTGGGGTTGGAGTTTACTGCCCACATACTGCACTTTGTACCTGCAAGCCCTTCGACTTCACAACCATGTAAGCATTAAAGAACAGCAGTGATGAATACAAGTGTCAAATACAACATAGGTTGGCTCAGCTGACTACAAAATATGTTGTTCTATGGTAAAGGTTCTTGCTCAGACTACATATACAGTGGAACGCCGCTATAAGGAACATGACAGGATCCACGCTAAATGTTTGGTACAGCGATTGTTCGGTATGGTGAAATTAACTGCCAAACATTTCGTTGCCAGGTTGAATAGCGCCCTCTCTTGTCTAACTGCAGTGCGCCCTCTTGTGATACTATGATTTCGCTATTTTCGTGATTTTTGTCGTTGCATTCATGTTTGGGGTTTCTAGAAATGTATCTGTAAATTATTTAATTCTTATTAAATCTTGAGTTACAAAACTGATCTGGAAAAGTCGTGAAGCTACTCGGTTGATTTGCAACTGCATAATGTTCAGTAGGTTTTGTGCACAAAATATTGGGAGCCAAGGACGATGTTTGGTACAGCCGAATGTTCGGTATAGCAGTGTTCAGTATAGCGACGTTCCACCATACATGCATGTAGTCATTGTAGTGGCAATCCGAAGGCAGCATGCTGCACTAAGAATGCACACCTATGAAAAGCGGCAGAGAATGCACCAAGCAAATAATTAACTACTTGTACACGTAGTTGGACTCAGCTTGACCTGTTAATGTTTACTCATTCTGTTTGCAGTAGCCGGGGAATACCCGCTTTGTCATCTTTGCAAATGCTGTTTTATGCAATGATGCCTAAACCAAGTCGGCGCACTGACTTTATCTGAAGAACCATCACCAGACTTCATAAACATAGAATACCCTTCAGGCCAGTTTCAACTAGAACTGCAGGTACCAGGAAGTTTCTTTTTTTCCACAAAAGGAGTAACGTGACCATCCACAGTATCAACCTGAAATATCTGATAAGTTATTATCCAGTGTTCAGTTTTTTCTATCAAAACCTGACGTGGCATACGTTGGACTACAGCTCCAACCTCACAGTTGATTTCTTCTTCATTTTCTAAGGCAGTGACAAGTAGCTGAATATCCTTCACATGGCTCTTGAATGACTCCACTGACTGACCAAGCAATTGTTCAAAACTCCAAGCGGATTTCAAAGTACTGGTATCTGGTAAGGCTTCAATCATCCCATCTGGACATTTGTGCAAACTCTTCAACCACAACTACACTGTACCTTGACCTTTTGGCTAGACACCACCCTCAATCTCTCAAAATCCTCCAATATTTCTTGAATATGCTCCTTTGAGGGGTGCCCACTTTCTCAGTCCTTCAAGATCCTCTAGCAATTCCTGTCATTGTGTTGAGGCAGAGTGAATGGTATCCTGGAGCAAGCATAATCTATGGAAGAGGTTCTATTTCTTTGCTCTGCGATCTACAACTTCTGATTCTGATTTCTGATTTTATGCTCCAACTGTTGTATAGAATTTCCGCAGCTTTTCTCACATCCAACTAAAACCATGGCAACGGCTGCCGAGATTCTGCAGATCATCAGTGGGAGTCATCTAGAATGCTCCATCCGCTTCACCCGTTTCATTGAACCAAAGGCGCTGGACTGCTTACACAATTTTTGCCTGGAATGTCTCAAACATCACAGAAATAGCCAAGATCCATATGGCACAAAAATCAAATGTCCCCTGTGCAGACATGACACCACACTGCAAAGTAACAGGCTAGAAGATCTACCTACTAACCATGCACTGAGCACTCTGGTGGAGGATGTCGGAAAGCACGAACAGCTTCTACAAAGTCAAGGGTCAGGGATCAAATGTCAAACCTGTGACAAGCAAAATCAAGCAACCTCCTTTTGCATGGACTGTGTTAGTTTCTTGTGTGAAGATTGCCAAAAGAAACCTGAATGCATGGCGACATTAACATCTCACCAAACATACAGTTTAGCTCAGAATCAGTCAGGAGAGATTGCCTCCAAGGGCAAAAGGACCAAAATGTGAGAGGCACGTGGGTCGAAATCCTAACATTTACTGCTACTCGTGCCAGCAGTCAGTTTGCGCACTTTGCTCCTCCAACGACCACCAACAGCACTCCACTGTCGAACTGTCCGAGGCTTTGGAAAAATGTAAGCAAGAGGTTGTAGAACTCCAGGTGAAGGCAGAAAAGAAGAAAACCAAACTGAGCAGAGCAATGGAGATCACAGCACAGTCCCGCAAGAAACTGGACACCATGTTTAAAGCCACCAACAAGAAGATCTCCCAAAAGGCCGCTAGGATCAGAGAGATGGAGCAGAAACTGAAGCAAGAGGCCAAGAAGATCTACCAAGACAGAGTCAAGGTGTTTGACTCTGCATAAATAGTATCAATAACACGCAGCTGACACTAGCAGAGCAGACATTAGATGAGATGACCGAGATCCTGGCGCAAGAAATCACGACAGAGATATTACGTCTCGAGGAAAACTTCCTGCACTACCAAAGAGAACTGGCAGAACAACAGCCACAGATTGTTGAACTTCATTGAATTTCAAGAGAGTGGTGAGAGTGAGACCACACTTGGAGAGCTGACTCTGAAGGATGAGAGGAGGTCAGTGGAGTCAAATTTGACACCGGCGTCGGGGTGGAGACTAGAAAGAAAAATGAAACTGGACGGGAGGCATGCAGTTACTTCTGCTGCAGTTTTCTCCAATAATGAAATAGTCACAGAGGACAGCACATGCAAACAGCTATTGAAAAGACCCCAGCCCTGCACTGTGCCGGTTTGGGGAACAAAAGAAACTTATGTAACACCACACAATCTGGGCTCTTTTTACAAGGGAGCAAGCGCGGCTGAAATACTCGGGCATCAATAGATGTTGTCTGTCAGATTAGAACAGCCACCAGACAGACAGTAAATGAAGTAATGATTTTTTGAGGAATTTCAAAAACGGAAAATCTTGAAAATCCCACGGTTTTATGTCATGTAACTTCAAATTACACCCGGCAGCAAGTGCTTGTTTACCAAATTGTTGAACTGCATTGACCATCAGGAGTTGGAGATTGTGGAATAAATTGGATACTGGGTTTCAAATATTGAATTCGTTCAATTTCTACGCAGTAAGTAAGAATCTAGGATCACAAGATGATAGCTTACTTTGTAACGTAATATTTTTGTACTTGAGCATTTAAAGGAGAGCTGCAATCAATTTTGTTTTAATACAAACCTTCAAAATGCACCTTTGTGTCTCAGTTAACCTTATGTTTGACTTTTGTTTCACTATTACAAAGAGTATTTTACTGCCTTTTGTGGCTTTTACGCTGACAGGGATTTTCATATTCATGAGCAAAATAGTGATGTCATCCCAGGAAGAAAGCCTAAATGTTACATTAGTTTGTAGCCAAAAAGTGCTGTATTTTTGTAGTCAATGCTGGACCAAATTTTCTCTTCTTTGAAGATTCATTGTTGTTCATGTGCATACATTTCTTGAAAATGTTTTCAGTAAGTACATGTAGCTTCTGTGTTCACACTTTTAATAGAAAAACCTGTGTAATGAACTCTGTCTTCCCTGGATGAAATCACAGCAACAGCGCCCTCACTTGTCCTCTGAAGCACAGATAATTTTAAGTGTAAACATAGAGAGTTTTCATACACTGAAGAAGAGTACAAAGATGCAGAAAAATTGAGGCTAAAAAAAATTCACTGCGGCTACACTTTAAGTGACAGCTATGCGCACACTTAATAATTCTATGCTTGTATATGGCCGACAGTTCTCTCACAATAAGGACTGTGTAATATTATATCAGTGGGTCATTCCATAAATTTGCCGTCCAAAAGTGTTCCATTGTTCGTGTCCCTATTGTACCCGACTGGTTAATTTGCCGTTTAAGTATCACTGAAATTGACTTCACAATATTTCTTTTATTTGTTTGGCTAGTACTTTGGGTCACTCTTGGAGATAGAAAGCATTAAAGAATGTACTTGAATTACAAAAAGCTTAAACATGCCAAGAGGGACGCCAAAGCTGGACTGCAACATTATGGAATCAACCTATTGACCCTGAATGTACAGTATGTAACCTAGTAACTGTGTAGATCTAGATGTGAAGAAAGTTAGTTACAAAATACAGACACTCGTATGGATTCAGAAAATGCACATAATTTTCTGAACAGAAAAGGCATTGCTAATTAATAAATATATATATTCATTGTGAAAAGTCAAAACTACTGAACTATGTATCACTACAGGTATATTGATTTACCAACGAGCTTTTGTCAAACAGATCAAGAAAATTTTCTCTTTGTTGCACAACAACCAAATAATTTTGACAACGATCACATGATGAAAAGACCATGTGTAATTCAAGCGGCATCTTGTTCAAATTTTCAGCCAAAAACAGGTTGAATGCTGGTTGAATAAACAGATGCTTTTATAATAATTAATTCTGTGAAAAATGTGTAACAACAGTTGTTGAACCATCCCATGTTACACAACAAAATGTGAGTAATCCATTCACAAAATTTACAGAAACAAGTTGAAGTGGCATCGTGGCAAAACCAAAGTCCACACATATTTGTTGAAAAATGGTTCAGGCATACATGTACATGTAGGATAATTTTATGTCCTCAAAATGCTGGTCTTGTACACAAACAATATCATGAAACCAATGATAACATTCTGTTTAATTAATTGTTAAATTAACTTGTTACATTAGTTTAGTTCACCGTGAACTGGTGACCTGCAGAAGATAATTTTGTTTGGGGTTTTGCTTTGTTTGAAGCAGTTTCTAATCCTTGTTTTTTGTTTTGATTTTTGTAAATAGTTTCCTTGCTTCCATTAACTACAAGCAGAAGGGATGTCTTTTTTCTGTTTATACAAAAACCCCCATATTTTTTATCCTACACTTTGTTTAAACTTTCAGTCCAATGCAGATATTTCTGGGTGGCAATTTGCAATGAAAATATCAGATCGGCCAGGTTGCCATCAATCAACAAGTTTGTTTAGCCTCATCACAAGGACAGTGTGCATTTGCTGGTGTTCTGGACTTTGGGACCATCGACTCTCCAACACTGTGATTATGCAAATGTCTATCAACAGTACACAGAAAAGTGTGGCAAATATTAACCAATTTGGCTCAGCCTGGAATCATGTGATCAAACGGTACCTGCTAGTTCTAAATATAGAAGAGAGATAACCACATCATCATCTTTGTGAAAGCTGCTCTACGGCAAAACATCTAGCATATGCCTAGTGGAAGCAGTAACGTTACCACTGAATGACATGCTTCAGATACCGCCAACTACGTACACATCAGATAGTCTCAACGTTAAGTCTGTAAAAGCAAGCTCTACTTTTTCCTCCAAAGAGATAGGTAAGAACATTTCCAAGACACTGTATCCTGCTCTAAGATTAAAAGTGGTACATTGGCCACCAGGATTTTTTTTTTAATTTTGCAGGTTTTCTTCACTTTGCAGAGAAGCTAAGAGTAAGATTCGCACAATCAGCCGTTGAGGAGAGAATTAACGCCTTGTTTGATAGATTTTTTAAAATCTGAAATGTCACACAGTGTTGCGTGTTCATATTTGCACTTTAGTGCTAGATGTTTTACAGATTTCTCTGCATCATACCGGAAATAGAATGAAATGCCAATAAACACCTTGGCAAAAATGAGTTGTTTCTGTCAGTGAAGAATAACACCTCATAAACAACATGGATATTTTGTACAAGAAAAACACACGTCTTCCATGGGTAGGTACTGAAGGTAACCAGGATATGGTGCTAACATACCGGGACTGTGTCTCACAAGGCAGCATCTCAAAAGCCTCTAAAGTTGGGCCGGTGAGCATTCCCCACATCGAGACAACGATCCACTTTGCACATAGACTGTTCTGAGGCAGTATTCCGGTTAAAATGCTATATTGCAGTGCAATGGTGGCCATCTGTTCCGAATCATGCAACACTGTCTGAGACTGCTCCTTCAAGACTGTAACTGCTACCCTAAACAAGCATTTCTATTTGCTTCTTGAACAGATCGGAAGAAAATCCACAGAAAATTCTGACATCGAAACCAGGATAATGGCAGCTAGCAGAAGAGCAACGTTTCCCAAGAAGTTTAGGGAGCGCCAACTTGAATGCTCCATCTGCTGCAACCGTTTCACTGAGCCTAAATTTCTTGACTGTTTGCATACGTTTTGCTTGAAATGTCTCCACCATCTCGAACTGGGCAAAAATCCTCAAATTCTGAAAATTAAATGTCCCCTCTGCGGGCGCAACACCATGCTAGAAAGCAGTACACTCGAAGATCTACCTACTAATGTGACACTGAGTGCCCTGGTGGAGGAGTTTGCAATACTGGAACAGCTTCTACAAGGTCAAGGGTCAGAGATCAAATGTCAAAACTGTAATAACGAAAACCCAGCGGATTCATTTTGCATGGACTGTGCTCATTTTCTTTGTCAAGACTGTCGGAAGGCCCATGGGCGCCAGAAAAGATCCAAATCTCACAAAACCTACACAATGGCTCAGCTCCAATCAGGAGAGATTGCCTACAAGAGCAAACTAAGAGAAGAGCCAAAATGTCAACAACATCCAGATCAGAGCCGTAACATTTACTGTGAAACGTGTGAGCAGTTGGCATGTACAGCTTGCTCTGTTTTGAAACATGAAAAGCATTCGCGTGCTGATGTATCAGAGGCATTAAAAACATGCCAACAAGAAATTACAGAGTTTTTGAAGAACACAGAAAAGAAGAAAACAGAACTGAAAAATGCAACGACAAAAACAGCCGAGTCTCGCAAGAAATTGGACACCATGTTTGAAGCAACCAACAGGAAGATCTCCCAAAAGGCTGACAAGGAGGTTGCTAGGATCAGGGAGCGGGAGCAGAAACTGAAGAAAGAGGCCAAGGAGATCTACCAAGACAGAGTCAAGACACTGCAGACTGCTGAAGATGCCATCAACAATGAGCTGACAGCAGCAGAGCAGACACAGGACATGATGAAACAGCTCCTGGCTCAAGAAATCAAGACAGAAATTTTACATCTCAAGCAAAAGTTCCTGCGCTCTCTCAGGGAATTTGTAGAACAGCAACAAATAGTGCCAGAGAAGGTGCACTTCATGGCCTTTCAAGAGTGTGGCGAGACTGAGAAGACACTTGGGAGACTGATTCTGAAAGACGAGTGGAAACTAAAGCAAACGAAAACAGAGGGTGTAATTAATTCTGTTGCAGTTTTCTCCGATAATGAAATAGTTACAGTAGATGGTGGATACGAACAGTTGATAACTTATTTACCAAAAACAAACCCCCAAACCTCTTTCATCTCCCAAATGCCACACATTACAGATATAAAAGATCCAGTCAAAGTTGTAGTCAACAGACTAGACCATCTCATTGTCCTAGACGGTCCTGCAGTCAAGACCTTCAGCAGAGAATATCAACTCCTCCATCAGTTCCAGCCAGGAACTGATTCAGACAGCCAACCCACCTGCCTGGCAGTGGATGAGGACAATCTGATAGCTGTGGGCTACATGGCTAAGGAGATGATCAGCCTCCACAACCCAGATGGAACCCTCATCAGGAAACTAACGGCACCAATGATTGAAGATCAACTGGTTCTAAGCAACAAGCGGATCGTCTACACAAACTGTGATATGTGTAAGCTGGTATCCGAAGATTACAACGGTGGCATGGCATTCACAAAAGACATAAAAAGCCCACTGAGTGTATGCTGTGATGGACAAGGCAACATCTACGTTGCTAAAGGTCTCGATTCCTGGCAAAGTGAATCCAACATTC
The DNA here is from genome assembly GCF_001949145.1 of Acanthaster planci. Next base: position 320,684 of record NW_019091385.1, on the reverse strand, counting down.
ACGTCTTTGGTAGTGATGGTAGGCACAATGGGTGTGTCATTGCACACTCAATGCCTCCCGAGGGCATGATGTTCATGCCAGCAGGTGATTTACTATTGGGTGGAAAGGATTTTTTGCACGTGTATCAACGCGTGTGACTACGGGTGTTGCTGGTCCAAAGGTGACCAAGGAATTTTAATCAAAACTTTTTGAACATTTTGTAGCTCATTCGTAACAGGTTTCCAAAATATGGTATCCGGTACCTATAAAATTTTCAAGTGAACAAGAAATGTGCGACTGTCTCGCAATTGGTGACAAGCGTACTGCCCACAATTTGAAAGCACAAAATGATCAGAAAATTGGAATATGGAAAATCGATTATCAGTAAAAAAGAAGGAGGGATCCTTGAAAGTTTTTACTCAGAATGATGATTTGCAGTAACAAATTTTAACTTGGTATACAGGACAGCATTTCCTAGTAAATACTGAAACGTGTTTTGAACCGTGGCTGTGATGGGTTTTTATTATGCTCATGAAAGAAAAAGTATTCAGCAAATAACTACTGCCCCTCAAAGCCAAACTACGTGTCACATTTCTTCAAATCACACTGTTCATACAGAGAAGTTTGACTCTGGGAGTCAATTTGATACAGAGAGTAATTTTTACTCACTTTACATCACATTCAGACTGGTGCGTATATTTTCTGACAGAATGACTGTCAAGCTGTCCGGTGGTCTGGACCAGAAAAGAAAATTTATTCGAATAAACCAGACAAAAAGAGCAGCAATTTTGGTTCAGCACCAAGTTTAAACGAAGATGATGTAGAGAAATCTACCGGTAGGGTGAACAGTTGAAGACCGTGATAAACACCCTTTTTTCCCATGACTACGGCCAAAATCCAATTTAACTGCATTACAGAATTTAAACTGCCTTGACTTGAGGGTCAGGTCCAATGAGGTAATGAGGGCTGAGCAGTAAAATGGATATTTGGGATTCAATGATTGAAAAGATTCAAAACAGTACAGGATCTAAATTAGTTTAGTTCATAAATTGTCATTGACATAGCACGTAGCTTTTTCTTTGCGACATAAAACTATTGCACTCAGAATATTAGCGACGACTTATTAAAAAACTTGAAATACATTACATGTCTATAAAAAATTACATGTGTAAAAATGTATTGCATCATTGTTTTACAAATAGTGGAGGATACAGTGTACCTACATGTAGATGAGTTGAGATTGGGATATCAAAGAAATAAATTCACAGTTGCTAGAACTGTCAGTTGTCAGAAAATCACCCAAATTGTATGGCTAGTTTGGAAGAAAAACCTACCTGTACATGTACCTGTTGGAAACCGTCGTTTGTCTTTCTCGTCAAGATGAATGAAACAAAGGTTACGAATGTTGTGAATTTTTTTGCATATGTTGTTTATCATGAGTTGTAGCAGTTTAGCATTCTAAAATTTACAGCAAAAAGCCAAATTTAGTTTTGCTAAAAATACACAGTGGGCTTGTTGAAAATCTTCTAGGCTCATGAAAAGAATAAGTTAACTTGCCTGGAGGGCTGGTAAAAAAATCAATAAATCAAAAATAAAGGTCAGGTCCTGAATTTGACAATCTTTTTATCATAAAAATGCCACCCACATACATGTATAAATGGATACCAAGAGCAGAGATTAGAAGCGTGAAGAGAGAAAACCTCACAAGTACACACTCTTTGACTCACTGACAATGCATGTAGCAAGCATGCAGCTATTTACATGTCACCCTGTTCATTCAGGTAAGGTAACAACTTGTGACATATGGTATAATGTGATCCGCTGGAAGACTGAGGGAGGAAATAACTTTAGCATGTTTTTGTTGTCTCTGTACCATTTGAGTTGCAACTTCAAAGTACTTGACAGAGAAAAACAGGCCAAATTAAGCAAGAGAAAGTAGACCCAACTGGCCTAGTTGTTTGCATGAGACACTTTTAAAGCCTGCATTCAACTTCATAACAGGTGAGTCTTGGCTGTCTTTGGTTTGTTTTTTTTATGCAGTTGAAAAGCAAATCCAACCAACTAAAATCAAGCAAATTACAAAGTGAACTCGTGTCGAAAGTTTTCAAGCAAACATGTATATGTGTCTATCTGTATTACGGATTCCAGTGCTTAATGTACTACTGACAGGTGGACTCTACACTCCATCCATTCATTCATTCATTCCTACAACTGTTAAGTCGTGGGGGGAGGGACTTGAAGGCAGAAGCTACTGAAGTTTTCTACACGCTGGTCTGTCAGGGGCCTGGGTCAAGGTGTCCTGTAGAGGCATACTGGTCCATTCCTTGATGTTGTCTGACCAGCTCTTCCGTTGTCGGCCTCACTTCCACCCGCCCTCAATGGTGCCTCGCATGATAGTTTTGCAGAGGCTGTCATGTCGTACGATGTAACCATACCAGAGAAGTTTCCATCGCTTCACAGTGGCAAGGAGTGGTTCTTGGGACCACCAGGCTCTTGACTTTGTCCCTGACATACTTGTTTGTCTTGTGCTCCAAGTAGGAGAGGCTTAGGAGTATCCTCAGGCATTTGGTTTCAAATGCTTGAATTATGTTCTCGGTACCTGCCAGAGAGGGTCTATGACTTGCACCCATACAGTAGAATGGAGAGCACGAGTGCTTTGTGGAGCCTGAACTTAGTTGGGAAGCCGATGTTACTCCTCTACACCCTGTTGAGCCTTGCCATCGCTGCAGTTGCTGTGGCGATCCGGATTCGGATTTCTGCCGTGCAGGAGCCATCTTTGGACTGTGTAGCTCCCAGATATTTGATGGATGTTACTTCTGCCAGAGGCTCGCCGTTAATGGTGATGTTAGAACTGGTGTTGTTTAGGGAGTTCACCATGACCTTCGACTTCTCCGTGATCACCTCCACACTGTATGTGCTAGCTCATCTGATCAAATTGTTCTTCAGGTCTTGGAGCTCTTGGTTGGAGCCATCTATGAGGTCAATGTCATCTGCGCAGCGGGGGTTGAAGACTGGTCTTCCTCCAATGGAGATGGAGGTGTGGTGGTCGTACAGGGTGTTCAGCATGAAGGTAGGTAGAGGTTGAAGAGAACCGGCGGGAGCAAGCAGCCCTGCCCAATGCCAACTGTTGTCTGGGAAAAACTCACCAAGCTGGTTGTTCAGGAGGACTGCGCAGCTGGAGTGCCGGTACAGGGACTGGATGGCCTGGACGAGGCCTTCTTCTTTGTTGAAGTCTCGGAGTACACTCCATAGACCTTCATGCCAGACTCTATCAAAGGCTTTCTTGAAGTCCATGAAGTTGTGGAATAGTTCCCGCTGGTGCTATAGGTGCTTCTCTATAGTTATTCTGCAGTTGAAGATCTGTTCCAATGTGCTTCGGCTGACTCTGAATCCTGCCTGCTCCTCAGACAGTACCTCCTCTGCCTTCGCCTTCGGCCAGTTGAGGATGACGCGAAGCATCACCTTGCTGAGGTGGCTGATGAGGCTGATGGTGCGGTAGTCCTGGCACTGCCTGAGGTTGCCCTTCTTTGGTAGAGGGATCACTAGGGACTGGGACCACTCCACAGGCCATTTCCTCTCCTCCCAGATCTTCTGGCAGAGTGTGCTCAGCACCTTGACTGTCTCACACATTACAGTGCAAAAGATATTTACTGTAAATATTATTCAATAGATGCCTTTTTTATTTTGTTTCCAGGTTGTGCACAGATGTGTGAACTGTACCAGTTCTTAGCCTCAGCAACAAAATATGGGAACAAGAGGTGTAGCTGATTTTCAACGAAACATCAGTGAGTGTCATCTAGAATGCTCCTTCTGCTTCAACCGATTCACTGAGCCCAAATTTCTTGACTGCTTGCATACTTTTTGCTTGAAATGTCTCCACAATATCAGTCAGAGTGAAGATCCCCAAATTCTAACACTTGAATGTCCTCAGCGCAGACATGAAACCACTCTGGCAAACAAAAGGTTGGAGGATCTGCCGACTAACATCACCCTGAGTGCCCTAGTGGAGGAGTTTGCAATTCAGGAACAGCTTCTACAAGGTCAAGGGTCAGAGATCAAATGTCAAAGCTGTGATGAGCAAAATCCGGCAGCTTTATTCTGCATGGACTGTGCTTGTTTCTTGTGTCAAGACTGCCAAGAGGCTCATGGCTGCTTGAAAATAACAAAATCTCACAAAACCTGCACAGTGGCTCAGCTTCAATCAGGAGAGATTGCCTACAAGAGCAAACTAAGAGAAGAACCAAAATGTGACAAACATCCCCAAATGACTCTTAACATATATTGCAGCACATGTGAGCAGTTCATGTGCACACTATGTCCTTTTTGGGAACATCGACAACATTCTCATGCTGACATATCTGAAGCTTTTGATAAATGCAAAGAAGAAATTGCAGAACTGATGGAAAAGTTTGAAATGAAGAAAAAAAGTTTAATAATACCAAGAAAGACACAGCCGAGTCCCGTAAGAAACTAGACACCCTGTTTGAAGCCACCAACAAGATGATCTCCCAAAAGGCCGACAAGGAGGTTGCTAGGATCAGGGAGATGGAGCAGAAACTGAAGCAAGAGGCCAAGGAGATCTACCAAGACAGAGTCAAGACACTGGAAACTGCTGAAGATGCCAACAATACACAGCTGAAAGTAGCAGAGGTGATACTGGATGAGATAGACAAGCTTCTGGCTCAAGAAATCAAGACACAGAGTTTACATCTCAAGCAAAAGTTCCTGCACTCCATCAGAGAACTGACTAAACAACAGCCGTATGTAGTGCCTGAAAAGTTGTGCTTGATTGACTTTCAAGAGTATGAGAGTGAGAAGTCACTTGGTAGGCTGATTCTAAGGAGAAAACTCTACTTTGAGATTTTAGAAAGAAAGAGCACTGTTTATGAATGTGGTGGCATCTGTCGCATTTTTTTAAACTGGCAGCATGGTTCCACGGTAACAGTTGAAAGAAATAAAGTTGAAAAAAGCCAGTGAAAGTTAGTTTTGCTGACAAATACCCACTCTTGTGAAAATTCCTCTAGGTTTGTTCCTGGCAGGCTAGTTACTAAAAAAAGCCGCGAGTCAAAATCTGACATGCATTCTTTATCACAAAATGCCAGATATGTGCAAGGATGACAGGAGGCATAGCTGTGTAAGCCAGGCTGTATCAGGTTCATCGACAATGGCAAACTGGGGTGGCACTTTATGGACTAATCGGGGGAAGGTGAAGCAAAAGAACTGCAGGAGCTTCCATAGCAACAACAACTGCATCAGACACAATGAGTAGGGATGCCCATGTTGGGAATTCAAGGACTGCCTTGCAGTGGAATCACGATTGGCCGCTCGTGTAGGTGTGTTTGCGCATGCGCCAAACATTTTGAAAATGGTGCCCCTCATTATCTCTTATGAATATTAATTTTTAATCCCTTGGGAGATAAACTTGAGACGACTCTCCAATTACATCCCCTCTTTCCAGTGACGACATCGTATCTGGCGGCTTCTAGTCACCCCAGTTGCTTAGATGGATTCATCAAAATGATAAATATTTTTTAAATGATAAAAATTATTCCATTCCAAAGTAAATTTATGCAAGGTCAAATTTTCGACACATTTTTGAATAAAATCGTTAATTTTTTCAGTATTTGTCAGAAAAAGTACGGATATTTTTAAAACCGCATTTTTTACAGTAATCTACCTTCTTAAATTTGGTGAACGAGGGTCCAGTGTTCATTATTTTTGCTGCGGGAAGACAGCTAAAATTTTTTTTAGTCATGAAAACCCACCCTTA
>NW_019091385.1:287118-309440 GCF_001949145.1 Acanthaster planci | reverse complement strand
ACACAGTGGCTCAGCTTCAATCAGGAGAGATTGCCTACAAGAGCAAATTAAGAGAAGAACCAAAATGTGACAAACATCCCCAAATGACTCTTAACATTTATTGCAGCACATGTGAGCAGTTGATGTGCACACTATGTCCTTTTTGGAAACATCGACAACATTCTCATGCTGACATATCTGAAGCTTTTGAAAAATGCAAAGAAGAAATTGCAGAACTGATGGAAAAGTTTGAAATGAAGAAAAAAAAGTTTAATAATACCAAGAAAGACACAGCCGAGTCCCGTAAGAAACTAGACACCCTGTTTGTAGCCACCAACAAGAAGATCTCCCAAAAGGCTGACAAGGAAGTCGCTAGGATCAGAGAGATGGAGCAGAAACTGAAGCAAGAGGCCAAGGAGATCTATCAAGACAGAGTTAAGACACTGGAGACTGCTGATGACGCCAACAATACACAGCTGACAGTAGCAGAGCAGACATTGGATGAGATGAACCAGCTCCTGGCTCAAGAAATCAAGAGTGAGATTTTGCATCTCAAGCAAAAGTTCCTGCACTCCATCAGAGAACTGACTAAACAACAGCCATACGTCGTGCCTCATATGTTGTGCTTCATTGACTTTCAACAGTATGAAGAGACTGAGAAGTCACTTGGTAGGCTGATTCTAGGAGAGAAATCTACAATACGTTTTGAGAAAGAAAGAAAACTGCACATGAATTATGCAGTGGAATCTGTCGCAGCTTTTTCCAACAAAGAAATAGTCACAGTAAAAAAAGACTTAAAACATCTAGTAACTTATATTCCAGAAAGCAACCCAAAATCCCGCAATTGGATAAATAATCCAGATATCAAAGATCCACGTCAGGTTGCGGTGAACAGAATAGACCAACTCGTTATACTAGATGGTCCTGCAGTCAAGACCCTCGACAGAGTATCCATGGGCCGGTATCAACTCCTCCATCAGTTCCAGCCAGGAACTAATTCAGACAGCAAACCAACCTGCCTGGCAGTGGATGATGACAATCTGATAGCTGTGGGCTACAAGGCCAAGGGAGAGATCAGCCTCCACAACCCAGATGGAACCCTCATCAGGAGACTACCAGCACCAATGATTGAAGATCACCTGGCCATCAGTAGGAAGCAGTTAATGTACACCAACTACGACATGTGTACGCTGGTATCCAAAAGTTACTCCGGTGACACTGAGTACGTAAAAGATGTAGGCAGCCCAAGGAGTGTGTGCTGTGACAGTCAAGGCAACATCTACGTTGCCAGCCATCTACCCTATTTGGCAGGTAGGGCAACCATTAAAGCTTTCAGTCATGACGGTAAATTCCTCGGATGTGCAATCCAGGAATGCATGTATCCATACAGCATGACCATCACACCCAAAGGTGATCTAGTGCTAGGTGGATGGGATTTGTTGGAGATCTATCATCATGTGTGACTGCCGGCAACGCTGCTGAACATTGGAATGACAGTAACATGGGATCATCTCGATGTTTACATGTAAAATGCATGTTACTGATTCCTTGCAGATTTCCAGGAAAAACCGTGAACCTTGTTTTTATCAAAATACGACTTTGAACACCTGGTAATTGCATAGGATGTAAAAATTGGAATATTTGTTGTACCTGTACACGACTAAAATTTGTATCAATTTGTTGGCATTGGGCGGTACTATTAGTCCAAATTAAGACAGAAACTAGGCAAGTGGGGAGTTGTTATATTTAATTTGAAGAATTCCACTTCAACTTTCAAGCGAATTTATTTTAGACAACATGTACACCAAGAATATGCAATTTCTTCGACAGTTGTGAACGTTACATGAGGCTCTTCCTAAGATGAAATCCATGCTTTGATATGACAGTCGCACACTTTTAACGTCAAATTGTTTTGCTCTGTATAAGAACAAAATTGTTATGTTAGTAATAATGTGTTTTCATACACAGCTTGTACATGTACATGTATGAACATTTTACCTTACACGTGCATGTGAGTGCACTTTTGTGAAGATAAAAAAGTATGTGCATTGTTCTTTTGTTACCCCAAAATATGACCTACATGTACTAGTAAACCCTTTATACATGTAGGTTAAACCCAGGTGAACAGTTGTCTTACTGAAAAGAACATGTGACTTGACTTCCTCGATAAGAAAATTTAATAATATTTTTATTCATTTTGCAATGTCTAAATGCCTAAGTTTTTTTAAAAAGTGATTAACTTCTGCCAGATACATGTAAGGAGTCTAAGACTGGACATGTCCACTCGCACAACCTATTTAAGTACATTGCATTTGCTTTAATTTTAAAAAAAATGACACAATGGATTTATGGATAAATCTACAACAGTCTCATTTTAAATTTAACTTAGTTACAATCTATCCAATCCCAGTCCTGTTTATCAATTTGTTTTTCAGTTTACGCTAAGAACATTGTCCACTTGTACAAGATACATGTATACATGTACATCTGACAACTGTTTCTCGGATACAAGATTAGGATTGCAGAGGGAAAAGATGAATAGGTTTTCATCATTTTGCTCCAATGAATTCCCCATTTTCTTTTCCCATAATGCATTCCTTTTTAATTAATTTTGATGCTCATCACACTAGTTTTATGTTTACTTTCTCAACTGGAAATACAAATCATGCAAAATTAATTGATCTCTACTTCTTCACATTTGTTAAAGAAATCAAGTCCAAGAAAGGGGAAAAAATTCACTTCGTGGCCACCGATTTCACTTTGACTTCATGACAATAGGCAGGGTTTAACTGACTGTGCATGGAAGCTCATTCATATTCATGAAAGGTAAATTATGAAGAATTGAATCATATGATCCACTGGCAGATAGAGGAAATCAACCTGGCTGCCATCTTTGCTCATACTGTTGTACTGCAAACTTTTAATAAAAATTTCCAAGGACAGTAACCTTATCTCAACAGTCCACACATAGCCAGGTTGGCTAAGTTCATTTACAGAGGAAGCAGATTTTTTAATGTACACGTAGGATTTGCTGAAGGCCACATTTTTAAGAGCAATTTTTTTCCAGCCTTATCATATTTGCCAGAGTTAAGAATTCAGTGAAACAAGGAACTTTGAAAGCTCTTAAACTTTTTGACCACCCGGATGGATACATGAGAGCAAATGTGGTAAATATTAACCTACATGTATATTTACTCAGCATATCACATGCTTCTAAGATATGCTGCTAACGGTGAAACTGGGGGAGTGTCCGTACTGCTGTCTTTTTCGATAATTTTCATGGCACATTTCAGTCGGAGCCTTGCGGTGGTTGTGCCTTTATCTTAAAGTGGCAGATTTGAATGGCAGACAGCTAACGACATCAAGAATACTTCATGCACCATGAACAAACTTAATAGTATCCGGTAAGTGTCTCTTCTCTTCAAAAGATTGTGGTTGGGTACATATAAATGACACTTGCAGTCTTGCAGATATGTAGGTGTTACTCCGCCATGTTGATTCTCTCAAGACAGCATTCACACTGGCATCATCTGGAAGCAAGCTTAAATCTCCTACATATCTTTGTTTTGTTGTACTATTGGGATACCCCACTTTTGGGTCAGGATAAGACACTCTCCGTTTTTCCTGGGACCTCATTCAGCTCGTTCTACTATCTGGGATCCAATTTATTCCTGCCCTCATGACACCTAGGTACAATTTTGTAAGTTTACAAAGCATTCTTTGATTTCCAAGAGCCATTACATGTAATGCAAATTACCTGCAAAACAAACAAAACAGTTTACAATTTCAATGACATACATGTACAGTTAACCCTGGTCAAATTACACAAGTCACCTTTAACAAGGACAGGAAAAGGTCACATCAGACCCCAAATTTACACAATGACGTGCTGCATTTCATGTTCCTCAGTGCACAGTAACTACAGCTGTTTCATGTGAACTACCCCACCTTCACAGAAAACAGCCGTTGGGCACATGGTACAGGATATGATGTCACTTCCCATGGGTGACAAGAGGTTTGTGTGACAAAGACTTTGCTGAGCAAGAAACACCGACTACTGACTACCACAAAAACCACAGTTCATTTGTCTACACTCTTGCAGGTATGTTAAATTCTTATTTTACCTCATAATCACAAACCACGGCACTGAAGACAGGAACATTCACAGCAGGGCAATACTGCAGACTGCATTTAACCCGCCAGACCCGTGGACCCCATGTTTTTGCTGACTATGGAGTCATGGTCGACTTCCTTCCTAAGGAGCATGTTGCACTTAATGCGCTCTCACTCTGCTGCATAGCAAGCTGCAGGGTACAGTCTGCCCGGACTTGGAAATTTTCCCTCACAACCTGCTTTAAGTTGTGGACTGCTTCGTTCTCAGAGGGCCCTGACTCGATTGCTGCGTAGCCAGCTACAAGGTAGTCCCTTTCCACTGAACCATCTACATGGTGCATGGTTTCAATTCCACCTTGCGGCCAGTGATTCCTTAGGACATGTTTGCACTGGACTTTTTTGGGTCAGACTTACTGAGGCGATGGCTGCTTTTCCCATTTTAAGTCCAGTGCAGAAATCCAAAGAAGTTTTCCTCTTGGTTACTTTCCCTGCGCCGTGCGGCCATTTTTACAAGCCAACTTCTCTCAAGGAAAAATTCCCAAGACACTTTTCCAAAAAGCCCAGTGCGGACAGTGTAAGTCCGTAAAAGCACGAGAAAGTGGCCCGGAAGGGCGTACATCCGGCCCAAGCACAATGGCATATCCCATACAGGGAAACTATGCATGTTTCTATGCACATTTCACTGCAGTGTGGTATGTGGAGACAATTTTCAGTACATTTGCTCCTCTTTTTGTCCCAACCCTGGCAGAAATTATTATTAACACTGTTGAAAGATTAACTGGTGTCAAGAATACACCATTTCCATTTTCATGAGGATGAATGTAGTGTTTAAGGACAAAAACAAATGCAGAAAGGTCACACAAAGCCCCCTCATAAGTCACTGCATTACCAGCTTGATTACTTATCCCGTGATCTCAGTAAAATTTTCCCGTGTCAAAAGTCCAAGTGCGGGACAGTGATCACATGACCATTTCTCATTTGACCATCGACTCGGTAAAACCCACAGAAGAAAAAGTCCAGTGTGAATACGGCTTTACTGGTGGAGTAATCTGCAATTACTGGTATTCCACAGTCAGAGCATGCTAGAGTATAGGGACGAATAGAGGGTTTGCATAGCTGCCATCTTGCAGGCCAGTGCTTTTGTTCCACACGGCAGCACAAAGGAGGTTTCCCTGTAGAACAAAAGCACTGCCCTGCATGATGGCTACAACGCAAAGCCTCTATACACAAGTAGCTTCCATTCCTCACGCTTTACCAAAATTCGGCACTTGTAATCATTCCTTCATTCTTCTGAGAGTAATTTTGTTGATTTCCGGATTAATAACTCATCTTTTGGGGGGCCTGGCAACCATTTCTCACGATAAGATTTCATTTGACAGATTTGTTTAAATTTGACTGGCATTGGCAACAAAAGGTTTGTGCATGTATATGATTCAAGGAGTGCTGCTGTTCCATATTATAGCCAATTGTAAAAACAGTAAGACCACAGAAAACTGACAAAAATACCGGTATTTCTATTTGATCATAGCACAAGTCTGGAAGCATATTTCTGCTGCTCCTTTCTGACCAAACAATGGCGACCAGCAGGGCAGCTGAGGTTCTGGAGAAGATCGGTGAGCGTCATCTGGAATGCTCCATCTGCTTTCAACGTTTCACGGAGCCCAAATTTCTTGATTGTTTGCACACTTTTTGCTTGAAATGTCTCCACAATCTCAAACTCAGAGAAGGTCCCCAAATTCTGAAACTCAAATGTCCTATGTGCAGACATGAGACTATGTTAAAAAGCGATAGCCTTGAAGATCTGCCGCCTAACTTCACGCTGAGCGCCCTGGTGGAGGAATTCGCAATACAGGAACAGCTTCTACAGGGTCAAGGGTCAGAGATCAAATGTCAAAGCTGCAATGAGACAAATCAAGCGACATCATTTTGCATGGACTGTGCTCATTTTCTTTGTCAGGACTGCCAAAAGGCACATGAACGCTTGGCAATAACAAAATCTCACAAAATCTACACCACTGCTCAGATCCAATCAGGAGAGATTGCCTACAAGAGCAAACTAAGGAAAGAACCAAAATGTGAGAAACATCCAGATCAGAATCTTAACATTTACTGCGATACATGTGAACAGTTGGTATGCACAACTTGCTCCGTTCTGAAACATGAAAAGCATTCTCGCACTGAAGTATCCGAGGCTTTTGACAAATGCAAACAAGAAATTGCGGCAGTCATGGCAAAGATGGAAAAGAAGAAAGCGGAACTCAGTAATGCAAAGAAACACACAGCTAAGTCTCGCAAGAAACTAGACACTATGTTTGAGGCCACCAACAGGAAGATCTCCCAAAGCGCTGACGAAGAGGTTGCTATGGAGGTTGCTAGGATCAGGGAGAAGGAAAAGAAACTGAAGCAAGAGGCCAAGGAGATCTACCAAGACAGAGTAAAAATATTTAATGCTGCTGATGACGCCAACGACGCACAGCTGACCGTAGCAGAGCAGACACTGGAGAAGATGCACCAGCTCCTAGCTCAAGAAATCAAGACGGAGATTTTACATCTCAGGCCGAAAATCTTGCACCCCGTCAGACAACTGACAGAACAACCACCGCAGTCGGTGCCCGAGAAGTTGAACTACATGGATTTTCAAGCGAGTGAGGAGACCGAGAAGTCACTTGGAAGGCTGATTCTGAAGGACGAGACCGAGTGGCGATTGAAGAGCGAAATGAAGCTGGAGGGGAAATACGCGGTCACTTCCGTTGCAGTCTTCTCCAACAATGAAATAGTCACCGTGAACAGCAAACTCAAACAGCTGATGACATATTTACCGACAAGCAACCCTCAATCCCCTTTCTCCCACAAAATTCTACAAATTCCAGTTCTTGCGGGTCCACGCAAGGTCGCCGTGAACAGCTTGGACCAACTCGTCGTACTTGATGTCCGTGCAGTCAAGATCCTCAGCCGGGAATATCAGCTCCTCCATCAGTTCCAGCCAGGACATGATTCGGACAAGGTACCGACCTGCCTGGCCGTGGACGAGAACAACCTGATAGCTGTGGGCTACAAGGGAAAGGACGAGATCAGCCTCCACAAGCCCGATGGAATCCTCATCTGGAAACTACGGGCGCCGATGATTGAACACGAACTGGTCATCACCAACAAGCAGCTAATCTACACCAACCACAACGTGGGTAAATTGGTGTGTAAAGATTACAATGGGGGCACGGTGTTCGAGGTAGACACACGTAGGCCACTGGGCGTATGCTGCAACAGTGAAGGCACCATCTTTGTTGCGGAAGGCCTACGCTCTTCACCAAGTGCAGCAAACATTCACGTCTTCAATGCTGACGGCGAATATATTGAATGTGTCATCAAGCAATGCATTTATCTTCTTGGTATGACCTTCACACCTGCCGCCCATCTGGTGATGGGCGGATGGGATTTCTTGCAAATCTACCATCGTGTGTAATTACATGTACATATATTGCCACTGAAAATCCCTCTTCAAAACAGCCCCCAAAGTCTACTCAAAGATGAAGCAAATCTACATCACTCATTCTTGACAGATATTTAAGACGACTGATACCGTAGTTCCCTTTAAGCATACACAAATATACCCAGATATACCCAAAACAACTTGCAAATGGCGTCACAACTTGTAAAATTGTGTTTTCTTGGTAGCCAACTTACTGACGTTGGCACTGCATGCAGGAGATATTGGTGTGCTGGGGCAGTTATCAGCGGGTAGTTAAAATTTAAAACCATGTTAAACCATGTTACGGTGTGTAGTCACAAACTATGACCTAAAGCCCAAATATGAGGTATCGTCAGAGACCAGACCCCTCACAAACTTCCAATAAAAATAAATACATCACATTTCAAATTACTCAAGCAAATAATCCCTCCCGATGAAAGCATTTTCTGCCAACAAGTCAACCATCAAAACACTTCCAACCATTTTGTTCTGCCATTCTACATTCGTTTGAGGTGAAGTGGCTGTGATTTAAGTTTTCTTGTTTATCTGACAAAATCAAAAAACAAGTTATCGCTGCTGTCAGACAAATAAGGCCAGGTGATAAAAATTACCTTTTGAGTTTCTTGATTTATAAAAGAAAGTTTGGCTTCTTTGAGCAAAACAATTTTTTTCGTTAGGAGAAATGTTGAATGTTGTATACATGTATACCTGTGCTGTCAGAAAATGTGTACCAATTAGTTATGACCCCCAATGTACGAGTAAAGCAAAGTTACCATGGCGACTAGAACACAAATGGTTGGACAACGGTTGGGCAAAGCTGTTAAGCAGTCATTCGGAAAGTCACAATTTTGCGGAAATTCTGGCAAAATAGAGGCAACTCATTTTAAATACGAAGAGAAAACAAAGGGTGAGAAGTCTGTAAATAATAACTACATGTACATGTATATGGTCTGCCGTTAGTGTCGCTTGTCAAGTTTTTGTCTTATAAGACATTTCTGCGTCAAACTGTCTTCTGAATATGCCTCTGTATTAGCCCCCTTTTCTCATTTGCGTTTAACTATTTATTCTTATATTTAAAAAAAAAGTCTTTCAATGATCGACCTTCGGTATGGTATAGCCATAACAGACCCAAATATTGAGCTAAAAAAAGCAATCGATCAATCCTTAGCAACATGTCACAAGTATAAAACCCCTAAATTGAACTCCTTGGGCTCCTTGTGATGAAGCACTGGTGATGATGGTTACAATATTCAGAAACAAACACTGCACAGCGTTTCAGGACAGCGGAAGGACGGGAAAGGACTTACCTCCTCGTTTTCCAATGGCAGACATATCTCTAACAGCAGCTGCACGGCGGTGCTCTCCTGCGCGGCAATGAGGGCGCTCTTCAGCTCCTCCCTCTCCGGGTCGGTGGGCTGAGGGGTCAGTCCCTGCTCGGGCCGCCTGAGGATGCTGGGGCTGGACTGGAGATGGGTGGCCAGGAAGGCTCTGGACGCGGCCAGGTAGGCGGTCAACATCTGCATGACCACATCCAAGATTGGCGGACACCTAAGTCACAGAAATCAATTTATGTATAGTTGTTGTTGAAGACAGCGATATGTCCAGATAATTTTCTGTGAAGCTGCCGAAAAAGGTATTTAACTTAAGGCAACATGATAAACAAGAATAACGATTCAGCAAAACTGACCTGAATACTCTGAGATCACATCTGAGCACGATCAGTGGATCCAGCGTGATGTCTTCCTCAGTGAACGGTACCACTGGCTTTGTGCACACCAGCGCATTCACGGTCATCACTCGCAACCTCGACAAAACAACAAATCACGCTCTTAAAAACCAAGAAAAACCACCCTCAAAAGAAGTACACAATAGGTCCAAGCTTACCAGCTAGGATGTCAGGCAAACTATACTGCCTATGACTGGTACTCCGCTGATACCTTGCTTAAAACACGACAAATTGACTCAAATGTGGCAGAATTCAGGTCGGTTCTAACTTCCTATTTTCTTCCATCCACTAGACGTTGAACACAAGCCAATAACATTTCAATAGGAATGCATTCTTTGAACTCAACTACAACAGCAAATCCCATGTAGACAGAAAGTGAATAGTCCACAGATTCCTGGATCTATCAAAATCTTTACAATCAATCGTTAGACTGTAGAGGCGTTGGGCTAGCAACAATGAACAGTTTTAAAATGTTTCTGTCGATATCATCACACATAAACCCAAGACTCAATAGGCTAAAAGGTAACAAATATGACTAATCCATTGCTTGTACTAGACCATGCAGCCTGTGATAATGATTCAGCATGGATGAACGCTGCCACTGAGTTTCAAATTAATGCTTTCTTGTGAGCTGAAAAAAAAATAATAAAACTATTCATACCTTACCAACAAGCATAAGGAATGAAAAATTTAAGAAGAAGAAACAGTTGCAAAACACGGACGAAGACTTACATCATAAAGACACTTTTTTCAACAGTCGCTAAGGAAATGTTTCAATTCTTACTTTCTGAGCATGACCGTGTTCAGCATCCTCCACAGCTTGACGGCCAAGGTCACAACTTGTCGAGGCACCCTTTCACCCAGCAAGCCAGGGAGGCTGTCCACCAGAACCTCGGCAAAATCCATCAGGTGATGAGGTTCTGACTGACAGAGGCGTCTCAGGAGGAGGAGAGATTCCGACGGGTCCTCGCGGGCGTGCTGCAGGGCTGGGGTTCAAAAAAGACAGAGCCTTGAGGATTATAACTGAAAAAAAAAAAATCGGTGGAATTTCTTCCGGAACTTGCAGACAAGAACTTCACCCTTACCATGCCTAGTCCAACAAGATTCGGTGTAATTCTTGCTCAATCTTGGTGTTTTAACCCCTTTGCACCGGGAGGGCGGCAAAAGCCGCCGTAAAAATTGAGATCCTCAGCCCGCTTTTCAGCTGTAGCTATTATTCTCAGCCAACGCTCGAGCGAACACAGTGAAAGAAGGCAGACCCTGGCTCTTGTATATATGGTAATTGGTCTTTGTGCGCCGCCCAGAAATGAAAAGATCGATTTTGCCTCCCAGATTCCATGGGTTCTCACCCAGAATATTCCTCTGAGGTTTTCCTCCCACCTCTAAAACTGTAACTGCTTCTCACTGTCTCCTCTCTACAGGTTTCTTCAGGCTTACGAGCTATAATGGCTAAGGTGTTTTTGAGGAGTCCTTGGTTTCATTACCAGAAATAATGGTAACAAGCACAGGACAAGGATGTGTACCCAAGACAATACCGGCGATTCACATCGGCGTGCCTCCAACAGTTTGCAATGCGTCGGCCAATCACAATGCACGAAATCTGTCGACCCTTTCCAAGCACGCATTGGGTCCACAGATTACGCATTTTGTGATTAGCCAAAGCGTTGCAATCTCTTTGAGGCATGCTATTGTGAAACGCCCGTATTCCCTCAGGATCTGAGTCGAATCAGGCACCGACTCACCATTCCGAAGTCTCGCAGGGGAACACTTGGAGGCGGGGGCCCCGCCCTGCCGTTTCTTCCTCTCTCTGCCACCCACTTCTTCCTCCATTAACTCCTCCCCTAGCCAGTCCTCCACCAGGCACAAGTGGGGGTAGTGGGTGGCCAGGAGGCGTAGGAGGGAGGGGTAGAGCCCGGCATAGTCTGGCTGGTGCCGCTGGGCTTCATGGAGGAGATACTTGATGGGGATTTGGGAGGTGAGCTTAGAGGAGTAGGACTGGGGCCGCTCGTTGTGCATGACTGTGTCAAATATTTCAAACATAATTACAGCTCTAAAAACTGAAACCCATTCCTAAAATAGTGAAATCCATCAGGACGGCATTTATCTCCCGTTTCCTTGACATCAAATAACCGAGAATATGTTTATTCCCCCCCTGGGTGGGATGCTCATCCATCACAGGCCAATCCCAACTACTGCTGGCACTTATTTATCCTCCTGGTGGAGAGAGGCAAAGTTAGAGTAAAGTGACTTGCCTGTGGGCACATCACATGGCTAGTTTCAGCTTAGCACAAAAACATGCTTAGCAACAATTTCTCAATAGTAGCGGCATGATATTTCAAAACGGCATTTTCCAATGTAACCTCAGTAAACGTCTCAAAATTAATCTGAGCCAGTTGGGGACATGGTCAGAAAGTAAAGTCTTAAACTGAAATGGATAAAGACAAACCTACCCAATGTTTTCATGTTGCTGAGCACACAGTCCTCATAGAGCAGTAAATAGTACAGCATCAACAGCTGAACCGTCAATCCGGACCCGCCCTCCCCGGCCACACCCGGATCCTCAGCAAGAACCGACGCCCGCAACAGCGAAACGTTGGAGGTCTTGTACACAGATAGGATCTCCCTCTCGGTGAGTGGTTCGTTCCGGTACTGCTTAGTACCTGATTGGGTGGGCACTACCACCGAGGTTACATAGGCCTCCAGGAGGGGTGGGCAGAGGGGATGGAGGGGAGGGGCACTGTGGCAGATCTGCTTAAAGATCCAGTCCTAGACAGGATAAAAAGGTCAAAATTGAAAAACTGCAAATTATTTGACGTTTCAAAGAAATCAAGTTTGAATAAATGTTCCAACGGTGAACTCAGTAATATTTCATTTCAATTTATGTTACACATGTCGCCTGGTACGGAATGGATTCTTTTTGCATACAAATCATTGGCATTAAAATGCCCATAAATTGTCTAGTCAATTGTAAATTTCCACATAAAACATTCATTACTTGATGATGTAATTTCAAAGCAATGCACAATTTAAACAGTTAAAAGATGTCTTCACTGGACATTGTTTGTTATTTTGACAACGGTCCCCGTGCATTTTGTTTGAAAGCAAATCATTTCCCATGCATCTTTACCCGACACGTTACCTTGATTGGGACTTTGTGCTTGGCAAATGCACGGTTCTGAAGTAGATTATAGACACAGTGGATTGGCAAGTAACCAGATATGGAGCCGCTGAGGTCAGGGGTCACAGCTACTGTAACAGCATGAGCAGTAACAACCTGCATGAAAGAGCACACACAGACTCTTTAAATGGTCAGGTGCATCAAGTGTGGCAATTCACACTACAGTAATACTGCATGCAACCACTGGGAACAAGACCAAGATGGACACCTCCTTACCTGTTCAGTGAACACTTCCTGCATGAACATCAGTCGCAGTCGAGCCAAGGAGTTGGGCCTGATTGGAATCTGTGAACATCAAGTACACAGAGTCAAACAATCTTTCTCGATTTTAGAAATCTATTGTTAAATTCGTCAAAAACATGAGAAGAACAAGGCTGAGACACAAAAGGAAGAATCCTAAGGTCAAGTCCAAATCTTACGGTTTGAGCTAAGTCCAGGTCTTCAGCCATTACAATATATGTGGGTACCTTGTTCATAGACAGAGCCGTAACTCAAGTAGTGCACACACTAAGGACACGGCCTCACCTTCATGCCCAGCGTAGAGCAGACCAGGTCGATGATGGCGTGCACCTGGTTGCCATGGAAATGGCTGGCCATCAGGAGAAGCATCTCGCTGAATGAGGCGCTCACCCCGCTCTCTCGCTCAAACATCGGTCCCTCCCGAACCAGCCAATTGATCCAATCTATCACAACGCTCTCGTCCTCTTGGCTGACAAACGCGACCAGAAAAAAAGTCGAACGTCTCACACTTCTCAATGCTTAATATCAATCACATTTTTGAAAAGCAGCCCATCTTTTCTGAGCCACTGCAGGTCTGTGTTTACCTCCTGTTTCCATGGTATAAAATGACTGTGAAATTCAGCTGCATTTAGATAGGATGCCAGTCCATCACAGGCTGCTCTCCAGCTAATGTTAGCATCCATTCATACTCCACGGTGGAGCAAGATAAGGGTAAGGGTAAAGTGGCTTGCCCATGGACACAACCTCCAGGAAGCCAATGAATTCAAACATGACCTTCTGCTCATGAGACACAAACCTTAACCAATAAGGACACACTCCCAACATCAAATAAAGATAGTTACGAACTGGAAAACAATCTCCAGGTGAGGTGGTGAGCCCGTTGCGACCCCAATGCGTTCGATCTGTACCAAATTTTCCAGAAAACTACCAATATGGAGATCACAGTGCATCACAGACAAAGTGAAGAGTTGCCACGGTGATCTAACTACCAAAAATGATTCAATTCAAAGCTTAAGAAAAACTATCTCAGAAAACAAAAAAAATTGGTTTGGAACAGGTAGGGCCTATGAAACCTCTCTTGGAAAGATACTGAAATTGGTTTGGACAGGTAAGGCCTGTGAAACCTCTCTTGGAAAGATACTGAAAATGCTTGAAGTTGTTTCCATGACAACAGAAGAATCTGGCCAATACCTGATGAGGGATGGACAAGCAAACAGCATGCACAACCCCAGACAGATGAAGTGGATCCCCGAGGGCGTGGGCAGGGGGTGACTGCTCAGTAAACGTAACAGCTGCTTGGACTCCTCCTCGCTGAACCTGTTGGACAAATGCAGAGACTATAAATCCAAGCAGAAAAGCAAAAAAATGCACACAAACCTGTGCTCCCAATAAAAGACTATGAAAAATCTCACCATTTCTTGTTCCAACTTCGAACGGATAACCCTTTGTTTATAAACCTCACTAAACCACCTCCAAGAGAACGGGAGGGTACGCTTGTTATCAGTGTCTGACGCAAACCATGGACAACCCAGGAAGGTTAATGAATTACTTGAGCCCGGCGATTCCCTTGAGGGCACAGTACAGTCTCATCACAGCACTGGCCTGTACCACTTGCCGCTCGGGGAGGTTCCCGTGGAACTCTTCGGAGGGGATGATGGCTTTGAGCTGCTGCAGGAGGTGCATTCGTAGAGCTTGGAGTATTGAGGTGCTTGCGTCAGCCTTGTGCTTGATTGGAACAGAGAAAATGGTTTTGGTTCAATAGAGCATGGTAGCCATCTTGCAGGGCTTTTCTGTTGTGTATACCCTATGGAACAAAAGCATTGGCCTGCAAGATGGCAGCCATGCAAGCCCTCTGTGCAAGGATGTAGCAAGCATTGTTGTAGTTGCCTCTATCTTAAGTCATTTCTGAGGTCCTTTTACACGACCAGTCACAAGTAAGAGGTTGAAAAACAACAGAAAAATGCTTTTGTTACAGATCTTTCGGTAACTCGCGACTTAGCTTGCAATTAGATAACTTGTGATGAACGTGTGACAGATACCAAGGTACTTAACCCCAACACTTGAAGTGCGCAAAATGTCCTCTTAAATTTGAAAATAGCCAGAAATCTGGTTACTGAAAGAGGACTCTCACTCAACCACTCTTTTTTGAGTAGGCTTAAAACTCATCTTTTTGAAGTGTACAGACCATCACACTTGTTAGATAATGAATTACATTTGGTTTTGAAAATGGAAAAGGTCCCATCAAGTTTAAAAACTACTTGATATTAAATCCTGTTCAAAAGTGACTTCCGTCGGTACCTTTTGTCCGTTACGGACAAACTGGGCAAACCAGTTACGAACGCCTGAGTTGCTGCCGAGGAGCAGGCCGCTGATGAAGCCTACCACGTCACTCATTCTGCTCTCTGATTGGTCTGGTGTGTCATGGTCTAACGACAGGGCCACCGCTAAACCCGGTAACTTGCACTGGTCAATCTAAACACAGACAAGACACCTCAAGTAAAAAGTGTGTCCATTTTACCGCAAAATGTGGTTGTTTCATCCGAACAGGAGGATTTCCCTACAACACGACACTCCATACAGCAGATCACATCTTCCACATTTGTTGAGAAAACTGTTTAACGAATGCACAAACTTTACAAGCCAAGACAGTCCAATGCGACCATGGAGAAACCTCTGTATCGATCGGCCAAAATTTTGCAACACTTTGTCAAGCTTCCCAGGGATTGCTTCTCGATTTTTCCCCGAAATACCTACAGCAAGAGCTCTGATGGAGAGGGCCTGGCTGGGGTTCATTGTTGCTAACATCCTCAGAGTCTGTGTCCGTCGGCGGCCACCGTAGCTATCTTCGTCTTGCCGCTCACCATTCACAATCAAATTTTTGCAAACTAAAAGACAGACAAGATATCCTTCTTGACAATTCTTCTTGAGAACAGTTCAATTAAAAAATACCCGACCAGATTCTGTAAAACTCAAGTCTTTGAGATTCTTTTCCAATTTTTCTTCAAATTTGATATCACAGAAGCCATTTTGATTTTGATTAATAATTTTAACAATGGGTATTGCTTACTGTACCTTGGAAAAAGCTGTCTGGTACATTGGCTACCAATCTACATAGAAGAATAGGACCATACTGGGCACGCAAGAGTGATTCTGCCATCTTGTCAATTGAAAGCAACGATGGCAACTCTGAAAGAAAAAAAGAATAAAAACCTTTAATGCACTTCTCTGCGACGAACGAAATTAAAAACTCAAGGTTATACTGGGTTGACAACTTGAATTGGGACAAATGAAAACAGCGTACCTGCTTGCGCGATGCACAGTACGTCCGACACTTCTTCCAAATAGACCTCGCTCTCGAACAACTCACAGGGTCGTCTGACAAAATCTGTGGTGTCTTTAATCTGGAAGAATATTCAGAAAAAATGTGCCATGGCTCAGAAATTGTATTAATTTATTTTAACACTTACAGAACCAAGTGAGTTAATTACAAGAAACGATATAATCCATACTTGGATCAAAATTTTCAATGAATCGATAATCTAAGATTACACTACATTACAATCCTATTTCAAGGCCAAAAGCAAACAATTATAATGAGCAGGACCTTGTCTTCACCCTGTGGACCTTGTGAAGAAAATTGGCCTGATTTGGACGGTTTGGGGTTTCCAGCTCTCATGGCTCAATCTGCTTAAGGATTCATGTAGCCTAGTGGTTAGGAATTGTGACTCCCAATTAGTGGGTCGGGGTTCAAATCCAGCTGCTGGTAACATGCAGTGACCATAGGCAAGACACTTTACCCCAACTGCCCTCTATATATCCCAGGAGTACAAACAGCTTCCTGTGAGGGTAGAGGCAAGATGTGTACTATCAGCTGCCCAAAGAGGTCTAGTGGCCTGACGAACAGGGGTAACAAGTTTAACAACTTGAACAGCATTACTGTTGGACATGTACACTTCATAAATCCTCTTTCTGCGCTTTCCTCACACCTACCTGACTGGAAACAAAGAGAAGTTCACTGATGAGCAGACGCAACCTGCTGGCTGGATCGCTGCGTTCAAACTCAAGAGCCAGGCCATGTTGAATGTTGGAGGTCAAGAGATTCTCTGTTTCACCTAGTTTATGTCTAGAAACAGAATGGAATTTATTTGATCTTTTCGTGTGGGGGTTAAGTTGAAGAACTTTATTTCTTTTACAGCAAACGGCAAAAGTGAACAATGGTGTCCCGTTCTCAAAAAACGGTGTGTCTTCTTTATTTAATTTCGGTCTGTCAATAACTTTACTCTGAAGTCAGATTATTAAAATGACATTTTTTAGCAATGCTTTTCACAAAGAGTTTGCTAGGAGTAAAATATCTGGCACCCCCAAAAGTGTAATACTAACGAGGAAGATTATTTTGAAGATGCAAAGTAACATGTGAGGTCCAAGATTTCCTACAGGATAACCAATATGATCTGTGACAGTAGCATGGTCAACCACTGACTGACAGTGTTGGGTCAAATTAAACTGATCATACCTGACACAAACAGGGAGAAATAATGGCACAGCATCTTGCAGCCAGTTGATAGAAAAAACCAAATGAATATGGGGATTGTAAATTTGGCGACCCTGTTCCTTAATAGAAGGGAGAGCTACATTTTAACTTTGAATTCACCTTGGTACATGACTGTGACATCATACTCAGTAACTGTAGGGTTAACATTGTTGTCCAAAAGGGTAGGGTTTTGAGGGAAATTTAGAGAGGAACTGTGAGTGTTTCAGCACATGACACATGGTGGATTCAAATTTGCACAGTCAGTTTACCGTTAAGAAAGTCACATTTTCTCACAATTTACAATTCGAAATTTCCAACAAATAGGGTCAGAGCAATGTTGCAGCAATCAGCGCAATGAGTGCTGCCTCTCTTTTTTTGGGGGGGGGGACTTACCAGTTTGGCAAGATAAAAATGTAAAAAAAAATGGGGGTTCCCCGAGTATACAATCACTTGAATAGGTCACTGACTGCAAAAAAGTTGGCAAAATTGTAGAGAAATATTTGATAGAGCCTAAAATGCTCCACATCTTTTATTCCAGCATTCACCTCATCTGGAGTTCCTTTCGAGCGTCCTGCTCCAGGGCATTGAAGTCCACGGACAGCAAAGCCACGATGGAGTTGACCACCTCCAGCCCGGACAGCACACGGAGAATCTGCTTTCTGCCCTCTACCCAAGCTTGGCTGACGTCCAGCGGGGCACACAGGGACATGCGGACCAGACACGGCAGGAGCGCCCGGATGCTCCCCTCGTCCATACGGGCTATCTGCTCAATGTCCACATTCTGTATAGCCTCAAAGGCCGCGGGACTCAGCTCAAACCGTTTGCTCATGGTCGCTGACGGAATACGAGTTAAAATTCTCGCCTCCAAAAGCTAGGAAATAGCGACAAATCAGGGAAACTTCAGCACGCGTGAAAACGCATTAGCCATGTTGAGAAAATGACTGGCAGAAGTTAGTCTGTAGAGGGCGCTATATCGAAATACTGGCGTAAAAATAAATTATAGCCACTGACGTGAAAATAACACGAGCTTCTTCCAACCCACATCCCACATACAGTAGGGTGAATAAAGATTATAGATAATATTGCAACAAATAAACAAATATGTTTCTATATATAGACAAGAGTCACTTCACTTCGGAAACATGGTGTTATTGTTTACACTCAAACGCATCAGACGGTCAGCCCAGTTAATGTTGTCTTGGCTACTTCTGCAGCTACAGAGACAGAGGCCTACTTTAAATTTAAAAAGGATAATACCAAAAGGTCTAACTTTGAAGCCTACTTTATTTTAGTGAAGAAACAAGACGTATTTATATCTTAGTCTTACTCAAAACTATTTCATACTCGCAGGGTAATAAAGAGACAATATATACTACCCAACAGGGTTTCCAAGATCATGAAGTTCACGTAGATATGTTAGAGTACCGTGACGATATATTAAACACTACTACAAAAACAGTTAAGGACCACATTTTATTTTGCGTATACTTTTTATATGAAATATTGTACTACTAAAAATGTGGTCTTGATGATTTGAAACAATTTTTCATTTTTTTTTATTGCAATGAGAACATAGTCAAAACAAACAAAAAAATAAAAGAACTAGACCCCACTCATTGCTTGAAAAAAAATACAAGTTCAGAAAAAGGTGGTCCTTAACTTTTTTGAGTAGTGTATTTAAAAAATGTCTTTACGAATGCTTGGCCACGGTTCCAGCATGGTCAGAAATCGATCGGTTCAACTAAAAGTGTCGGGAACCGAAAACACACCTCACGATGGAAATCCGCCGGGTAGGGGTATTCCGGAGCTTCTCGTCCGCACCACGTCTTCCGTGTAGGCTACTTTAAGTTTTCTTTGGCCTAACCACCAGCCCCGCCCGTCCACTAGGCTTAAGCTTCCCATTCGCACGTTGATGCTAAGCCGTAACAAGCTTTTATTTACATGAGCTAGCCGGTCTGGGGATTTTCCAAAATCGAAAATGCAAAGTGGGAATCCAAATCTTCCACAAAACTTTGTAAGTTTCAGAATATGTTTCGTCGGCGCCCAAAACGCCAAATTTTCGTAAGGCCCTGTGGAGGACCGTGATTACAGTGCCTATTGGATCTATCCAGCCTTGGGGTACCGATTGAGTCTAGCCCAAGTATGTGGCTCTCTCTCTCCTATCAAGCCCGAGGAGCAATCAAAGGGTGGTTTTCTCAAAGGGGAGGGTGGGGGAATGAGTGGGTCAAGACAATGTTTGGGACTAAGCGTTTAGTCAACTCATTAGTCCTAGAGTAAAGTGGGATATGTGTGGCGCCATGATATGGAGATGGGGAGCGTGCCGTTACGCCCCTGCTAACCAGTATGCCGTCTGCACTCTTAACTTGAACATGCTTAAAAGTAATGAAAATACAGTGGCGTTATGTACGTTCGTGCTGCTAACTTTTCATGACGTCACTTCGCTTCGCTCTCGAATCGGCACCGACAATAAACCACGGCCGCAGAAGTCTTCTGTGAAAATAATTGTTGATTTAAAGCCCGTTCTCTGCTTTGTCCTGCTCTATTTCTGCCTGCGTTGTTTCAC
Source organism: Acanthaster planci (assembly GCF_001949145.1). Next base: position 289,644 of record NW_019091385.1, on the reverse strand, counting down.
CGTCACCGCCGCATTTCTTCCACATCCCCACCCTGAGCTTGTAAATGGCCCAGACGATTACCTGCGTGGACAAGATGGCCAGGAAGATACCGACGATCGAGCCGGCAGCCAGGCCCGGGTTACAGGAGTAGTCGAGAAAGGGGTAGACGATCCCGTTACTCGTACCCCAATAGACGAGGGTGAGGACCATGTAGGCGACTAATGATACGCAGGGGTAGACGGCGTGTAGAAGTCGCACGGGCACGGCAGTGACGACCAGGTCTGCCACGGACACGATGCTGGTCACGGCGTGCACGTGGAAGCTGAAGAAGAAACCGCCCCTGGCGGGGTCGTATAGACCTACCCAGTAAACGATGGTCACTATCAGGTTGACGTTGACGGTGACGTTGAAGAGGAGCCAGTGGATCATGTGACGGACGCCCATGTCTGAAGGGAAAGGATGTGGCAAAAATTAAGGGTCGGAAATTACCAAAGGCTAAAACAGAGCCTTCATTACCACTTATATCGAGCGGCCAGAGTTTGCCAAAAGTTTCCCCTAGATTGGTAGCAAGTGGATCTGTGCCTTTTAAAAATCACATCTGTCCCATAACTGTTGAAGAGGGGTTTGTTTTCATTCAGAATTTTGTACCATTTTATTTGGTGTTTTGATAGCTCTGTGAGTGAGGTATTTATTGACGGTTTTTGAATATTTATTATATGGTACTTGAACTATAAAGTTTGTGGTGAGATGTGTCAGTTCTCAAACAGTGGTTTCTACACCTGCTGATACATCACCTGCGCTGTTCCGCCTCCGCAGGATGTATCCATCCAGGACAGCGATGGAGCCGGCTATCAGCAAGTACACGACGAAAACAGTGAAGGCAATGTTGGTCAGAAAGATGAAGATGCTACCTCCATAGGAAGGAATCAACTCAACGAGCAGAGCGATGTAGACACCCAACAGATACAGCGCTAGGAGCACACGGTATGCTACGAAGACCAAGGCGGGGAGCCTAGTCCACTAAGGAGCAAAACGGAGGAAATTTAGCTGCTCTCTGGTTTGCCCAGTGCGTGTTAAAGGCCTCATTTGGCAGCGGTGACAGCGCACATTTAATGAACGACGCAAAGGGAGATGTTGGTTTCAAAAGAAAAGTCCATTGCCGGGTTGGCCTATTTTGATATAACTGCTGTAGAGCCTTTCCGTGTCAGCCATCCTAGAGGGCATTTCTTTTGTTCCACAGGGAAACCCGCGTTCCCAGTGGAACAAAGGATTTTTGTACATGATGGAAGCTGTGCCAACTCTCTTTACTTTGTTATAACTCGACACTGTCTGAAAAAAATGACTTGAGTTCTAAACCGGCGCGATCATCATTTTTTTGACGGTTGGTGCTATGCTCAGGTGTCATTTAGTTCCATTCGAGACTAATTGCACTTTATGAATACATGAAGTAGCTTAAACAAGCACCTCGTAACGCAAACTGGATTGCCACCAGTCAAGCTTCCTATATGTTTACCAGGCTAACTGTTACACTGTGTCACTGAAGGGCGTTGAAACGACAGTGACTGACCCACCTGTGAACGATAAAAAACACCGGAATCCTCAACGTTCAGTTTCAGATCAGACAGAGTCGGTCGCTTGCAACACTTCATGGTTAGGTTCTTCAACTTGGCCGACGCACCGAATTCAGCAATTCAGCAAATTTCTATCAAGAATCGATAAAGACTGAACAGATATACGGAACTGCGGGGGAAGTGCAGCGATGTTTGATTCAAGTTGTTGGAAGGTCGCCACTACCCTGGAAGATGACAGAAAAGTTTCATTCACTTCGGCGCCATGCCTGCCGGGTGATTCTATATAGAAATTGCACGGTTGATTGACTGGTATCAAAAATAAACATGCGAGCACAGGGTTCGCCAATTTGTATTGCTTTGTCCCGTAAAATACGTAGACTCCACTTCAAGTCTAGTTCCCGGTAGTGCACTTTTAAACTTCATCTCAATTTCGAGCCCCAAACTGTCAGTATCATCTGAGACCAAGGATCTGGCACACAAAATGCTCACTTGTAATTGATGCGCGACCTACACGGGCTCAAACAACAATTGGGGGCACTGCCCGACGCACATATCACGTACCAGGCTAGGTCCTCCAGCAAACAATTATTAGAATCCCCGAAATTTGGACAGAAAGTTCTGCTGGTGTGTGGACTTTGGTAATTACAGGCAGCCAATTTTACACAAGGCAGCATGACGCACTTGAAAAAATCCCGTTTAATACAACAAAGAATTTCGTTCTGGGTTTTTAATAACAGGATAAAAGTGGCTATGAGCAACGGTGGCTTGGGAACAGCTGGTGCTTAATAGATGGTGGCGTTAGAATGGCTGTTGACTTCATTGAGACTAGCTGTTGACTTGAGACTAGCTGGGGCTTGAGGCTAGCTGCTGACTTGAGACTACCTGGGGGCTTGAGGCTAGCTGTTGACTTGAGACTAGCTGTTGACTTGAGACTTGCTGGGGGCTTGAGAATAGCTGCTGACATGAGACTAGCAG
>NW_019091385.1:262723-286443 GCF_001949145.1 Acanthaster planci | reverse complement strand
GGCTGGGGACTTGATAAAGCTGGGGGCTTGAGAATAGCTGTTGACTTGAGACTAGCTGGGGGCTTGAGACAAGCTGGAGGCTTGAGAGTAACCTGTTGCTTGAGATTGGCCAGTTTGGCTTGAGACTAGCTGGGAATTTAGAGTAGTTAATGGCTTGAGACTAGCTGTTGGCTTGAGACTACCTGTTGACTTGAGCCTAGTAGGCGGCTCCACTTGAGAGTAGCTTATGCCTTGAGAGCAGTTGGTGGTTTGAAAGTAGCTAATTGTGGCTTGAGAGTAGCTCCATGGTGGCCTGAGAGTGGCTGGGGTTTTAAAGTAGTTGGTGGCTTGAGACTAGTTGGTGCAGTAGTTAGTGGATTAAGAGTACTGGTGGCTTACTTAAGCTGGTGGCTTAATTGAGACTAACTGGTGACTTGGGCCTAGCTGGCGGCTTGTGGCTAGTAGCCGGTGGCCTACGAGTACAGCTAGGGGCTTAATTGAGAGTAGCCGGTGGCTTAATTTAGAGTCTCTGGTGGCTTTAGAAAACCTGGTAGCTTAATTGGGACTAGCTGGTGACTTGAGCCTAGCTGGCGGTTCAAGTTGAAAGTAGCTTTGTGGCTTGAGAGTACAGCTGGTGGCCTGAGAGTAGCTGGGGCTTTGGAGTAGTCGGTGGCTTGATATTAGCTGGAGGTCAAAGAGAATCTGATGGTCAAAGAGAAGCCGGTGGTCAAGAAAAACCTGGTGGTCAAAGAGTAAGTTACTTAGTACCAAATACACTGGACTGGAAACTTGTTAGAATAAAACTGTGACAAGGACAGAGCAACACTAGTGGGATGGGATGTTGATTTAAACTCAAAATCAGGACAGTAAGAACAGATGCTCGGGAAATCCTCCTTGCTACGAATCTGCTAGTTGAGGGAACAGGCATACAATAAATGTCAACTTGGAAAGAAAATGAGTCACTCATAATTGCCACTCACCAAACTGGACTCTGGCATTTATTCACAGAAATATACTTTGATCATCTGAGCTAATTACTATTTCACACTATGGATTCAAAGGATAACAATAACATTTCCAAACAAAATTGGTTGGAATCGATTTTCTTGGCTGAATTGCACACTCGACTCTTGGTCACCCTTTTAAGTGAAAAAAATTTGCCATCCTCATTTTGCTTTCCGCTGCCACTCATCAAGAGATCCGGCATTAACATATCATAACCAGTCAGAAATTATACAAGCAGAAAGGTGAGGAAAATACATACTATATAGGCACACCTGAAATAGGGAACAGGCTACATACTTGCATGTAAACAGCAAATCTTACGCCATCATCCAAAAGTACATGTTCCATGTTGAGCCATGAAATTTAAAGTAAATTATAAAACATGTCACCCGTCTGCCATGTACCAGCTGCAAATTCTTTACATGTAGGCTTATGTCACAATGAACATCTAACAACAGAAGCACGGGTGCAATGACACTCATTGTGTTACTTTTGTTAGTTGTGTGTACTCTGGACCTAGTATGGAGAGCCCAGTACTTTTCCATGCGAAGAAATGCAAGGGAGTGCCCTTCCTTTTATAATGCGGAAAGGTAAGTAATTCAAATGCAGATAATCTCTACCAGGCAGGAGTCACTCCACCCTTATCTCAGGCTGCCACGGGCTAACCCTTCCAAAGCCTGGCGAGTCTGTGTGACATGGATTAACTCAAAGCCTGAACACTCACGAGGAAGAAAGACGCCGGCAAACAGTGAAAAAGGGTAACATCTGACTTTGCCAGACTAGCGAAATCCCTCCGCAGTTGAGAAAAATATCAGTCAGCAAATCGATTAAAGGAATTTTAAACAGGTGAAAATGACTTTTGTTACAATAGGTGAAGAGAAAACAGAGATGAAGAAACTTCAACAGCGTGTAAGAAGTCCTTATCCCTCCACAATAAGGAGCACGTGATAGAGGAGCCACGAACCGGTTTCTTAGAGGACGCCCCCTATAGTCGAACTGGGAAAACGAAAACAAGTTTCGGTTTTGCCGGGATTCATGCCATCTGTTAATCCATGGTTCGTCACGAAAGGCGATCAAACTACATTTTTTCTACCTCAAGCTGTAGATCATTCCAAAGTAGTTGAAAACTATGACCATGAAACTGATGGGCTGAAATATTTTGCGACAAGATTGGATTCCGTGCCGTTTGTCTTTGCTAAAACAGTAACATTTGAATGCTTGAATAAATCGTAAAGTGGCTTTGAAAGTGTGTGGTCACATCAACGAACGTGCGGTGGTTGAACTGGACGTTAACTGACCTCATCACTGGTTAGTCACTGTTTCGACACATGAAGCGCAGACGATGGAGAAAATACTTAATTTCTGGATTGCTCATCATCCTTTTTCTATTCCTGTTGCAACTTTTCTTGGTGTTGTTTATCCCCAACGTGAGCGTGGCCAACTGGCATGATTGGGTATTCGTAGCGAGACTCCGGCACGGAGAGATTGAAGCGGAGCAAGCACGGCGTGTTCAGTGGGACGATGCACGGGGAAGAGACCACCGCAGGCCCGGCAGACGGCCGTTTCGAAGACCGATCAACAGAAAGCCCGGAGGAATCAGACAACAGCCAGTTAAAAATGCCACTGAAAGGATTGATCCTTCCATTCAAGGTTCCTTTATCTTGATTTCTTGGCTGTTATTATAGGCTGTGATTTTGCAAGTAGCAAAAACCTTGAATAAAGGTTTAAAAAAAATCTAATTTTTTTTAAAGTAAAATCTTCAATATTTTCCCGGATAAATTTGACTTTTTAGCTCAATTAAGCCACCCCGCATGATCAACCTCATAGCCAGGTATAGGTCAAAGTGTCACACTTTTCTCAAGGGATTTCCACCTTGTACCCACATTATCAGTTATTCCAAGGGGTTGTTTTTTAGAGTGGCGGGGTATTCTAAAATTACTCCAACTTCAAAAGTTTTAGGGCATCGTTAGCATAGCACATCTTGATGTCTCATCAACCACTCTCTGAGAAAGTTAGTGATGTTGTTATATGGAACTCTCATCTTTTATTATAATAATTCACCCTCCGACAATGTACATGTTAGGCCTGAAGTCAATATTTTTCTTATCTTCAGTTTGATATGATGAGATGAGGTGTTATGAAGTATTGTTTCTTTGAAGCCTTGAAGCTCCTTTAGAAAGTCATCCTATTAGTTCGGGAGGCACTGCACCTGTTACAGGAGCGTGTCACAACAAATGTAATTGTGGACTGTATCTGTTGTTCAGATGACCCGTCCATCCAAGCCAAGTTGTCACTACTTCAGCGACCATGGAGCCCAGAATCACGAGCGGACTTGTTGGAGTTGTTAGAACCCAGTTTATTCTCTGATCAGATAGATCCAGTCAGTGATAGCCTGTGCTATTTACCTCCAGTCAAACCGCCTGATATGTGTGGACATACCGAGTGGGAATGTAGTCTCCATCCAACATTTGTTCAGCATGACAGAGTTAACAGGTAACAGCACTAAACTAGACTGAGATTTCAAGGGGAAAATAAAATAACCCAACCCAGCCCTGCCCTGTCCAGCCCAGCCCCAGCCCCAACCCAGCCCAACCCAACCAACCCATCCCAAACCCAACCCAACCAACCCATCCCAAACCCAACCCAACCCATCCCAAACCCAACCCAGCCCAACCCAACCTAGTCTGTCCACAGAATCCATTTAGCCTGCACATGATCCCAACAATTTGGTTGACTCCTTTGCTCAGGGACGTGGCTAGAATCTCTGTAAAAATTGAGATCCTCAGCCTGCTTTTCAGCTATTATTCTCGGCCCACGCTCAAGCGAGCATGGTGAAAGAAGGCAGACCCTGGCTCTTGTATATATATGGTAATTGGCCTTTGTGTGTAGCTCAAAAATGAAAAGACCTAATTTGCATCATAATCACCAGCTTCACAATAGTCCCCACTTTGAAAAGACGCAAAGGGAATGTGGAAGCGTGAGTAGAGCCGCATGCCACCGAACAATCAGCCTTTTCACCGTGTAATTCAAAGCGTGCAGAGCATGCAGGGCCACAAACTGAGAATTTGCGGTTTGGCAGGTGGCCTTCGTGGCCAAGCGAGGCTGGAATTCTTGGAGTCAGCTTTCGGAAAGAAATTCCCGCCGTCAAGGGGTAAAAGTGCCAATTTTGGGGTGGCTGCAGTTTTCACCCGCTTTGAGTTAAAATTCAGCCAGGCAATTTTTTCAATGTATGAAATTCCTAAAGAAATTGTCTGGTGTTAATTGCGTTGAAGTTGCACACTTTGTTTTATTTTGTTCATTGCACATTTTCATCCAGAACCCTACAGGTATCTTGCCCGGGAGAATTCCGCATTAACTTTGTCTCGAGAGAAGAGAGCGAGACCAGACTTCCAAACCATCAATTTATACCGGATCGAGTGTGGCACACCTACCAGGGACCCACAATAGTGCCTTTTCCATCACAGTATGCAGACGTTGTGTGTCCAAAAAGAGTTGGAGATGAGTAAGCACTTTCAGTTACAAATATTGTACCTGACTCCCATATGACTCACTGTTCTAAACTTTAGCCGTACCAGAATTATTTTTCTGTGGCTTGAAATTACACAGGTTTCTATGGCATGTGGCTATGACCACTACCAGAGAGGTCTGTGTAATGTTAAGCCACAGCCAAATGATTTGGACTTAGCCCACTAAGCCAAAAGAAAATATTCGTTAAGCCGCAATAGGTTACTACCCAAGATCTTAATGGGAGAGGGTTTATAATCACTGGTGGTTGAAGTGGGAGAGCCAGTAGCCCCCCCCCCCCACTTTTTGACTGAGGGACCTGTCCCCCTACTTTTTGCATGTCCTAAAATGAGGTGGGGCTCAATGGATCAACCTATTAATGGGTGATGGTAAAAAAACTGACCCCCCAACTTTAAAAACTGTTCTTGTGCCAGTGGTTCATATCGCTTGTGACTGGCACTCTGCTATTTTTTGTCCCTTGACGTTTACTGGTAAGCTGCTTTGCTCTGTAGTTTTGTGCACATTCCATCGAATGTTTTCAAGTGCACCTTCGGAGAAATTTTAGCATGCAGGTTATCACTCTCAATGCGGCCTTACTACATGTATGTCTGTGGTTTGTGTATTTGAGCCCTCACTTCAGTAAATTTGTCTTATGCTGAAATGCTTCAGGGTTGTGCACATTCCAATGAAAATCGGAAAATCGGATGCAGTATACACTGTTAGCATGCAAATCTGTATTTGAGTCACATGCCTTGATTTGTCCCTCATACATGAATCACACCCTGGCCTCCACTGTTCCAATATCAGATCCTGTCGTGTCTGATTTCTCTGAAGAAAACTAAAGTGACTCAGTTTCATATTTCTTCTTCAGTGTCGTTGACCAGCATAACTACAGGACACAGTTCATCCCAAACGTCACCGCTAAGAGAGAGCAAATGAAAAAATTTGAAAAACTGGTAAGTACATGGCTTAGAGCCATTTTAATTGAAACAACCCTCTGAATGGAGTGTCACATGGAAGTGTAATTGCATTTTTATCATTTTGGTTCTTTGTGGGTACGTATTTCACTCGTAATTTGTTAATTTTCCAATTTTTGCCTTCGCGTCCAGACTGCATCCTCCGCTGATTGGCAGCCTCTTTCCATACTGTCCATCAACCTAGACTCCATGTCAAGGCCACATTTCCATCGACCCTGTGGATTGCCCAAGACAGCTCAGCTTATTAGAGATCTGTATTACTCTCACATGCCAGGTAAATGAAAACAGCAACAAGTGGCAGCCTGCTTCCCATTAGGCTCCATCTCCAGACCACAATACTTTGGGAATTCTGAATGGATGACAAAATGAAGCTTATCTTGTTAAAAAGTGCTAGGCCACAATTGGGCTGTTTTCAGTGAACATGCACATACATAACATGACCCTGAGCAGAGGCTATTGTTGTCTAGTGCCAGTGCTTAGATGTGTTCCTCTCACCCAAAGCTGCATCAGCTTTTGTGCACATTCAGTTCAAAATTTGTCACACAACACCCTCTTCAACCAGTACACTGACCTACCGAGACCTATTCAAGGGTTTGGTTCACTAATGGCTGACTAACCTTTGTTTTCTCCTGTCGTACACAGATAAGGGTGTTAGAAATAACCGATCAACTCACCAAGTGTCTTCCCATCAGGCCTTTCTCTTCAATCGTCTCAACTCCGTGGGGGGTGTCACGGCCATGAACCTCACACCATTATATGCCGGTAAATCAATCAAAATGTGGCTTTAGGGAAAGAGCCTTCGTAAAAAGGGATTTTGGACTTAGATTTGACTTAAGGCTGAACCTTTTTAGTTGAAAATCTTTCCCCAACATTAAAAACCTTGAAGTGTTCCTTTCTGCAGGGTAACCAGTTTACGACAATGGACATACATTTAGTGTGTCTAAGTTTTCAAGAGTTGATCCCGGGAGGGGGGCCAATGTGGACAATTGCCACCCCCCACCCACAAAAAATACCTCCCCAAATTTTTTGGTATACATAGAGAGAAAGGTGATTTTTTGGTTTTGTTCCCTTCGTAAAGGATGCATAGAGCCCCAAGCTATGGCCTCAACCCTCAGAGGCCAAAATGGTTACATTAAAAGCATTTCCACTTTTTTCATCTCCCCCTAAAGTTTTCCCCTCCCCCCGAAATTAGTTCTGGATCCGCCCTTGTTTGGTTGGTTTCAGTAGCTAGGGAGCTGTGGTGGCAATAGAAAGGCATAGGCCTTGCTGAGGCTGTGTCCGACTCACTTGGCTACGGCTGGAAATTACGCACGAGTCTATGGCAGTGGCCGCAGCCAGTTCTCATTAAGTCATGTGTAAATTCCAGCAATAGCCAAGTGATTCATCACCTTTGATCTGAGGCAGACTAAGGAATTGTACTCCAGCCAACGATTTGTGTCCAGATACTTAACATTCTAAATCAATTTCCTAATCATTCAACTCTGAAATTTAGCCTTTAACAGGGATTTCAAATTTTGTCTCTAACAGGCAAGTATTTACGGAGAAGTGACGAAGAAAGAAGGGTATTGCTACACAGGTAGGCAAGAGTGACGACGATGATTATGATAAATATGACGGTAACATTTGAAGTCATGACCTTTTAAGTTTAATAAGTTCACCAATGTGCGTGTTGTCAATAGACCCTTTTGCAGCTGGTACTTGGTAACGGTTCTTTAACACAGCAAGGAACCATTGAAAAACATGAAGTGCAAACGCTCTATACCAATGTGTGAGTAACTTTATTTCCAGTGTACATTTTCTTTTCAAGATACCCTCTTAAAATCAAGGAATGGATTTGGGACTATGCTAATAGTCTTGGCTTCCTGACGAGTTACGGGGTAGACACGGGCAATGGATTATTCGGTACACGGACTGTGTGCAAGGTTTGTATCGTAACACAAACAAGAAATCCTTCTGAGCCGCCTCAGTGAGAGATGGCAACATCAGGCAAGCTTGAGCAACAACCAATTTGGCCACTTGGTTGAGTTTGCCTGGTACCCTGGATATGTTAAGTGCACACATATTACCAAGGAAGAAGGGAACTGGCAAAGCAATGGGTTTCCCCTGTAGAATAGTTTCACCTCTTTCAGTCCAGAATGTAAATGGGGGACTGGATACCAGTTTACTTTGTTCTCATTGCAGGTAAATATCTTGCTTCTCCAGGTCAAGGGCAGATTTGAGGGGTAAGGGTACAATGGGAACCTCCACCATTTTGGGGAGAAAATAAATGAGAGAAAGGCAAATCTCATCGGTCTATTTCTCTTTCGTTCCTTCAAGTGGAAAAAGCCCCTCAAATGTAAATGAGCCATAAAAGGTTACACAAAAAAGTTCCAAAATCTTTGGCTCCCCCAAAACAAGTTTGGACCTCCTCAACCCCCCCCTTAAGTTTGGTTCTAGACCTGTCCTCACCCATGTATTGCCTTGACAGAACCCCCAAACACACGTCTTTTAGCAACTTTAGCAGCACAACTCTAGCCACAGCCTGCTGATACAGACATGGCTGCACCCTCCTTGCTAGACTGCTTATAGCGCCCTCTTTTGTTCAGGCACAAAGCCAATAGCAGGCACCCACTCTAACTTGTTCTGTGTACATGTCATGATTTCATCCTGTTTCATCGTATTCATGGTTGTCATTCATTTGTAATACTTTGTAGATTGTCAGCTTCATTTCATCCAACCATCATGTCATCACACATGAGGCAAGTCCATCAAGGTAAACACCTCGACATGACATTGGCCATCTTCACTGTAAAGAAAAAATCCTGTATTTCAACAATGTCTCACCTTGGCAGTACGATTTGACGCACAAGGTTTTTGTATTTCAAGTGAATTTAAAAGCGGAGGGAATTTGTCAATTTGATGTCACAAAACATTTGCAGTGAAATTCATTACCTTCCGGGTTCCATGGTCCCATGTCTCTCTATTTGTAGTAGGTTTAAGTTTTAAGCGAAATCACACTTTACCAAACGGATAGAGTTTACTTTGGGTAGGGTATTGATCTTTGCTCTAGGCACTGTTAACATTGCGGTATTTCATAGTAAAAACTGAAAAGCAAAATTGCCAATTCCAATATTTATTTTTATCATTAACATATTACATGCATATCATTTAACAACTTTATACCATTACAATTTGTTTTCAGTAATGCTGTCCGTATAAGTATGACCGACATTGTACTTTATTTGTTGTTAACGTGTTGTGTTTTTAACAGACATGTACTAACAGACCAGGGTCATTGCCTCATTGGGAGGACGGATGGGTCAAGCAAGAAAACAAACAGGTACTGTTCTTAAGTCCCCACTTCCAATTTTTTTCACTTTTTTAAAGCAGGAGGAGTGGATTGTCTTTTTTCCAGTTTCTTATGAGGTCAGATTTCTTCAAGGACTAAATTTTCATTCAAATTCCTGAGCAAATGTTATGCTCCCTAGGGATTTTTTTAATTTCACATCCAGATTGGGCACTTGCTTTTCCCTAAAATATCCACCGTTGTCCTCACAAAGTATTGTTGAAATGGAATATGGAAGGTTACATTTTTTATGCAATTTATTGGCAGAAATTTAAAAGAGATAATCGAAGACAGGGGCCTCCATGTTTCTCCTGATTTGTTTGACAAAGAGCACCCACAAATAATTCAAGTGGACCACTCATTTGGTCCGTCATTTTGCACGTTCAAACAGATGCACTGTAGTTTCTTCAAAACACATCTTGTTCGCTTGTATTTATGGGTTAAAACGGTTTTCCCATTTAATCCAAAGTCAGATACAATGTATACATGTACAAGTTTATAACATCCATATGATTACATTGGCTGCATATTTTGATCAGAAAATACTCGTCAGTACATGGTTGAAACAATAAAAGAATACGAAAATGAAAAGTCACCTTTTTCAATCGTTCCAATGAACCAGTACAGTGTTTCAAAAAGCCAAGGTCTTTTGGGAACAAAACTGTACCCATAGGACAGGCTATCGTGCGTGTGTACCTGTTCCCAAATAGCCTTGCACTGGGCATGCGCTGTTGGAATACCGAACTGGCTTATTCTACACACATTCAGACCCACCCAATACTAGAGATTTCATAACAGAAATGCAGCAAAATGCTCTATTGCCATAGACATAAATGTTTACAAAATGTAAGCATAGTTCTACACTGTGGCTAAAATGCTTTTCATGTACAGCAAAGTTAAGCTATTAAGAAAGCCTTTTTTCTTTTCTACAAAGATACACTGATCTTAAATTCTGAAGTAACAAAAGCGGTTTGAATGAATTGAACCAGTTAAATCTTTGCGACCCAATAATTTCCATTATTTTAGGTTAAACCTGACTGTGGAGTTGGTGCAGTTCATATTAGAATGCCAAAAAAAAAAGCCATGACAAAAGACATTTTGTTAATTCCAGAATGTTCAACGACATATTGCTAATTTGGCCCTTGGTATTTTTGTCTTTGGGTTAAATTCAGTTGTTTCCATTTTATAGTAAACCAGAAGTTTTACATTTTCTGTGATGATAAACAGTGGACTTTATTTGTAACCCTTTATGCCGAGTCACTTCACTGAAAACTCTATTAAGCTTTTTTTTACTCCATCTGTAGAACATTTTCTGTTCAGTACAGTTTATTTTTTCTTTAATTTCCAAGTTCAAAGTTCTTTTTATAAATGACTTGAATTAAAAAGTTTGGCCTGATTTATTTTGCAAAATACAATGATTCATGTGTAATCTGTGTGATAAACATAAAAAAACCCTTTACAGCCTCTGTACAATATTAACATCATCACATCCAAATGAAAACTTCTTTTTGTGAGTTGAACAGCTTAAAATGATGGTTGTTTTGGTGCCTGGCCTGTTTTTTGATCGTCATCAGTGATTTATTTGCTACAGTTTGTTTAGTTAACATAACTCATTACGGCCACCAGGCATTATGTACAAACAGATTGGAGGGATATCGTGATTATATTCCATTATGATGGCTAAATTGGCCCGTTTTATGGAAAACATTACAGTTTTGGAGACTTTAAATTAATGCTCACTTATGACTATAAATGTTTAAGATACTCATTCTAGCTACCACCAGATCGCCTCTTGGTGTGACCGCCATGCTATCTACAGGCTGCTCACGTTGGTAAATGACTCTGCCAGTGTGGTTTCCATCCATACAAAAGACATAAATACATGTATCTCCTGAGTGCAAAGTTGCAACAAAGATTTTGCCTCGACAGTCACAGTATACACTCCGGGGAATGTTAGTCTCTGTGTTGAATACTGTTTTACCATTGTAATCTGTGGATACCAATGTCCCAGGCGATTCGTTGGTGTAGATGAATCAATGAAAGACGACCCATATGTTCCTCCACATGTCGGCCAGTTTACAGTTCAAACCCCAGCCCCAATGCGGGTGATGCCCTCCCCCTGAAACAGTCCTGTAAAAGGAAAGAAATACCCTGGCCACATGCACAGGAATGTATGAATCTACAGCGAAAAGGAATGGCTGGAATGGGGTGACCCAAGTCCAGCAGAACAAAAAGATGAAGGGGAACATCCCAGCCTCAAAATGTTCCCCAGATATAACATATAAAGTCCCAAGAATCTTGATTTAATAACGACGGACCATTGACGTTTTTGCTCTTCAGTCGTTAGGCTGCAGAGGGTGTAAGAGCAAGGATCATTTCAACAATGGTGGATTTACATGTAACATATTAAACAAGTACTTGATTCCACCACGCCCACTTGGACCGTTCCAGTTCTTGGAACTGAAGCAGCAATAGTACAGCCCAAAGTTAAAAACTTAGTCAAATGGTATGGAGTGCAATTTGTATCAATCTATGGTGCACAAAAACTCACAAAATTAAGCACAGTTAATTTTTGTTACGATATGTACAAGCAGATTGGAGACACATAATCATTTTTCCATTGGTCTCTTTGATGGACACAAATACATTTCTGTAGGCTGTCTGGAGTATATTGGCCAGTACAGTGTGGTCAATGTCTGGAATAACCTCAGACAGGGTAATTATGAAACTTCAGTCATCATAAAAATTTCTACTTACAAGCCAACCAGTGCAGTACAGGTAGAAGTTAAGTGACTCCTTAAATACCAAACAGTTTGGCTAAGCATATTTATAGTTTTTCTTTAATTCCATCAGAAGCATTCATTTTCCTATTTAGAACTTCCATGATTTTTCCATTGAGGAAATATTATACATCCTTTGTCCATATCTCAATTGACAAGTCATTCCAAGTGGCCAAGCCAGAGTTTGATATGGGTCCACCCTCCACTCACGCAGATCCATTCGACAATCAGTCTGCATTCTGCATCAAAGAATGCAATACAATTTGAACATTTGGTTGAAAATACACTGTATGCAAGAACAAAAATCCTCTAAAATCCACACAAAATCTCTTCAAGTACAGCTACTTTTGGGTCAAGTAAACTGAAAGACACTGTCTCATTTGTAGAGTTGTCGCTCCCGTACAAAATGTTAAGTATATTGAACAGTCCCTATCCTCGAAACCAAGTACATCTGTTTTGTTCTGCCATACATTTAAATCTCAAACACTAATTGTTCTAACACAACTACATGTTGGAGCATTCAAGTTCATACTGGAATGCCAAAGACTCAGGCCCCAGATAAATAACGCGTTGTTTTTTATCCCAAAATATTTAAAGACTTTTCATAATACAGTCTCTTTTGTTTCTGTGATATTATCACATCACTCATTCATCGGTTCAAGAGCTACACAAATGTGTAACAGTAACCATAATTTTTCCCTTTGGGAAATGACATACATGTTTTCTTTGTTAAGGGTTAAATTTTTAACTTACCTTGAAAAAGGGTACCAATTAGTAATTCAAATATAATTCAAAAAGCCATTTCATTTTCTTTTATAAAGAAAGCTTCATCACAAATTTTGTAAGCTCATCAAATATTTCTATTCAGGAATGAAGTCCATGGAGCCCATTTCTTTTCTCTTTGGTAAATTCACCAGTACAAGCTTGGTACCCTGGATTTAATCATGTTTTAAATATTTAATGTCAGGATAACTTCACACAGTGCAAATCTGAAAATATACTCATTGTAAAAAATTTCACTTGAAGGCAAACAAGTGCAGTACAGGTGGAAGCAAAACGACTCCTTAAATGTAAAACCATTTGGCAGTGCACATGTACAATTCTTTTTCCATAATTCCATTACAAACACTCATTCATTTTCATGTATTCTTCGTCATTAGGATCATAAAATTGTCATCTTATGGAAAAAGTATGTTGTTGAAGACTGTGACTGTGGACAATCACAAGATTGTTTCAATTTAATGCTCATGTGAGACTATGGATTTGCAAGAGTCCCCATCCACCTACCACCAGATCACCTCTTGGTGTAACTGCCATACTATCTGCATATTGCTTGCTTGCTTCAATGACATATCCAGTGTGGTAACCATTGCTACTAAAGACGTGAATATCTGCTGGTGATTCCGTAGAAACAAAGATGGTGCCTTGACTATCACAGCATACACTCACTGGCAAGTTAATGTCTATGTTGAATACTTTTTTACTGAGATAATCTGTACATATCAATTTCCCCTTCACTTGGTTTATGTAGATGAGCCTCTTGTTGCTCATGGCCAGTTGATCATCAATCATTGGTGCTGGTAGTCTCCTGATGAGGGTTCCATCTGGGTTGTGGAGGCTGATCTCTCCCTTGGCCTTGTAGCCCACAGCTATCAGATTGTCATCATCCACTGCCAGGCAGGTTGGTTTGCGGCCTGAATCAGTTCCTGGCTGGAACTGATGGAGGAGCCGATATTCTCTGCTGAAGGTCTTGACTACACGACCATCTAGGACAATGAGGTGGTCTAGCCTGTTGACTGCAATGTGGCATAAATCTTGGATATGTGGAATTACTAGTTTGGTGGATAAAAAAGGGGGTTTCAGAGTTCTAGTGAGCGAATAAATTACCAACCATTTGGGAAAGTCAGATTTGCGTTCCATGTCCACTGATACTATTTCGTTATTCGAGAAAACTGCAACAGAAATAATTCTACGTTTTGCAGACCTAGACAGTACCATTTCTCTCTCCAGTCTCCATTCGTCTTCCAAAATTAGCCTTCCAAGTGTCTTCTCAGTCTCACCGTATGCTAGAAAGTCAATAAAGTGCAACTTCTCTGGCACTGTTTGTGGCTCTTGTTCTGTTAGTTCAGTGATGGAGTGCAGGAATTTCTGTTTCAGAAGTAAAATCTCCGTCTTGATTTCTTGAGCCAGAAGCTGGTTCACCTCATCCAGTGTCTTCTGTGCTACTTTCAGTTGTGCATTGTTGGCGTCTTCAGCAGTCTCCAATGTCTTGACTCTGTCTTGGTAGATCTCCTTGGCCTCTTGCTTCAGTTTCTGCTCCATCTCTCGGATCCTAGCAACCTCCTTGTCAGCCTTTTGGGAGATCTTCTTGTTGGTGGCTTCAAACATGGTGTCTAGTTTCTTGCGGGACTCGGCTGTGTCTTCCTTTGCTTTTTTCCGCTCTTTCTTCTTTTTTTCAGCCTTTGCCATCAGTCCTTCAATTTCTTGTTTGCATTTATCAAAAGCCTCAGTTATGTCAGCACAGGAATGCTTTTGATGTTTCAGAACGGAGCAAGTTGTGCATATCAACTGCTCACATGTGTTGCAATAAATGTTCAGATTCTGATCAGGATGTTTGTCACATTTTGGTTCTTCTCTTAGTTTGCTTTTGTAGGCAATCTCTCCTGATTGAAGCTGAGCCATTGTGTAGATTTTGTGAGATTTTGACCCTGGCAGGCGCTCATGTACTTTTTGGCAGTCTTTGCACAGAAAACAAGTACAGTCTGTGCAAAATAAAATTGCTTGATTTTTCTCCTCACAGCTTTGACAATTGATCTCTGACCCTTGACTTTTTAGAAGCTGTTCGTGTATTGCAAACTCCTCAACCAGGGCACTCAGTGTGATGTTAGTTGGAAGGTCGTCAACCTTATTTCTTTCCAGTTCAGTGTAACGTCTGCACAGAGGACATTTGATTTTCACTGTTCCCATAGGTTGGATTTCTCTAAGATTTTTCAGACACTTTAAGCAAAAACTGTGAATGCAGTTCAGTAGTTTTGGTTCATTGAATCGGTCGAAGCAGATGGAACATTTTAGATGACGCTCACCAATCTGCTCAAGAACCTCAGCTGTAGCACTAGTTGCCATGGTTTTCATTCACTTTGATAAAATTCCCAAGACCTGTGTGTCAGCCAAAATGAAATAAGAAAGTAATTTGTAGGTATTGCAGGAACATTTCTTTCATCTTGGAGAGTATATATACATCGGCAGTCCTGTGCCATCTTAAGGGGAGAAGTTTTTTGGTTAGGCAAATTAGGATTGAGTTGTGGGTGCACAATAAATCGGTCTGTTTTCTGATGTGAGACATGTGTAATCAGAAATAGAACTATTTTTTTTCACTTGAGTAGAACATTCTGATTTGCATACATGCACATGATGGAAGATTTGTTCTCTATCAAAAATTTTACCTTTTATGTAGTGAAATCAACCTCCAAACAAGTTGACTGCTTGTTGATCAATTTGGACAGATTGGCTGAGTGTTGAGCGCACTTCCTGACTTGGAACATTAAATTGGCTTGAAGTTTAGCAGTAGAGAGACATTAACAAAGATGGCGACTGATACATGTAGGTTATTTCCCAAACCGTCGAGTGGATCATATGATTTCATGATCACTATGTAGTATCAAAGTCAAATGAACTTTAGATGCAGTTGATAGAATGAGCACTGTTATGTGAAATTGGTTAACTTTGAACTTCCAGTTCCATCCAGGCATGCTGTCTGTGCTGTGTGATGTGATACATTGTCAATTATCAACTATGGTCAGGCCTGTGACCTTTCAGGTTCAGGCAGGGCTGTGTGATGGTGATTCAGTGTTTACACATGGTTTAAGCTCAATTTTAACCTCAGGTTTGTCGTGTTGTTCTCGCTGGGGTGTATATGCCGGGTGATAAATGTCACTGATCAATTATGGTTTGACCTCTGACCTAGATTCGTCCAGGTGTTCTGGCAGGGCTGTGTGATGGTGATACCTTCATTCATGAACACATCATGAACTACACACAGGATTTCTTGAATTCGGACTACTCTGCTAAATGGGCAGCCTTTGACGTCAATGCCAAACACAGGTAATGCTTTCATTTACAAGCAAACTAATTATTTCCTAACTCTAACTTTTTCTGTCGTGAAATGTTTTAGAAGTTTCTAATTGGCATTTCTGGTGTCAACTTCAGCCATTTCTGCTTTACCGACATCACGTCATGCCTGTGCTGTCTCACAGCAGGTGAAAAAGAACAACACGCAAAAGTTTACCATAGTTGGACTTTGACCCGGAAACTTCAGTTGAGTTTTGACATAGTGAAGCACTTGATATCGGATGAGGTGTAAGCTTGATAGAGGCATTTACTCTGCATGAAAGACGATGGAACATGTTGTTGTGAGTTCTGTTTGCAGTAGCGGATGACATCTATACTCATCTCATGCTTGAGTAAATTGCCATTGTGTTTTGACACACACAGAGACTCCAACTCGTCCATGGAGATTGAGTGTGTGAGGAGCCCTCGAGCAGCCATGGGCCACGGTCAGATCTTAATATAGCAAATGTTGCTCTCTGACAGTTTCAAAAAGGTTACAAGGCATGAGAAATGTCTCACAAATCTTGAACACATGATCTCCAAGGGTCAACATTGGTAAAGTCCAACTTTGTAAATACCATGGTCATACCGGCAGAGAGTACATTGTGTCTTTTTTTTTTGGCTTGTCCTCTCAGACCAGAACCTGACTCAGCTACTCAGATTGATGATAGCTTGGTCCGTCTTTTGACAGAGCTGATGAAGTCTCAACCAAACCTTGTCATTGTAAGTTCTTCAGCTGTGACCAAATTGCTGAAGTGATAGCCGTATTTCTACCAAGTTATTCTCTTTTCCTCAGAGGTTTCTATTTATCCTGTTTTTCATTACCATCTTTTTATTCATATTTGTAGGCCTTATCAGAACCAGACTTTAATAGTTAATGGAGGTTTATATTATTGACAAATTTGTTAATTTTCTATTGATTAATTGTGTTGATCAAACATGTTAAAAGTCCCCTGGGGTAAACTTTCTGATGTATTTCTTGGCAGTTTCTGTTTGGTGATCATGGTGACCGTTACCATGGCAATCACACTGACCATCCAGGGAGCTACCTTGAGATTTTCCTTCCCTTTCTGAGCATAATTGTCCCTAGATACGTAATGGAGAAACACCCTGACTGGGAGAGAAATCTACTGATCAACAGTCAGAGATATATAGTAAGTCAAAGAAAGATTTTTCTGTGATTGTTACACCATTCAAGTCTTGTTGTTTGCCTTAAAAATGAATTGGTCACATGCCTTGGGTTTGGTTAAATTTATTAGCATTAAATTGGTGGACATTTTAATAACATTGCCATTGTGTGCTAAGGACATTACACTTGTGAGAGATACTAAGGTTTTGTGCACATTCAAACAAAATATGAATTTGCATAATCATACCCTTTGCATATGTGTACATGTAATACGTCCTCCTGGACTCTTCTGATGAACACACGACGTAGTACCATGCACAGTTGTGAGCCATAGTCTACAGAGAAGTCAATAGCCATAAATGTCTGTTGTCAGCTTGTGCCTGTGTATTTACAACCAGGGAAGACCTAGACCTAGCCATAGGCACACAATTTGGACACAGCCTCAACAGTGCTCTTCTCCATCCCACACAGGTTCACTATGATCTTCATCACACCATGAAATCTCTCCTTCACTACCCAGCCTTGCACAATGTATCCGGACATCTCTCCAAGCACTCCTACAATCTCTTTACCCAGGTTGTAGCAAGGTTTGTCGCAATCCAGACAAATTCATACTCTTTGTTTCATAGCAATGCCATTTATCTATATCAATATTAAAAATCAACAAAATTAATAGTAATTTTTGCAGTATAGCCTTCTTAATGACGGTTATGCAAAAACCTTGGAAATGTAAATTTGTGTTAAACATGGTCTACATGTAGTCAGCAAAATGACGTACATTATGGCCTGCAACCCTCCTGAATCTTCTAAAATCCTTTGCTGTGGGGAACCAATGGTACATTCCCTGCACAAAGTTGCAACAGCGCATCATAGATAAAGTTATAAAGCTGTGCGGTAGTCCTTGTTCCATCAAAATCCCACAAAATCTGTGTTGGATTTTTGTGGGAATTGGTTAGCATGAGAGAGTGGAAAAAAGGAAGTCTGAGATGTCACCAGTGTATCTCTGTTATCCAATCAGATCGAGGACTTGCAGTGGTGCCAACATACCGTATTGGAGCTGTGTTTGCGGCGGTCCAAAGGTTGTGTGTCTATGAAGTTCTTTTTTAATTAATGCTCAACTGTATGACTGCATGAAACCAATGGCACATTCTTTGTATTCAACTTTCAACACTTTATAAAGTAATTTCCTGGACTCTAGGACTCTGCCATCCTCAATCCAACAAAATCCTTCAAAACCTCCTGGCGGATTTTGAAGGACCTGTAATGGCTAGGGTAAATACGAAAAATGATTTGGCAAATATCTTAATCTTGGATACATGAATCTGATATTTGTTGTGTGAATTTTCCCTTAGTTTTTGACACAAGACAGATGGACAGACGAACATTTTTCACTAGCAAAGGCAGCTGTAGATGAGATCAACCAGAAACACTCAAAGGTAATTGTAAGATTGGCGACAAAACCTCAAATTTGTGAGAACAAATGAGGATATTGAACATTTGTAGATGAAGTTGTGACTACTTCAGATTAGAAGCCATTTTGGTTCCAGAGTCCACGTGCATGCTTACTTGTGAAATGATCAGTCATCTCCAGCTTTGGCCTGTTGATTGTTAATACCTTGAAACATTATAATTGGCAACCATTTTCTGCTCAATTAGGGCTGTGTAACCCCACCCATAGCAACCCACCATTTGGGGAACAAAATGGCATCTTTCTCCATGTCATGCACATCCTCATGTCACATCTCCCAATGTACAGCTCTTGCCTGTATTATCTAAATATACATTTAAGTTGGCCTCACACTGAGTGAGGATAAATTGTAGATGTTCTGTCAAATCTCAGTCCAATTTCTTGAAACTGCTAAGCGAAAATAATCTGTCCCTTTTATTTAAATGGGCTGGTACATGTATCCGACTCTCTCTAAGCTGAGCTTTAAGCATTAAACAACACTTGGCTTGGTCAGCAGAGCCTTAAAAATGTTTGTGTCTGATCTCGACAGGATGCCTTACTGAAACAAGATCCCACCAACAATAACCTCACAACAACTTGCATGGACATCAAGCTAGCTAACGTCACCAGCATTGCAGCCTATGAGCATGAATACGCCGGCGTCTTCACAGCTTACTACCACATCACGTTCACATCCAACGAAGGGCCATCAGTTTGGCAAACAACGATCGATAACAAAGCAACTGTTGACTCGGTGAGTAGCACAGATGTGGAACGATAGAATACTCAAACTCATAAAATGTTCAGACTTGCTCAAATTGGCTTCATCAGCCCAGGCTTTCATCAAGAATTACAATATCTGCCTGTCATGTAAAATCAACATTTTGAAGCTGATACCTCTCAGGTCGTCAGCGTGGTGCTGCTTTTTCTGCCGAAATGGCATATTTGAACACAGCAGATCGCTAGCAGCTCCCAGACTGAAGACAACTTTTTCAATGGCAAGGCAAAACACAAGTTCTCTCATTAACATTGCCAGATCATTGTATTAGCTGGTCACCATATTTCAACTTGGTCTTCAAAATCCTGTCAGTTTTTTCTCTGTTGCTGCACGAGTGGCATGAGAAGTGTCTCTACCCAGTCCACAGGGCTGCCATTGCTGATTGGCTGTGAGCCATTCAGGATCCAACAATAACCTTTCCCCACAAAATCCCCCACACACTGACTCATCAACTGTTTCCTTTGTTGAGGCCTTGCTTTTTTTGTTTCCTTTTCAGCTGAAGCAAGTTTCCCAATACCGAAAGTATGAAGACTGTCGGGATGACCGAGTCTCCATTGAATTCTGCATTTGCCGTCAGTTTCCACCAGGGACACCATAGCAACGGGTCATGTTGTATTCTTCATTATCACACGCGACATTTTGTTTCATCAGAGGTTTTCTTTAAACCGTTGTCTCCATTAAAAGGTTTTGGAAAAGTTGCAGGTTTGTTTGCGATACCAAATCAAACACAATAGCTTGGTTGTGTCTTGCAAGACAAAAGTTTGAAAATGAAAAGAAAAATTGAAATAGAAGTGTCCTGGATTAAAGTTGCCATAGGCTATTCCTGAAACCATCATATTCCAACACCCCAGCTGTCCAGTGGTATGTATTCAACCTACAAGGAGCTGTCATTCCCTGTGTTGAGTGACACACCGTGAGCTGTATACGTGTAGTCCCAAGTCTGTCAAAATCTATCAAAACAAGGTGTGAGGTTTTGACAGAATTTGGTGGTTTTTAGAATTACAAACATTTTCTTAGACTATTAGGCAAATTCACTTTTGTTTTGGTATTTATTGTTACTTGCAACTGTCTTGACTATTAGCCAAGACGATGGATAGATTTACATTACCTTTACTTAAAAACACAAAAACTGTAACTTTGAATTATAAAACATTGCACACTTCGTCAATAAATAACACTGAGAAAACGGATGTAACAATTTTCACCCAAGTTGCAAAGCTTAAAGTTTGGAGGGACTGGAGTGACCTTTGCTCTTTTTTCATACAATAAAGCGTGGTTTCCGTATCAGCGTGAGAAACACAGAGAGCAACGCAATCAAAATGCAAACTGGAACTGGCAAATGGAAACCATGTCAAACGGACATGTCGCCACAAACGCAAACTGGTCCCAGACGTTGAGCCCAATTCAACTTTGACGCCTGACTGCGTCAAGTTGCTGAGTAGGCCTATAGAATCACACACGCTGGCATGACTGGCATACAATGTTCCTTAGTGCCACTCCTTTTGTCAATTTTCTCCTTATTACTAAAACATGCAGCCCTAATTGTCAACAAAATAGCTTACCATAAACAAACTACATCTAACTGGAGTATCAGTTTGGCTTCAAGAGGCAACATTGCCCCTAAAAAAAGGCATTTTTGGGGGGGGAAATTGTCCGAGTTTCGAACGCCATTTTGTTTAATTTTTTGGGTGTTGCACTACAAATGACCATATGGAAACCAGGCTTCACAGGCCCTGCTAGGTGACATACCTTCTTTGTCTGTTTACTAATGCATTTGTGAAACTTTCTAAGACAGTGCAACAAATTATTCATGCAGACTTGTTCAAATAAGTTACACTGAACAGAAAAAAAGGTATTTACAATAAACCATGATGACACAGGTATGAAAGAACGATGTCATTGGTCTTTAATTGAGTGGGCCTTGATCAAACCAGCCCAGAGAAAATAAAATTTGTAAGCCATGATACGAACTGTAATAAAATTATTGCTCAAAGATGAGCCGTATGTTTCTGAATAAAAACCAAGGTTTGAACAACAAAGTTACCAGGGGTGTGAGTGGTCACTTTAAATTAAAGCTGAAAAAAATTGTGTACATACAAGGTGTACAAAAAAAAACCCTGAAATTCAGGGTCAGCATCTTCAAAAAATGCTGAAATCAGCTAAAAAGCTGCATTCTCACACCCCCGGTTACTTAAGAAATTGTAAGCCTCCACTAATTGGTGCACATGTGTGATGTGAAGTGCAAGAATTTTTCGTCTGAATATGCACAAAACAAACACGTTTATGCTTTTGCACGAACGCCGAACTCAAACTGTACTCAGGTGTTGGATAACAGTAATGCTTGGATTATTTTACGACTGAATATCAACTTTGGGCCAGTGCATACATCAGGCCCGAAGGTGAAGCAAATTTGACCTCAGAAAATCTTTACAGTGAAATTTAAGCTGACATGTTCCACTTTTGTGAATTCACAGCATGAGCATTTTGATCTGACGTCACAACTTCCACGTATGTTTGGTCCCCACAGACCGTGCATGCATTTAGTTTGTGTATTCGCACATGTGCAATAGTGCAGACTGACATCATGGTCGTCGGCCTGAAAAAATTATTCTAGCAGACGACGTATATCAGTGGTGACCCATGTGGGGGATAGTACTGCTATTCCCCTTGAAGACCTTGCGTGTGAATAAATTGCCACGAGTCTATCAAATGGTGATAATAGCTTCTGGGGAAAAAGATCGCCGGAAAAAATCAAAGAAAGTGGAAAATGTCAATTTTTTGACAAAATATGATTATGAAATATTTTCATTTTGTTACCTACATGTAGCTTTGTGTCCAATTTTCTCAATTTTGCCGAGTTTACCTTCGAATAACTTTGATGCCACATGAAAGACTTATAGTAACTCTTATGTACAAAAAAGGTTATTACTGCTAGGAAGAAAATCGTTTCTTTTACTCAAATTTGTGTCTAATTTTCCCAAGTTTGCAGAGTTTACCCTGAAATAACTTTGATGCCACATGAAAGACTAGTAACTCTTATGCATAAAAAAGGTTATTACTGCTAGGAAGAAAACCGTTGTTTGAAATTCACTTCGTTTTTCATTGGGACCCATTTTCGTCATTTTCCGTGTTTGTCACCTTACCTAGTGCTGGATTTTCACACTTTTGTCAAATTCCCCTCAGATCATCGGTGATACTGTCTGGAAGACTGATATTTTTTGTATCTATCAGCTCATTTTTTTCAAGATCAAGAGCCACTTTTCTGAAATGCAGTTCGTTTTTCATGCGGATTTAAATTTCCACACTAAGTTTAGCAGCTGTCAAAAATGAGATGTCCTGATTTTAGGCACGTACACATCCCTGGATACGAGTGCGTATGGGTACAAGTTAACCTACTGCATTGCACAAACACGTACAATCACGGCAAATTGCCTGACTAAAAGGGACAAACAAAAACTTTCATACGGTTTCCTTCTTGCATGATACTCTCTCATTAGAGTGTTCATGATATTCTTCACCATTCACAAGTAGAAAAATGTCAGGGAAAACTCGGCAAAACTGAAAAAATCCCCTCTAAAATGTTGGCTTCACTTCCAACTTCTGACTCTCTTACTTTGGAGGCACGAGACAAAGACAGGCAAAAATTTGGCAGAAAATAGATTTTTATCGTGTGCAAGTTAGCAAAAGGGACTTTCAGTGTTGAAATACTAATCGGTATGGAAATGAAGGGCAAACAACTTTATCTGAGCTTGATGTTGATCGATTACTTTTGGGGTCCACCTGCCCGAGTCAAGACCCATTTTACTGGCTTCTGGCGCTGTAGTGGCATTCAGTGCGCATGCACACCAACTAAAGTGAGGGGCATGAACATACGTGCCTCACATTTATGTTTGCATTCGCATCGAGTATGAACTGGCCTTAACACAGGCAGTGAGCAGTTAAGTGCACAGGTTGAAGTCACTGGCCAAATTAGCACACGGGTGTTGCACGCTAGATTGCACCCTCACTTGGAATATCCGGCCTGAAGTCTTGCACGCGCACAGCTTGAAAACGGAAGCTTTGGGTCTGTTGCCTACACTGGTGCTGGCTTTGGGCAGCAACGTAGCATTGAGGAATGTGCCTGCACTGCTGTCTAGTATGAGTGTTGACCTCTGCAGAGAACAGAAATGGTTAGGTGGGTAATTTGGGTTAAATTCCACTTGTTAGGTTTTGGTGCCCCTAAGATCATTACAACTGCAATTTTCAAGCTTCTGATCTATGACAAGAATATCAGTTTAGTTTTGACAAGTGCGACTGTTGATTCAATTTTCCAAACTTGGCTCACCGATGTCAGGAGAATGTCTCTCGCCTCAGCCTGCAGTTGTTTAGAGGACAAATCTAGAACATCGCTGCTGAGAAACTCCACCAGCCCATCAGAACTTACGGTGAGATCGTCTTGCGTGTCGCTCACAATCTGAGTGGTAAAGTTGACCGGGAAATGTTTCAATTGCTGGACAACAGTCATAGTGTCATGAATATTCAGTAATGAAACTTCACAACTCATTTTTCCATTAATTTTAACCCTGCCAGATGCAGCACAGTGCATCAGGTGTAAAAGACTGATGCCCTTTGATGCACTGGCCAATCAACAGCAGCCAAACAAACCGGTCATGTGGAGACAATGGGAGCTAGTCCCATTGATCAATGCCA
>NW_019091385.1:229972-262262 GCF_001949145.1 Acanthaster planci | reverse complement strand
CTGTTGGATCTTGTTACACTGGGCAGGCAGGCCACTTCCACAAATAATGCAGACTGATGTGTCTGGCAGGGTTTCTGGCCACAGTACCCTCAGGGTTAGGTTTAAGATTGAGGTCAATGACTGCCATGATTAAAACCATTCTTTATAATGATTAGAGATCGCAAACTTTTTACC
Organism: Acanthaster planci; assembly: GCF_001949145.1. The sequence continues at coordinate 262,088 of NW_019091385.1, read as the reverse complement.
AACTTCCCAGAGCTTTTATTTGGGACTGAAATCAGTACTAAAATCATTTCTTTTGGGAATTTAGTTCAGCTGGTAAATAATTTCAATCCATCACCATCAAAAATGAAAACTGATTAATATGAAGTACAATCAATTTTACTTGATAGTCTATCTGCAAAGGAACTTCACCATCCTAATTTAGACAAATTTACAGAAATATTTACAAGTTCCTCCAACCTCTATTCTGGCCTAATGATGCTATGCTAACAAGCGGCACTTGTACCCTGTTCGTGGTGATTAGTGGGGACTGCATCGTGTTCATTTGTGCTGGCAAGACCGCCTCCTTGCTGGTGTCGGTGTGGAAGACCGTTGCACCTGACCTCGGATTGACGACCTTTAACCCCTTGCGACCTCGCATGACAGTCTCTCCACTACTCACTTCAACTGTACAAGATTCCAAATGGGAAAGTTCAGGGGGTTTATTCTGGAGACTTTGACATTTCACATTGGTTATTGAAAAGACTCAGATTAACCGTAGCCATCCCCAACCCTTCAAGATCCACTGGACGGTTTTGGAGGATTGAGGCTGCCACGATAATACTCCATTCCTGCTTTTGAAGGATACATTGTCTCGAAGTTATAGGTCAGACCTTGTGTTGTTTATGTTCAGCCATGCATCAAATCAAATTATATGTGAAATCATCCATACTGCTCCAGGATACCATACACAATGTAGCCTTGGTCAAGGCATTCAGCGCAGCGCAGCGCAGCGCGCACCAGCCGCTCGCTGACGTACATGTAGTACGTACCTGCGTATATACATGTAGTGTACATACTTGCATAAATTGCAAAAATCAAGGAGAAGACCGACCTCACGCAGCCTAAGAAATATGCAAATCAACTGAACCAGGACGAATCCCTTTCTGCAACCGTCTGCAGAAGCTTCTGTTTTTCTGTACTTTTGGACTTCTAGCGCACGACCTCGTGTGCGAATATGAATAGATGCAGGCGTGCGATGAGTGCACAGTGACCAATCTCACTGCATAATAAGTAGACACATGCATAATACATCAACGTGAACTGGCATGCATGATAACCATGTAAAATGGCGGACCATTCAAGACGACTGCAGCACGAAGAGTTGTCTTTTTGCTTGAATTCTGCTGCAGACAAATGAATGTTGGGTGATTTCTATGCCGAGCAGCGGCAAGCCTTAGAATACTTTCTGCAGGGTCACAACGTTTTTGTGACTTTGCCAACAGGCTACGGGAAATCTGTTATTTGTCAGGCTACACCTTTCTGCTCGGAGCTCCTCAGAGCAGATACAAAGCCCATAGCACTAGTCATTTGAAAAAACATCAATCACACTCAGCAAAGCAAAGGCGAACTCGATCTCTGGTTACTCTGATCAGCTGGCAAAATAAATACTGTTGACTTGTCATGTACATGTATAGCCAAGTATGCGTTCAGTTAACCTTTCACCTGAATTATGCAGTTACTATGTAGCAATAAACCGATCCAAAAGCGTATTTAAAACATCGGTTCTTGTCATAAGAATAATGAGCACTGTCCAAAACAGCTTCCATGGACGGCTGCACCAAGGCATTTGTCCCGGTTTGGCTGATTTGCATATTTTTTTTAAGCCACGTGAGGTCGCTCTTCGCCTTGATTTTGCAATGTATGCAGCTATATACGTGTACCTGTACGTGCGCGGGTACGTCCTAGGTCAGCGAGCGGCTGGTGCACGCTGCGACGAATGATGAATGCCTTGACCAAGGCTACATACAATGTCGCAACATAATGAGAGGAGTTGCTGGAAGATTTTAAAGGATTGAGGCATTGAGGCACCCTTCCACAGAACATATTCAAAAATATCGGAGGATTTTGGAGGACGAAGGCTGTATCCAATTTTTTCATGGGGGCAGTCGGAGGATTTTGAAGGATTGAGGGCGCATCCTAGCCAAAAGGGCCTAGGCCGTTAGGGTTAATCATTTCAAGTCCATTTTGCAACAACCTACCTGAAGCAACAGGTTTCTCATACGCAACCACCTGCACCTAGCAAAACAAGAGGATAATTATAATTAAGAAGATAGTTATGGACAACTGAACATCAATATGCTCTGATTCCAATTACCACAAAATGACTGACAAAAATTACCTTAAGTCTAACATTCTTGGGTGATTACCTAGCAACCGTCCACATCCTTGCAAATCTCAAGACCATATAGTAAACTGTGCACACGAACAGCTGGACTCTGTTTATTTGAGGTATGCTTAGTCCTACATGAAACAGCTCCTGTACCAGCGCAGAACTCATCCTAACAGATTCCAACAGCCCTGGTGCCCTGGTGCTAGAGTTTGACTGGTTGGGGATCGTTAGGGTGACGACTAAAGTTAGGAATCTGGTCACAAACAATGCTTACTGCTGAACTTTGACCCGTTATCTCCAGGTCCTGCCCTACGTAGCCGCCAATTTCTCCGTGTGAGGAGACGACGCTGTCAATATCCACCTCGTCTAGGAATCGCACCGCCCCACCCTTGAGAAACTGAAATGACTGTAAGCCGTTCATGTCAATGCGCAAGGTCCACATCATCAGGCCCGTTATCTGAAAGTAGGACAAAGAAAACATCCCCCAATTGTCTTTACAAAATCAATTCTCTCTGGATGGAGTATTGAAAGGAAACAGGCAAAAGAATTTAACCATAACACTGCCAGATGCAGCACAGTGCAAAGTCTGATGCCCTTTGATGCACTGGGCCATCAACAGCAGCCAAACAAACCGGTCACGTGGAGACAATGGGAGCTAGTCCCATTGATCAATGCCACTGTTGGATCTTGCGGTGACTGGCAACCACAGACTCCCAGGCCGTTAGGCCTTGGGGAGAGTTGACCTGTTGGATCTTGTGGTGACTGGCAACCACAGACTCCCAGGCTGTTTGGCCTTGGGGAGAGTTGACCTGTTAGATCTTGTTACACTGGGCAGGCAGGCCACTTCCACAAATGATGCAGACTGATTTGTCTGCCAGGGTTTCTAGCCTAGGTGCATGTAGGTAGGCGTAAGAGTTTTAGGGTGAATGTTCTGATAGAATTGATAATGTGACATTTTGAAAAACTATGATTAGAAATCCCTTTTTTTGGGCGGGAACTGACGGCTGAAAAATACTGGTAGGTGAAATCTACCCTCAGTTGAAGTGTACCCTCACCAGTAAAAGAAAGACAGAGTGGCACCAAGTTTTCCAACCCGGTTCTTGCACGCGTTTGGTGTGCATACAAAGACTATACATTCCAGAATAAAATCGCTGCGCGTACTCAGCGTGCTCCATGTCCAACTTGCATATATTTGCCGCCTGTGTGGTGAGCTCGTACCAAAGAACTATCAATTCATTTGAAAACTCGTGGGCACTTAGTCTTTGGAAAACAAAAAGTTTGACCAGCAATAAATGAGAAGACAAGTTGGTACAGTTTTCAGTTTTTTCTCTGTCTTTAAGTCAGTCCAGGTCATGATTTCTAAACTATGCATAGGTGTTAGGCCAAAATACGGACCTTATGTAAGGTTTTTCCTTATTTACATAGCATGCATGGTTGAAATGAATTGGCTCCAAGGATAGTGGGAAACCTTAACCACTTCCTGCCGGGGACACTGGATCCGGACACGTATGCTTTATATGTGTGGCCGGGGTCTCCGAACTCGGACAAAGGGAACAGGGCCTTGTAACAAAAGACCGTACTTGGAACAAAAGACCAGGCTGCTGGGCATTACCAACAGTTTTTCACTGTCAAAAGTGGAGATAATCCTGCCTTGTTTGAAACCATGGTATACCATGGTTTGGGGTATTTAGAGCCAGCTGATTACCAACGGGGACAAAGGCGCTCCACCACCGCAGCGATGAGCCACACAGCACCGCTGCCTGCTAATCTGGCCCCTATTGAAAAGAGGTCAGTAGCGCACACTGAGCCAGGTTCGTGAACAAAAGAATATTATGTAACACCACAAAATCTGGGCTCTTTTTACAAGGCTGCAGGCCTGGCTGAAATACTCGGGCGTCAATAGATTTTGTCTGTCTGGCTAGAGTGGACACCAGACATGCCTTCACGTGTTTGTAAGTGTTCAGTAAATGAAGATAGGAATTTTTTAAGAATTTTGAAAACAGAAAAAATGATAAATATCCCGCCCCAGCATCATCAACATTGATTAATGCCCCGGCTGGAAATGGTTAAGGCTCTTGGTGGTGGCAAACATAACGGTCCTTTGTAGCAGTTCTGAGCACACGCACATTGTTCTGAGCATGTGCACATATGAGAATGCGAAATATGCGAAAAAGGATCAGCATGACTGCCCTCAGCCTCTCAAAGTCTCTCATCACGCTGAAAGAGGATGAAAAATTTGGTCAAGTTCCAAATTTGCACAAAATAAAGTTAAGGGGCAGCGCGGACATCTGGGATTCTCGCAAAATGGCACGTACCCCGCCAGTGAAAACAGTGACCATGGCGACATAAGCACGCACCAGCCAGTCCGAGCATCGAGTTACACAATCTTTTCTTTGATCAGTACATATGCGCAAGCTCGTTGCAGTTGTTTGCACCAGCGCGGCGCGGTCGCTACCTGCAACTTTGTGAAACTCCTTGATGTCCGTGCGGCCCCATCAAACATTTACGACTCTACTCACTGCTAAGTTGCCAACAGCAGCGACGTACAATAACAGAAGGAAGCAGTAGGCAAAGTAACGCTTTCTCCCGCGAAGCCCCGTCTTGTGCAGGTGGTCTTCGTGTACTGGCACATGACCAGCTCGGAAGTTGCTGTTGTGTTCCTTGTTCACACGTCGTCTCTCCAGAGACTTTTCGAGCATTGACAGGCGCCCGCTAGTCCCTCTCTGGGAGTGTGATGAATACAAAGGGGGATTTATCAAACGAACAGGATGTGTGACACGTCAAATCTTAAATTCTTTGTTTTTTGGGGTCATGTTGACAACAAACACCCATTTTGAAGTTAGACTGTCAGACATATAACATCAACAAAATGACAGTACAGTGGAACTTTGTTAATTAGAGCTTTGTTAAATAAAAGCCCTCGTTAATGAGAGCAATGTTAAATCCAAGATCTCGTTAATTAGAGCAATGTTAAATACATGACCTCGTTAGTTAGAGCTATGTTAAATTCAAGACCTCATTAATTAGAGCAATGTTAAATACAAGACCTGGTTAATTAGAGCAATGTTAAATACAAGATTCTGCTTCTAACAAGGAAATTTTTAGGTCTCAATCCTTTGATTTTCACTGTTTGCATTCCTGATAATACAAGGGTCCTGTCATAACAAGGTAATTGGCCAAGTCCAAAGGACCTGTTATTAACGAGTTCGACTGTACATAGGCTGAATGACTATCAGATGTTGCCAAAATGAGCATGTGATGTGGTCCAAGTAACTTAGACTCTACATATTGGCTTTTTAAACATTGGGAAATGGTCGGGCGACTGATTGCCGAGTAGTCTAGCCCTAAGACTGGTTTTCCTATTTTGGCCATTGCACCATGCAGGCGGCATGTGCTGGCAAGCACAGCCAAATAACATGACCAGTAGAGGGCGCTATATTCACAAAAGACGACCTACCAGAAAACCAGTCTTGTAGAATCTGGCAGGCTTACCCGAAATATTCTGAGCATACCTCACGTGCTCAAAATCCAATGAACAACTGCTCATGCACACTGCTGAAAACCGCAGTTCTGCATGGCACGCTCTTTAGCGGTGCATTATTATTCATGAACTAAGCACCCTTTCTTGGGGCATGACTAATTCCTGAGCGCCGTTATGTTCAGTGTAGGGTCCAATACTCGGACTAGGCATGATGGGAAGAAAGCATCACCAGGATGAGATAAATTGGAATAAATTGCCATTACGTCACTTGCCCCCTCATCGTCTCGATGGCTGTTCCATGTCAAGATAACTAAACTGCTGCCAAAGTTTTGGAAGAGCCCATTGGTACATGTAGTATCTTATCGCTCAGTCCGTGTATTACATGTCTTGACATGGAACGGCCGTCAAAACGATGAGGGGTCAAGTGACGTAATGCTCAACAACCTTATTTTAAAGATGGCGACTGAGAGAGCGAGCCCGTTAGATTGAATGGATAAAGGCAAAAAGACTGGAAAATACCTGAATAACATGAATAAAATCATTTAATAAATGGTTTTTAGAAAGCGGAAAGGTCAAGAATCATGTTCGTGTGCAAAAGAAATTGCACCCACGATGATAAGTGGGTGCGCCGGAATGTTCAATACGCCGACACAAAATTGCGTAGACGGATGTGTGGCTAAGGATAAATCGGGAGTGATCCGTGCCACACTAGTGGGGCGCGGCTAGTATTTGGTAGGCCTAAGTAGTGCGAGCGTGGCCGTGAGTACGAAGTAGGCCTAGGCCTCGCGTCTCCTGTGTGTGGATTCGACCCTCTTTTTAGAGCACGCTGGTGAGAACTAACGGCAAAAGATAATCAGTTTTAACACTGACACAGCAACAAAAGCCACTATTGCCCTGAAAACGAGAGAACATTTGCATTAAGAGAGAAATCAACCTGAAAATTGGCAGCTAAATTACCTGGTAAGCGGATGTAGCCATTTTTCTTTTAAAATGTAGTCTGTTCCCACCTGCCACATCTGCGCAAAACCGTTGTAAAACGTGAAATGGGTACACGAGGAACTGTACCATTTCTTTGCAAACGTCTTTTCGGATCTTCCTTGGCGTGTTCAGGTAAAACGGATCCGACAGGAGCCTGGCTTTGCTGAATGGGGGCGCTCCCGAGCGGAGCCAGCGCCATGCAAAAATCCCAAGCAGTTTTTTCTTTTTTACAAACGTGAGTTTGCGCTCTGTAGCGCTTGTAAAAATTACCAAATGATTGTTCAATTTTCAATACGGGCTGACGGGTGTTTGGCGATAGCGCGCCTCCAAGAGTTTGCAATGCGTTGACCAATCACAGTGCGCGAAATCTGTCGACCCAAAGAAATTCTTGGAGGCGCACTTTGTGAATCGCCCGTATTGTAAAAGAATTATCGGAATAAACTTGCTTCATATGGATTCGGTAAAAGAAACTCACACCTCACGATAACCCTTTTAACAAAATTAGGAACACGAATACAAAAATTGTTTTTAGATATATATATGTAATTTTTTATAAAATTCTGGTCTGTAAAAATCTATGGCAAACAACGAATTTTGACAAAATACAACACAGAATATTAAATAATAATGGTAAGATGTTATTCTGGTTGATTTCCAACACTTTTTGTCAACACTTCCTTTTTTGGGAGCAAACCAAGGTGGAAATAAGTTTGGCCCGATTGAATTATTAAATTTCTTATTCGAAATAATTGTATTAATTCTTTTACAGTTATTTCCTCACTCCAAATACATCAGTTGCAAGTTGGCTGTTCAAGCCAATGTCTAACGAGTTTTCTCAAGCGAATTTCCAAGGACATTCCCGACTATTAGTCTGGAACCGGGGCTAGTTTTCTCTCCAATACTCAACTGTACCTGTCTGCGGCTTCGCCTGATTTTTAACCCACTGATTTTGATGTTAGTTGTCAATTAATTAGATGTTACAGTGCCAGCAGAACACTGAACTACATGTTACACAGCCAAACATCGTGGTATTTTTGTTAACTTTTTACACCATTTTAGCCTAGAATTGGGGATCGATTTTGGAGTTGAAGCCAAGTACAATGACACGTGTACCTATGGAAGCCACTGGTAAGCGGCTACGGCCACTTCCCAATGATGTGTTTCGTCTAGCCTTAGCCCATTGATTCACACAATCCCGGTCATATATCTTATTCGCATGCATATGTGATACCAATGGTGCGTATTAAGTCCAACTGGTCATCATCTTATCTGAGATCGCTCTCTTTTAAATTCGACAAGAGTGTCTTCTGGGTGTTCTAGAAACTGATCACAAGTTTCCATTGTGTGCTTCAGTGATAGATAAAATTTGGTGCCCATCGGATTGATAAAAATTCCTCGTCTGGAACAGAAAAGGTATAAACAAATCAGTCACGAACGGCTGCTGTTTTGCTAATTTCATTCGCTAAACCATTTTTCATCTCATTTTATTTTGTAAAAGCCTGCTTTTCAAAATCTCTTGAAACTCTCAAAAAATGTTGTTTTGAATATTTTATGGTGAAAAAATAATGTACTGAAATCAAAGCACTGTGCCATTCACAGCCCTAAACAGTTAGGTCCGTGCATTGGTTAGTCTTCAGGCTGCGTGTAGTAACTTCTCTGAACCCTCGTGGAGTACGGGCATTTCACCCCCAAGTGCACCTCCAAGAGTTTACAACGCGTTGGCCAATCACAACGCGCGAAATCTGTCGACACTTTCCGAACACACACTGGGTCGACAAATTTCGCGCATTGTGATTGGTCAACGCATTGCAAACTCTTGGAGGCGCACTGTTGTGAAACGCCTGTTTTGATTACTGGCATGTACTGAATAGTATCGACGGGCGATGGTCTGTAACCAACGACAGCACATCCTCACCTGAACAGACCAATCATAACAGCGCGTCTCTGAGCCCCATTCTCCTGCATCTTCTGCCGCCGGAAGTCACGAACCAGAGTAGCACAGTGCAATATCTGTGCCAAAGGACTGTCACCTATCACATGACCTGTAAGATAAAAACGAAGCCACGAATCTGTATTACGTCCTGGAAAATGATGGCAAGTTTGTACGGAAATGTACTCGAATTATGAAAAGGGTGTAGATGTAAGTGTTGTAAGATGTCAGGAACAGCTGTCAGTGAAGACGCCTCGCCCACTCATAGATTCTTTTCATTGGAGCGTGATAACATGCAGTTCCAGTTGATTTACAGGAGCACGCAAAGTTGTGGGCTTTGCCATCCCCAGTCGACAGGCCCATGATTAAAAAAATTCTTGTCGGGAAACAAGATCTCTGATACGCGGCTGTACCTGGGACATTGACATCAGCCAGGCATTTCGTCATGCCGTCACGTAGGTACTTGCCAATGGCATGCAGATGTTCGTACGATCATGTAATCAAATCAGCCGGGTATAGGAAAAAAGTTAGTTCCCTAAATTTGCTCAAAGTGGACTGAATTTCTCGTTCAACTTTTGATCGTTTCGTGAGAGAACGAAAAGACTGACAAGAACTCCATAGTCTTATGATCAAAATAAAAATCTCCTGTATTTATGGAAGTCAAGTCTCTGGTGTAATGAAAGTAAATTCTTCTTTCTGGCGGTAACAGAGAGCGCAGCGAGTGTAGCCCTGCAACTTATTGGGTTACCACCGAGAGAGGACGCTGTCCACACGTAACGACTGTCAACCCCAAGGTGGTCCTCGCTAACAAGCCTGCAATTTAGGGTGACAGTTGCGCGTAAATTACAACTGTTTATTATTGAACGTGCAGAGGAAATTGACTGGAGTGGAGTTGAAACCGACTAAACCCTCGACTGCCGCGAATTTGGTACCTGCACTCAGTCCACCAGCACCGGGTCTGCAAGTTTTTCAGTCTGTCAAAAGTTAGGAGACGTCTTCAAAAGCAAGAGAGCACCCTTGCGGGAGGAGAAGCATCACAGACTCCACCCCTATGTCAATAAAGGCCACGCCCAGAGTCACAGCCCAACTGTATACAGCATATGTAGTGACAAAGTTTATCACAATCCTTTCACTTTTACCGTACTTACAGGGTGTCACAAGAAGACAAAATGATTGTTTTCACATTATTTCTGATCATGGTAAGTTCTGGCATCATGGCATCTTTTTACATCCTTGATATCCCTATTAGGGCGGGGTTTGATAAGGCTAGGAGGGGTCAAAGAACAGGTCGGGCTTCACATCCGCCCTACGATATCCTTGCGCCCTCCAAAGACACCGAAAGGGTATCCACCACTGCGCCGAAATACTCCTGGGCCCCGCCGTAAGCCAGACGGAAACCAGTCACCACCTCGTCGAAAATGAGAAGCACACCGTGGCGTCTGGTGACAGCGCGGATCCCTTCCAGAAAACCCGGCTGATAGGAAGACGGAAAAAGTTGCAAATTCACGCCGATAGTAATCTTGATCCAATAAAGAAGTAATCGAGTTTGTACTTCAGAATTCCTTGGTAAAATGAATCAATACACGGGCCCCGGAATAAATCACACTCAATTGAAATCTAATAGAACTGTCAGTGCTTTCCTTTATTTTAGTGACCAAAATGTGGTATGTCAAATGACGAACGATAGTCACTTTCAACTCATAAAATAATGCTTAGCAAACGTGCTAGGAGAGAAAAAACCAGCCGCATCCACTACACAGGGGTGATATATAAGCTGAATAATGTTGCTAACAAAACTCTGCCCTGAATCAGTCACTACAGGCATGCACTGTGTAGCATTTTATGTGGTGAGCTGTTTTGCTAAGTATACTGCTTTCTCTCCTACTAGTTAGCAGACTTCTTTGCTTACTGTTGCTCTATGAGTTGCTACCCATCAGCTGAGAAAAGCTGGCATATCGCGATGTTTTTGACTGGTAACTTGTTTTGCTCAGAGCAACACCTTTTTTGTCTGTGACTTTGGTTCTGGCCACAGTTTTCTGAGCTCATGCCGGATACGGTGGTGCAACTGTCCCAGGGGAAGCCCGTATAGTGCCCCTGTGACACCCCTTCCCCATTTGATATTATCAAATGTACACAGCCTATATACAAATCACAGCTCATTTTGCTTGAAATACTCTCTAGATAAAAAGTGAGTTCACTCTTGAGTGCAGACTCACAAATATCACCCCAACGGTGGCACATTCTTGGTGATTGAGAGAACGTGTCGGGAATGCTTTAACCTTCGGGCTCGTACATCGATGTAAGGGCTCCACCATCACCGCGGCGAGGTCGTACTGCTCCACGAACCTTTCTGTTTGTCCAAGATCGTTGTACGGAGACACCAAGACGTGACCATCTACTAAATGACTTATGCCCTCGAAGGAGAAGACAAACTGAATAACAAGTTGCCAAACAAAGAGTTAGGTTGACGTAGTGGTTCTTTCCCTCACCTTTAACCTCTTTGATTCCTGGCTCTGTCCACGTGTGGGTTGGGTTGCCAGTCCCTACCTGATTACCAGAATATCCCCGAGGGGTTTTCCTCCCACCTCTAAAAATGTAACTGCTTCATTCTCTACAGGTTTCTTCAGGCTTGTAAGCTACAGTGACTAAGGCGCTCATTCAAGGAATCCTTGGTGTCATTACCAGAAAATAATTCATAAGAATATGTTGCTATTAATATATAGTTTGAACTTATCTAAATTATTGGTACATGCGCTCATCGGTACCGGCTAGGGATACTCTCGCAGTTGATGGGAAAATAGACGCCAATGTCGTTGCCATCGTGGTAGGCACCTGTGCAGTGCAATGGAAGAACGCGGTAAGAGTATGCCACTCCGAAAATCAACCACCATTTAGATCAACGCGACTGATTTGACAGTTCAGCTTCGTAAATATTATGTTTAGATTGACAGAATAATTGATTATTCTTAACACGACCACAAACAGAATATGCATTTCTTCCAGCCTGTCTTGTAAAATCGCCGATTTTCTTTTCCCAATTGGTTAGAGCTATTCTTTTCAGACCTTTTTTTAGCGGTATAATTTGTGGTGTCCATGTGTAAACGCTTTTCTAGCAGTAACAAATGTCGATATGAGCAGCGCTCGGACTGGCAGACCAGTGAGACCACAGTCACTGCAGATTTTATGCCACCGGCGTCACGCCCCCACCGTGGTGCAGGGGATTCGCACCTACTGGGCTCCAAGCGGAACCCTTGAAGTTGAATGGCCCAAGGCTGATTGAGCTAGGGAGTTTGAGCTAGGAAGTTTATGATTTTTTTGCCAATTCACGTGATAGCTGGAAGATACAGAGAGCGATTGCTGGGAACACGACATCGCACTGCCGACTGTTGAGTGAAAATTTTTTTCGAAATGTTAACATTCAAAAGTCTTATATCAAGCCCAGGAAAACTTCACATTTGAAGATTTTTACGTTCAATTGCGTTTCAAAACCCTTCAAGGTCTGGCCAAAGCACCCATACAGGGAAATAGTTTCCCAAAAACCAATCCAGAACCAAAATTTCGGAGGGGGTGCTAGAACTTTTTATCGTCTATCCTTTATAGCCTACATTTTGTGCTTTTTTATAGTCTTTTGAAAGGAATGGGAACGAAAAAGACCACAAATTTGCCTTTTTCTCATTACTGGTATTAAAAAAAAATGTCCTTTTGCTTTGGGCGGGGATGCCCCCCCGGATCCACCCTTGACATTTCCTTGTATTGCTGAAACAGCAAATTTAGGAAAAATAATAAACGAGTGGCGACAGGCCACCTCATCTCCGCTCACAATGAACCGCTTTGTTTAAAAAAAAATGGAAGCTAAGATTTCAGGAAACGTCACTCAGAGTATCCACACATCTTCCCAGGCCCGCCGGGATAGGTGTTTACAAGAGGGTTTCAGGACAATTTCTGTCTATTAAAGGTAGGGGCGATTTAGTATCCCCATTGAAAATGTTTGAGGACCAGAACTGCATGTGAGTTATCCCCTTTCTGACCCCTCTCCAATCTTTTAACGCCTGTTTCTTATTTATGATCATGCAGCTTTGTCGTGGTTTTTTTTCCTACCTTCAAATTTGAGCATTTTAGTCTTGCTGGTGAAAGCCCTAGCCAGACAATCACAATACATCGTAGCTTCCGTTCCTGCCCCAGCGAATTTTAACGAAAATATTAGTCACTAAATTCACTTCCCTTGTACCCAGACCTTGCTTTAATTCAACCAGGAGTCACCCGAAGTGTTTTGACGCGGGACCTTATGCTGCCCTCGAAGTCCAAGGTGAGTCTTTTTCTACAACGCAAGATCTTCAACTAAACAAGTCTTACCTAGGGGCGATCTTGAGGATGCGTGGAAGGCAAGAAGTAATGACGCTCGACATTCGAAAAATGTGAGTTGGTTAATTTATTGTGTGCGCCACATTATCTAGCCCTAGTCGGGCATTAATCTATTTCGTGACAAGTCATGTGTGAAACGGTCTTTCGTTTAAACCTGTCAAATCTCTTCAACATTCCAGGAACAGCTGTAGTTTGTGGCAGTCAATAAAACTGACAAGGCATGAAGGCTTGCCTATCAACTTTGGAAAATTCTGGAAGGATTTCGTCGTCAAGGTCACCAACATGAAAGGCAAATTTATTAAGTCATTCGAAGAGCTTTACCTCCATGCCAGTGATAAGAGGCAAATGGCTAAGGACGTATGTATTAAGAAGTGGACAAGCTTTCGTTAAGGTGCTTTCCTTCCAAATATTGTCCCAGAGGATCGTGTCGCAACGTGTCTGTTGGCAGTTAAATTTCGTCCGCAGCCCGACTTCTGATTATTTTCTTAATGGCTCGGTAAGCATATTTCTTTAATGCATCTGGCATTGCGGAGCACCATTAACAAGGACACGAGATTCCTCCATAAAAGATCTGAGTGATTGATTGAAGACACACCATTAAAGAAAGACTTTGTGTTTCCAATCAATTTTGCAGATTTATCAACACCCTGTTAACAATTATCCAATTTATCACTGATTGCCACCGGGAAATAGCTAATTTGATTGATTGCTTTCCGTGACCTGCATGGCTTATTCACTTGACCACTTCGTTCTGCTTACACCTCAGTACACGAGGAACGAATTAAGAACCAGTTACACGCTTTTACACATTGATTTCACGATTGCCCACCCGATGCGCAGAATCGTAGCTGCTCCACGGCTGGGCTCAATTTGATCTGTAACACCAGTCAGAATAATTTCCTATATATATTCCAATTTGTGTATAAGAGACCAATTCTGGTGACAATCATCGAGGAGATGAATGCCGCTCTATTCTCTGAGTCGTTTGATTTCTTAAAAGGAGTGCTAAACATCGATTTAGTCAACGTTTCAATCATAGTTCCAGGGTCATCTTCATTAAAAAAAAGTCAACGGTTGTGTTATCCTTTGGGATCCATTCGGGTCATAATTATATCAGCTAAAAAAACCTGTATGTCTTTTTGTTGCCCACCCTTATCTTCCTTAGCCCCACCCCGTGACATGACCACCTCTTGAAAGGCGGGGTTTTTATCGTGTCGAAGAAGCAAGTCTGGTCCGGGCCAATTTGGCTCATCGGGCCGGTGTTTATCTCCAGTTTCCTTGGCATGAAACGAATGAGAATATTTTTATCCCCTCTTCCCAGCTGATGTCGGTACCCATTTATACACTCCTTGGTGGAAAGAGGCAAGCAGGGGTGAAGTGGCTTGCCAAGGGCCACAACATAATGCCAGCAGTTGGATTCGAACCTCCAACCCTATGATTGGACGCCACAGACGCTAACCGCGTGTGCACTGAAGCGAATACTTATCACATAAAAAGTCCAATGGTTGAACAAAATGCCATTTTGAGGTAGAAAAAATGAAGTAAAAACACAAGCCTACGATTTCTTCAGCTAGTTCCAGCTCCTTGTCATTGATGTAGGCGAAGTTGGAGCCCAGTCGGGCTTGACGCGTGACCGCCTCCAGAACTTCTCGCCTGGCGTGGCCGACGAGCGCAATGCCCCACCTTTCCAAAAAAACAAACAAAAAAAAGAGCCCCTAAATAAACGGGTCAAATTGACCAAATCAATAACTGCAGACAACAGCATCTGGAAGTTACATCTCCCAGGCTAAGTAGCAGAAATGGTGCCGACAGATGTTGTTGGAAATTGAATGGGACAAATCTCCTAACTCATAAGGAATCTCGCACCCACTCGAACTAATCTATCCTCAAGACAGATGGCTTATCCATCATCACTAGTCACTCAAGTGGAACGAGCTGCTCACGTCTACTGAGTCCGTTGCACCAGACAGTGGTGTCGGTGAAATTAAAAATATATATTAAAAAACACAGAGAGTGCGTTGCCGCTTACTGTCCTAACTTTTGGGAGCAATTCTACAAAACGCAGTGTATGGTTAGCTCACTGCGATCCAATCAACATTAATGTAACAATCTATATGATGTCATTCTAATTCCGCCCACTTCCCAAGCAGATTTGACCCCTCCCACCTTTGTGGATCAACACTCGCAGTCTGGTAACTCACCCCATAGAGAAATCGAGGTACTGTTTCCCCGTCGGGTCCCATACTTCACAATCCTTCCCTCAAGTCAGCATGGTCGTCAACTCTAAAGGGTATAATAATTTGTTGTGATATGAGGATCGATTCTCTCCTGATGGAACACGAGTGTTGAAAGGAATCGATCTTTTGCAAAATATACGACTTCTAGGAACGCTGAAAATGACATTTACCTCTTTTTAAGTTCATACTTGCTGGTTCACAATCTAGTAATTTGTTCACCCTACCGCTTCTGTAGGCAATAATTAAACTCAAGTTCTTGTACCTTCCGGCAAGTTGAATTCCCCGTTAGATCCCGCGGGAATTTAACGGGGAATGGGGAATTTATCACCGCCAAAGCCCGCTGCGCATCACTAGACAACCGTCTCATCACCACATCCTGACTCTGACGTCTCCACCACAACCTCAAATTACTCGATTTCCTCAGCCTCGAACCGAGAAGACACAAACACCTGACCGCAGCCATTTCATTCTAAACACATCTGATCGCCAAATTGCTGGTTCAGAGGTCGAAGTACAGCGGTAATGGTTGAATGGCCGTGATTAAAAAAAAATTGGCTCTGGGCAAATATGGCTGCCATCGTGTTCTGATGAAAGCTAGTTTTATTCGTACGACTGAGCAAATAAAACTTATCTATCAGTCTGGACGGACGGAAGAGATTTTCCATCGAACTCATTCGGCAGGGTCCACACCTATTGACCTCAGGACTAACTGTGCACCCGCCATGCGGTTACAATTTCACAGAACTTTGATGACAAAACTCTTATGAAAAATTCTCAACTCGTGCAGCAGTGGAAAAAAACAGTAGATCACAAAATGTTCCCAAAGACTTGCTGTATTCCTCGACGATTGTATCATGAAAATGTTTTCAGGTAGGAAAGGAAGGAAAGACTGTAAGGATAAATCTTCATATTGCTCAATTAAAAAAAGTTCCTCCTTGGTTTGTGTTCATAACAAGTAGCTAGGAAAGGACTCGATAAAAACCATCTGTTACCAAAATGACATTACACGCTAATCTACAATGGAATTCCTGTACATGGCCATATTGAAAACAGATTTCTAATATCTCTTGTAAAAAGGTCAAATTTCTTGTTAGGTCAAGGACCAAACATAACTACATTTGAAACAGCCTCACTGCTCATTGTAAATTTTGTGTAGTCTGTCGAAAGGCCCTTGTAAAGATGACCCAGATTAAGTGAGGTGAAATACAAACTGCATTCATTTGAAACACCCAACCTCATCCAATAAACCCAGCGTTATCTGTCCAAAAGAGGTGAATTTTAAGTTCTTCAAACTGTACAAATTCCAAGACCAAACCCTGCCTTTAGTGATCACATTTTATTCTAATAAGGTCACTTGTGAAGAAAACAATATTAATAAAAAGTGCAATAAAGTATAAACACGTAAAAGTACATATTTTTATCTGTTGTTGAGCATATCAAAGAAAGATACAAGAGTATGAAAGACATGGCGAACAACTTGGAACCAGATATACAATACACTTATCTGCATCCTTTACGATAAAAAAAATATACATCGTCTGTTGACCCAAGAAGCATGTTATCGCCTTCTCATTTCTTGTTCAACCATTCTGCTAATAACACTAAGGAACTTACAGAAGACTGTGCACGTATGCGACAATTATTCTATCCCCTCCATATGTCCAAAACATTCACATTATGCATGGCTGGCTGAACATGGATGCGTGCGACAACCACATCGATGCAAAAAGGTCAAAGGACAAGTTCTAGGAACGCCTGCACAAAAATGATTGGAATTTTAAAACAAGCTCAGAAATGAAGCTCAAAAATACCTGACAAGTCTATAATTGCAAGCAAACCACAAAAAGACACTGTTTTTCTTGGCGTGTAAAAACCAAAGATACTCGAGATACTTTTTTGAAAGATAGAAAAATTACCAATGTTACATGATACAGCAGTATGTAAATCAACTTAGAATATACTGTATTGGCCAAAATATGAGAAGAAAAAAGCTTTAAATCACTGGATTTAATATGTGTCTTCAAGCTTAAAAACCCAACCATTTGAAACTCGTTTGAAAGACAATATCAATTCTATAATCTTTATGATAAAATATGTTACAGTGAAAACAGCAACACTTTAATTGGAAAAAATTAAAGAGGTCGTGAAATCACAGTACCAAATTACTGACTTCAGTTAAACGACATTACTGATCCCTGTTTGTAAATTATACAGTACATCGTGCCTGCTAGGTCATTTCTAGCTTTATTTTATGTAAATGTATATCATCCTGATCTATTTCTGTCTTCTAATTTTCTGGAGTCTTGGTGAGCAAACCAAAACTTGAAAAACACAATAACAACTCGAACTGAATAAAATATCACAATTATTGAATAATTATTGAATAAGTAGCTTTGCTTGCATTTTGGAATATTTGACAGAAGCCATTCCCGAACATGTTATCTCTCATAAATATTAAGCAGAAACTGACTTCATGATTGTATGGACACTGGGTCAGGTAATTTCCTTTCAGAAACATTCTCCCACAAAATACTGTCTCAAAACAAAACATGAAAACAAAAAACTTGCACACGGCAGAGAGCAAGTGATCCATTTGTTTCAAATATCTCTTGCAATGTAAATTTCTTCCACTGATTTTTTCTGTCTGGAGACGAAACACTCCTTTACCAAGCAAAATATTTCAGGGCTCCAGCAGGCAAAGTTTGAAGCAATATTTTTCGGAGCTGTTTCCTTTTCATAAGCAATGCAAACCCCAGTCTTTGATTCATCAATCACTCCAGATTTATAGCCTAAATTTGGAAATTCATGACTGAGAAAGTAACAATAGTGACTTGCACTGTTACAGCTGAGACCCTGCTCTTTTCAAAAACTCTGTGACATCTACAAACACATTCACTTTACATTACGTGTACTTTTGTTTTACAAATTAACTGAAATGGACATTACCTCATGATTTTACATGTCATAACCCTGACTGGGCTTGTTTTTCCATTCACACATAAATAAAAAGTACAAGGTTTTTTAACCTTTAAACTGGCATACAAAACATACAACATGACTTTTATCAGCGTTTGGAAATAGAATCAGAACAAATTTGCTTCAAAAACCTTCCCCCACATCTTAGACGTGGTAAGTTTAAATAAACTTGCACAGAGGTTTGAATTTGAGGTCATTTGTACACAAATTCTACAGTGGGGACCGTAAGTACTTTCCATTGGAAACTCTCTACTGCCGATGTTTGGCATATCTTTGCAGAGTAGCAATTAGGGGATGCTGTAAACCCTTTGTGCAATACATGCTGGCAACATCCGACTGGGTAAAGCGCTGCTTCAGGGGTTGCACAAGTCCCGAGTTCAGATCAGTGCCAAACTGGTAATCGCGGAAAGCCTCGTAGATGGCGCGGAAGGGGAGTTGCTTCTCGTTGTGATAGACGCCTCTGTTGCCATGTATGACCCCAATTCCTTCTTTTTCGACGCGATGGCAGTTCAAGGAGTACATACAGTGGTCCGGCCGAACGTTCCACTCACACTGATACACATAGACCAACTCAGGATGGAAGTGGAAAAGAATATTCAGCAAATCCTGGTCTCCCCAAGTCGTCTTCAGTTTGTACTCCCGGTAGATAGGGAGAATCGTGCTGGACCATCCGAACCTTCGCATCCGGGTCAAGTTCATGAGCATGACCCCCGAGTTCAGACCGGTCGGACCGTAATAGGGATGCCTGGCAAAGCGGTTGTACCAGCCGATGCTGGTCACCTCGTGCTCTGGGGTGAGGGCGGCTAGCTGGGTGCTGTTGAACTTCTTGAAGACGCTCCAGATGTACTCTAGGGGCTTGGTGAACAAGATGTCTGTGTCCACGTACAAGAGGGCATCCGTGTCCAACAACAGGTCAGGGATGAATAGACGCTGGGTTGCACACTTCTTGAACATTTTCTTCCACTCCTCGGCATTTTCGCCGGGTGGGAATGCGATGTCGTGGATATCGTAGCTTATCCTAGAAATGTAGGGCTGCGGCCAAGACTTGAGTCTGGCGACTATGTTCGCCTGTAATTCCTTTTCGGCAAATATGTGAAAGTGTACGGGCGACAGTGTCAGCAGGGCCGCGGATTTGACCATCATCAGTGCCTCGTCGGTTCTGTCCCCGCAGATCACCACTGATACCATGATTCTGCCGTCTACTTTTGGTATGGGCTCGCTGGCGAGTTTCTCCTCTATATTCTTGCTGATCTCCTGGGCTTTGGCTGCTGCCAACTGGTCCGGCTTCAGACCCGATGCTGCAGCCGCGGGCATACGTGCCGGTGGAGCTGCACGAGGCGGATTGCCTGGCGGCAGGTTTGACTGTGGCTTGTCATTGGCTGGCTGCATGTTCTGCCGCTGACGCTGTTGTTGCTGCTGTTGTTGCGGCGCATTTTGCTGAGCAAACTTTTGCTGTTGTGGTCCTTGTTGGTTCAACTGTGGCTTTGGTTGTTGCTGTTGCTGAAGTTGTTGTTGCTGCAATTGTTTTTGCTGCTGCTGTTTCCGCATCTCAACACTGTCTTGACCGGACTTCTGGTTGGCTAAGACAGGTGGAGGTGCATTTGGCTGAAGACGAATGGGACGTCCAAACTCTTTCCTAGTTATGAACGCATGGTGTTCACCCACATCTGGTAATCCATCCATGTTGCCAGAATCTGCATGCAAGATGTCATCACTCTGTCCCCGTTTAAGCTGCTCCTTCATCTGAGCATGCTTGCCCGAGTCAATGGTTTTACTGGCCCCGGATTGAACTGGTTCCTTGGGCTTGGTTTCTGCCTCGGCTTGTGTGTTTGTTTTGGTCTTCTGGTGAATGTGGTCCAGTGTCTTGTCAGCTCTCAGATTGTCTTTGCCCGGCTGTGGACCAACACTGTGACCCAGGCTCTGTTGTCCGTTCGGCTTACCACCGTTGATGTTCGCCCTGTCGGCCTCCCGGACCCCGACGTGCATGTCAGCCGACATGGCCTCGTAATATATTCCAGACAGCATTCCCGAGGCGAAAGCGCCCAACACAAAAAGGGCGAACACCAACTTGTTGCATTGTCGGCTCCGCATGTTGACAACTCACCCTGTGACCGTGAAGAAAGCTTGGCCCTAGCTCCACTACGTCGCAGCGGCTTCAGAGAGACAGACAACACGACCAATCAAGGGTGATCTAATTTCTCACCGTGAACACGCCGCCATGCAGCATCGCCAACACTACACGATCTACTGAAATAGTGACACGTTAGCAGCGTAGCTACAACCCAACGAACCCATGGTTGGCGAGTCCGTCGAGATATCGACTTTCCATTCATTACAAAAATAACACCCCATTGCAAACCACTCACTCGTGACATACGTACGTATGCGTGCACATGTACAGTTATGCTAATGTTGATCACCGCACTTGCACTGGTGTCCCAGGAGGAAATGATCTGCCAGATCGAAAGGCTGATAACATTAAAGCCCGCCCTCTACTGATAACATTAATGTTATCTTGCTGAAGATCAAGACCTTCAAGCTTCGCTATCATCATCTCCCCCCGCCCCCCCCCCCTCCAAAAAAAAAAAGTAACGAGGAACGGCAATCAAGTTACCAGTAATGGGCCGAGCACAAACACGTAAACATATTTTTAACTCTCAACTAGGAATTGTCAATTCACATCAGCAGTAATTAAACAGAAACTGTTCACGAATTATCCAGGGCACGTGCCAATGCGAGATACACACATTTTTCCCACGTGAGTGGACTGATCGTGAGTGAAGGATGCGCAACTGTCGCCTGGCACCCCCTGACTCATGCCCCGAATCCCCGGTTCCTGGTTGGCCATCTCTTCCGCCAAACTTACAACCCCATGCTTCGACTAAGGTAACGGCGCCAGCGCGGTAGTCCTAAGAATCCACGCTACGCGGTGCTGACAACTATCATAAGTCGGCATTTAGTGTTAAAATAACACTGAAGAAAATTCCAGAAAGCCCCCCCCCAAAAAAAAAAATCTTGCATTTGATCTTATTGGTCAAAAGCGATTTACTGTAAATGGTTTTCTTTCTTAGCTGCTAATAAGCCTTGGCATTCATAATTCATCATGATTAGATACAACCGAAGGCGTGATTGGTCATTTTGTGCCTAACATTGTAGATTTGGGACCTTTTCCAATAAGTCGACTTGGGTTCCGTCGCAGGCCTCGTTCCCAAAACCAATTCCCAATTGTGGGCCTGAAGCGTTTAAATTAAATTGGATTACTGTAAGTTCCGGCTCTCTTGCATCTTATTTGATGTTCTGTGGCACTATTAGACTGGTTACTGCGCTTACAGTTTCAAAGTCAGCTAGTAAAAAACAATTGAAGCCTGAGACGGAGCCGAAGTTGAGCATTGGAAAACGGCCCAAGTCTTGAAGACCACATGCGTTATTTTATTGCGCACTAGCGGGACACCCCAATCATGGCTACGGTATTCTGATAGCTTTTGTTTAAAAATAGCAATTGAGTCATAAAAACTATAGCATTGTACCAAGGTTCGACCCGAATTCACTGTATGCTCCAGGGTAGTTGGAAAAACATCAGGGGTGTCGGCTTCGTTCTAGCATCGTCTGAAGCTCCGGCACTTTTGGATTTGTTTGATATTCAAGTTAAATGGAATGACTCCAATCTTCAGTTTGGAAATGGTTGGACGCACACTAGAACAGGACATGTGAGCAAAGCCACCTACAAGGGACGTGCAGATTTTCAGCCGGAGCGCGGAACTGAACATGATGCCGATGTTATAGAACTAAGAAGTGACGCTGGATAGCCTGAAGGTCCAGAAGCCGCCCATCCAGACAACCTGTTTCCTTGGCGTAAATTGAATTAACTCTGACTCTGCTCTGACCTGAGAGATTCGGGCAGCCACTGGTGCCAAGACAAATGTGGCATGTGTGGTTGATGCAGGGTCATTACTTCTGTAACCGCCAATACTTGTAGAACTCGATGTTAGCTGAGCCCCGTGCACGGACGAGGGGGACAACGGTACGCCCTCTCTCAGAACACACATTCTCTTGCTCAACATGAAGCTGACAGAGCTGTGAATTGTTTGAACCATAGAGGAAGGATACAGGAGTTTGAACTACCCAGGCTATAACATCTGGCCAAGTATCGTTTTCTGGCATTCTCGTCATGTCCACAGCGCAGCGAGCGATTGCTCACCGCCGCAATTTCTTTGCTGTTAATCTGCATCCTTACAACTTTGTGTACTGAGGTATAGGAAATTGAATATTCATGAATTTGTTGGTGCTTGGTATATCTCATAACAACATTAAATTTAATGCTTGCGCAGTTGCAACTCCTCCTGTGTCC
Organism: Acanthaster planci; assembly: GCF_001949145.1. Next base: position 239,648 of record NW_019091385.1, on the reverse strand, counting down.
TTCCTCTATGTTTGAAGCTGGCATACCAATTGAGGCTCCCCTCAATGATGAACCACGCCCCCCCCTATTCACTTGTCCTTAGAAATCGGACCCTAAACTATATGAATTGGTCAAAATAGTTAACTCGACCAAAACACCGCCGTTGCCGCCTTGGATGGTTGAATGAACAGCTGTCAATCCCTGTCAACAGAGATCATAAAACAGGTATTTAATAAAGCTCTTGAAAAATTAATGATATTATGGAATATGCGAAATTGCTAAATTGTGCATGTTGCTTTTTCTATGAATCATGAATCGAAAGTTAACCAAAACAGCGCCGTTTTGGGCGGTCAAACGAACTCTGCCTGATGTGTTGCTTCAGCGGCCTTTTGCCTGTGTCCATTAATTGTCAAAACCTCTGCCGCTTGATTTAAACCATGTCATTTTTCCATCTCACATCTCTTTTTGGTATCCTCTTTTTGAGGCTGAGCTTTCCTTACTGAGTTGAAGGTTCCTACTGGTATGCCCGCCCAGCGGATTGCGTCAACTGAACTTGAGACACAGAGCCCACCCTGAAAAATGCAATACATGTATTCACAGACCGCTTTCATTTGTTGGACACGCGATGTCGTAGAATCCATGGATCGATTACTCATGGACAGGAACACACAAAATAGCTCACCACTTATACAAAGTGCGAGACCGAAGGGCTAATATCGTGGGCCTACAAAGTGTCTTGTAGTTGAATTACGTTCAACTTGATTCGCTAATAAGTTATTTTCCTGCTATTTTCATGAAACTGGGCCCAGTCTTGTAAAAACTGAAGACTGGACTCAGAAATATTTCCACTCGACCAAGTTGGAGGAGAAGCGAATGATCACCGATGTACTAGCGCCCTCAATGCTACGAAACCGAAGGACAATTTTTATGGTGAACATTATATTTTGAAGCATCCCGGTACCACGCACGAGTGTACACTACCGTACACTGTTCTGCCCAAGAACTAATGGCCTAATGAATTCTTGATAAATAAAACAAGAAGACAGGTTGGATGCGTAAAGAGAGAGAAGTTCCCGTCAATTTGTGATGGCAACTGCAGCGGTAAATCGCTGACCGCATTTTTGTGAAGTTTATCGGCTGAAAATGTAATCCACAGGTTTTAGCAAACGACGTCAGGGCGTCACACACGAGTTTGCGGGAGTTGAGTACATCAAGCTAGACTGGCGAACTTCCCGATCTTTCGCGACGTGCGGTCTCGCTTGCCGATTCTGCGATTTTGAACTGAATTTTTTAAAGTTAAACAACGCGATTATGGCCTGTAAAGAGGCTCAAGAGGTAAGTAAAGACAAAACATCAGACAGAATCATGGAAATGTTGGACAATCGGTTGATGTATTCAGGCACATGAATAGTGCTTGGTGTGGGGAAAAAATTGTAGAAGTACTAAGTACTAACTATCCATGCTATCTGGCCGTCTTTAATAAGTTGTGTGGTGTTTTCTGATGGAAACTTTGCCAACTAATCAGATTCATCTGGCTAGCTTTCTGCAGTATTTTTCCATTTTTTGTTCTTCATGTGTATTTCAGGAAGAGAAAGAAGTTCTGCTGTCCATATATGATGGAGACGAATGCTTCAAACAGATAGAGAATTGCTATCAATACAGGGTATAGTATACATTGTTTATATTTCTCACGGAACACCAACAGAGATTTGCTAGTTGGTGAGAAGAGACTTACTCAGACTACTTTGACAATTGTTTCAAGTTCCAGCCTACACTCTGCCATGACAACCTTTTTGAAAACTGTTTGGCCCAGATATTTGTGAAGCTATATCACATTGGACAATGAGTCTATGTCATCAGAGGTGATTGGACAGGAAGTTTATGCAGTAAGAGCTGATTGGACTGTATGTTTGCGATGCATTGTTCAGTCACATCTGCTTGGACAATGCATTTTTGTGAAAACTTCTAGTGATAGTTGATTGGATAACATGTTTGTGTAGTCACAGCTAATTGGACAGTATGTTTCTACAGACAAAGGTGATTGGTCCACAGGAATTACAGCTTCTTGTGATTGGAAAATGCACGCGTTCTTTATCAGATAGGTACAGAGGGTCATTACAAATCCTTTCTGTTGGAAATAAGATGGGGAGACAATTACCCTGACGAAATGCCTGATATCAACTTGGACGCCTTCTACAACCACCACCTGTAAGTTCCTTGACTATAACTTCCGTAGCTTTCTCACTTGTAACCTTCCTGAATCCCACAAAATCCTCCATTATGCAGGAAACCAACTGCATAGTCTTTGTACTTCAGTTCTCAAGAGGCATTTAATCTCTAGTAGAGTTGAAGTGGCTTGGCTCTACCTTCCTCAATCCAACAAAATCCTCAAATAATATCTAGTTTGATTTCTAAGTTCCAACCTGAGGCATCCTTTACCACAAACCTTTACTGATTCCTACAAAGTCTACCTCAGTACAGCAACTGAAGGACATCATTTTTAAACTACAACTTTCGAGGGTTGTCCAGCAACCGATACCTACTTCCTTATACTGCACAACCACCAGGCAGATTTTGAAGTAACTGGGAGGTTGGTTGTTTACAGCAGAGGGAGAAACATTACATGTCATTCTTTCATGACTCAAGGAACCAAGTTTATATTTTTGTTTTTTCTTTACCAGACAGTCCGGTGTGCGCTGCAGTGTGGTTGAAAAGATCAAAGCTGAGGTAACGATGGAATGTCTTGATCAAAAAATCTTTGCTGATGCATAGCACTAGCTTTACTGTATCTGTCTTTTCTATCAGACTTTCGAAACATAAAGAACGCCACATCAAAGAAACGATCAATTTCATTATAAAGTTATCTTTTTCACTCATAATCTGACCTTTTTTGCTTACAGGCAGAGCAATGGTTGGGTAGTGCAATGACGTATACTCTCTTTGAATGGGCCAAAGAGAATGCGGACGACCTCATGTCTGAACAGACAGAGGAGCCGCCAGAAATTAAGGTGTGATAAGCTTTAACATTCTACCTGTGGATACCCTACACAAGTACCCATTCAGCAGTCATAAGTGAAGTTTAAATTTGTGCACATTCTGATGAAAATTACCCATGCATACGCTGTACGGTACACACATGCAGTGTGGCTCTCTTTTGAGTAATCTCTACTGCTCCAAAGTTGGTGAAACTTTTTATTATGCTAGCAAAATAAACAAACTGTAAACAAAAGTGTGCATATCAACAGTGATATTTAACCTGATCCATTAAGATAAGAAATCTGATTATATAAGACATCCTTTAATTGATGAAATTGACAGAAAAGAAAAAAGAATGTTCTTTTGACTTGAACGCAGGAAGACAAAAAGAGTACACCAGAATCAGTTGCAGCATCTAAGACAAAAGAAAAAAAGGAAATATTGACCAAAGCACAGAAACGGAAGCTGGCAAACAGAACAGGTGGGTTTAGTTGGGACCATATTCACCCAAACTCTCTGAGCCTTTCACCTAAAACCTCCAGAGGAAATTACTAGCCATCCTGAATCTCCCAAAATCTTTCACCCTACCTTCCATGAACTTTTAAGAGTCATCAAACCCCATAAAGTAATGTTGGCTGGATTCTTCCTTCCTCAATCCTACAAAAGCCTCCAAACCTTCTGGTAGATTTTGAAGGATTGGAGGGGGTTGGATTAGTAGATTTTGATCATTGTAAACCAAGACTATGGGAATAGGTACAACATTTGAAATATACAAATATTGACTGTCAGAATTATTTTTTAAACATGCCTTGCTTGTTCTTTGTATAATCCAAAGAATTTTTCAGGAATTTCAGCGAAGAAAAAAGCAATTTGGTCCATTGGCTTGAAATTGTAAGAAGTTTGAGCCAAATCAGGAAGGCAGATTCACAGAACCCTGTTACATGTTTGAATTTTGGATCTTGATGTCAAATGTGACACATACACCTTGAAAAATTAAGGCCTGTGAAAACACTTCTGGGCCCAATCTTGGAAGGAAATATCCAATTTCCACGTCTGCTTTACAGCTTGTCGCTGGAAGGTGTAACTCACGCACGTTTGTCCCCATGTTGAGCAAATAGGAATGCCATTGGAGTGGAACAAGCTGTACATATCATGTAACATTGGGACAGTGTGTACGTGTGTATTAAAGGGCTCATTGGAAAAGGATTTTGATCTCTTTTTGGCCTCAGATTACAAAGGAGAGATGCCACGAGGTTGGAATTGGGTGGACGTTGTGAAGGTAATTACTGTTACAGTTAAAAATCTGGATGTTTTTTAGTTGAAGAAAGCAGACCTTGGATCAACAGTAGCACAGTGATTTGAGGTTCAAATTTAACATTAAAATCAACAAGATGTTAACATTTTTATATTCTATTAACATATTTATATTTTCTTTTCTTCACTGCCATGACAACCAACTTCTCTCAACTTGACAGCATGTAAGTACTTCTCTCCCTAGTGTCAAATCATAGTGCAGAATATTTTCAATAACTAAAGACGCTTTTTCTGCATACATTAGAATATTTTACTATTTAATAAGGAATTTCTGGCTCAAGTGCATACTTTAAGAATACAGATATTTCTGTGATGAGCAGAAAACATGAAATTTAACTGTTAAAATGAGACACCCAGTTTTCCTCTGTGGAGTATGGTCACAGTGATAAAACAATCAAGCACAATGGTTTCCTACGCCGTCGTTTCCGAGAGTGGACAAATCGCATGATGCAATGACCTGTTGCATTTAGAACGCCAAGTGATTTTTCAAAAAGATATTGCGCCGAGATAGTGCTCTGTGGCCAGTCAACGGTCTCGTCAGGTATGACGCCATGGACTGACTGGTATAGCTGAGTGCTTTATTGTCTTGCCTTCAGTTCTTCATGTTACTATGTTCATCTTTTGCAAATTTCACAGCATGAACATTTGATCTGATGTCACAATCTCACATTCACCCCCGCACCAAGTATGAACCTAGTCTGCAGTTTTGGGATGGGGAGGGGCAACCTAAGTTGTTCCTGGTCCTTTTCATATTTTCCTCTGTGCCTCTGTAACAGCTCAGCAAAACCGGACAGGGCAAACAGCAGAGCACGAACAGCTGACCACAGCGAGCAAAAGCTGGAATCACTGAGATTTGGTGCCGGAGGACTCCTTTGTTTTTTTTTTTTTTAGGGGGAGGGGTTTGGGATGGGAGGGCGGCTAGACTTCCTCATCATTTACAAAGTCACTGGATCGGAGCTGCATTATTACCCAGTACAGTATCGTCTTTGATCTTGAAAAAATGCCGTGGAAATACAATCAGTGAGACTGTCTGGGGCTATCAGCAGCTCGCCAGACTAAGCTTCCTGTGAAGTCTGCGATCAATTCCAAATTGGTATTAAATGAGACTTTAAACACTATTGTTAAAAATGAACTTAGTTCAATTTGCAATTTCCAAAATTGAATCTGGATTTTGAAAAAAATCAAACATTTTGTTCCAGGAAAGATTGGACTCTCACATTTTAGATTGAAAACTACATAGATCAAGTTTCTTCTCTGTCTCTTGGACACAAGTCGCCCAGGTCTCAATTAAAATTTCTTTATTTTTTCAACTCAGAAAGAAAAAGCATTTTTTTGAGGTTCATCATCAAGTGTATTTATTTTGAGGAAGGAAAATGTGTACATTAAATATATCCGTCTATGAAACACAAAATATGTCAACTGTGGAGATTTTCTTCTAGGTGTTCAAACCTTGTTTGTATTGTGAATGCCTACATGTGCTGATGTCGAGAAGTGTAATTTTTCTTGTGCTCATCTTTAATTTTGTTCACCTTCCTCGGCAACTCATCTTCAATAATCATTGTAAGATGGAGTTCATTGCAGCCTACAGCCACATTGTGAATTTTCTGTAAGTCCCAAGTTATGGCTTTTCTGTCTGTTGCTTTACTAACATGGCCATAGCCACAGCCGCACCTTCTGCCGCGTCACCCCCTTTCTTGTAGTCTACCGGTAGTTGGAATGCCCTCTCCAGTTCCTGCATCAAGACTTTGTTTCGCAGCAGCGCGCTCCCGCATCCGATGATCCTCTTAATGCCTCGGTCGAAGAGATCTTTCTTGGACATCATATCGTGGAGATTTTGGATAACCCCCTGACACAGAGCGCGTGTTGTATCTCCAAGGCTCGCGTTTGCCATTGTCAGATTCAGAATGCTAGCCCTCTGAGATGGAATGTGTCTCTCCCCGAATAAAGTTGGGACGATCCAAAGATCAGTCTCTTCCACTCCTAGCCCTTTCTCAATCATCTTTTCATAAGCCTCATCCTTTGAAATCTGTAAGCCAAGCTCTCTTGCCCACTCCTGCATTGTCGAGACGAAATGTTCCAAGACGTTACCGCCGGTCAGCGCCGCAGCTACAGCAAGATACTGACCTCTGAAGTAGGGGAAATATTCGACCGTCGAGCTAGGAGTGGATTTCGGTGGGTTGAAGGCAGGCGGCGTGCTGGTGACAAGCTGCGCTGACGTACTGATGTTCACAACTAGAGGAAAAGATATAAGTGGCAGTGCCTATCACTCACGTACTGTACCTCTCACTGGTACATACTACATAAACCTCAGAACTGTTCTTATATTGGGTAAAAGTTGGACTATCCAATGACTGAGGAAGCGGTGTGACAGAAGTAGAAGTAAAGTGGGTGGTTGGTTCTGGTGACGATGTTGCAGGGTAAAATGGTGCAAGCTCGCTATTTTTGTAACTAAAAGTTGGGGGGTATGCAAATTTTAGTTGAAAACATTTCATTATTTTCAGAATCATTTTGTTTGAGAACAAATTAAGCAGTTGGGTCAATGAACATCAAAATGGTTCGTATTTTAAGATTCCTTCAGAATCCCCCTTGAAATCAAGTTGGAATTTGGAAATTTGAACAGGGTGTTTTGTATTTCCGCGAGAGGGCTTGGAGTTTAGAGGCCGCAGAGAGGGAGGGGTCAGTAGTAGGGCGGGGCTTCTTGTGCTTTGGTGGGAGGGTTGGGAGAGGAGCCTGAAAGGGGAGGGGCCAGTGCTAGTAGGGAGGGCTTGTTCTTCAGTGCTTTGGTAAGTTAGGAATGAAGGAGCAAGAGGGGGTGGGGCTAGTAGGGGGGTTGCTCATGCTTTGGTTTGAGGGCCTGGAGGGAAGAGGAAAGAGAGGGGAGGGGCTAGTGGCAGTGTGGGTGGTACCTGCATCAGTTTGCCATTCAAGTGATGGTAGAACAGAGCATGGTAGATCCCCCATAGCAACTCCAACCTCACAGCCAGCTGGGATGCCACACCAAGACGAACACAACTTGCCCACAATGGATCCAGGGTCAACGACCTTAGGCAACAGATGGACAGGGAAACCAGCTGATGACAGTCTGAGAAACCAAGAAATAAAGAATTCTACAACTGTATAAGACAGGGAGACAATTCAGTGCAAGCTAACACAATGGAAATATAGACACCACAATTTGTTTTATACGGCAATTACTTTTTTTTTATCAAGGGGGTTGAAGGTGGTTGGAAAGGGATAAATGGATAATGACGAGCTTGTTGAAACTATTGCTGCATTAGTCATTACAATTTTGTTAATAGGTCAAATTAAATTGAAAGATTGTTTACAAAAGCATTTTTTTGTAAAAGCAAAAAATTGTGATTTTTCTCATATTGGTAAGCTTGAAATAAGAATTCTTACATTTCCTGATTCCATTGTTTTTCTGTGACATTGAAATAACCCCAACTGGCTGCATTTTGGACAGACATGACGGTGGCAGTAAGGTTGCACAACATGGCAACCAGCAGATCCATCACTGTTCCAGCATGCTCAAATCTCTCCACAATCTGAGGCGAGTTCTGCTGCAACCAGAATAGGGTGGCACAACCATGGCCAGTAGCAAGCCTAAGGTGTGAGTCTGGCTTGGGTAGGGTAGCGATGAATTCAGGCGTGCATCGACCGTCTTGCCAGGTGACGAGCTGGCTGGTGAGGATCGACTGGTCGAACCAATCGAGTTGATTAAGGCCTGGATTAAGTTCTGTCCCATCATGCCCAGACCAGCAGACGCATCCGTGCATCTGACCGGCGATTCCAATGCACTGTACCTGCTTGAGATGATCTGCATCCAGTCTCCTCAGGCAAGCCTCGCAAGCTTCTAAAATCTTCGTCACGTCTTGCTCCGCCGCGCCCGGAGGCTGCAGCTCCCGCGTGATCTTCGCGTTCGTTTCGCTCACTGCGCTCTGGACGGTGTGCTCGGTTTCGGGATCGTACACACAGACTTTCACGGAAGATGTTCCTAAATCAATTCCTAGCACAAACTTGGAATCGGTCTCCATTACGATTCAGCAGATGGAGAGACATTCAAGACAGCTAAGAAAAACGGAAGAAACTGTTTACAAAGCCACGAATGTCAAGCCGTTAACCACAGCTGATCACTGTCCGCATTATACCCAATTAGAGTCTGTGGCCAGATTACAAACCAGAACGTACCATTTCAGAAATCCCACGAGGTATGGATAGTATTTTGCAAAGTGGGGCTTGTCTCTGTGACATGGTAGTTATCTTTCTCCATTGCGAAAGTCAACTATTCTGATCTTGATTTTACCTTTATGACTTAAAAGTTTCAGAAGTCAAGTATTTGGCTTCAAAACGAAACCATACCAATGGTAAACCACGCTAAAAAGCAACAAGGCGTCATATGATTTTTGTTAAAAACCACGATTTGAAAAACTTGATGAGCCGACCCATAATCAAAGCTTATTCGAAATCGGAATCGATTTGAAGATGGGCAAGATCACAATGCCGCGGCAAGATTAAAAACGGGTCAGAGTTCGCTCAGCTCATGCGAATTCAAAGCAAAGTCCACCGATTTTGCAGGTACCAGCAGTTAACCCAGCTACCTGGCTTGTTTGTGCGTGGAAATGAACAGATCCAGGGCGTATATCGCGTGCCGAGATTAAGTGCCAATTACAAAGCATTTTTGGCATAGCCGAACTGCAGAGAGTGGCCGCCATTGACGATTGCACAGTGCATTGAATTGAATACACCAAGACTGCAGTACAGACAAGTGACCGCGTCATGGCCAAAGGATTAACTCGAGTTTTAGAATGGGTGATTGTGGTGTATTTTGCCAGTCACATCTTCATCACCGTCTTCTTCGACTCGCAGGCAATCATGCCTCAATGGCTGTACCCGAAAATGGTAAGTTGGCCTCGGTTAAATCCATGGTTAAATCGACGACTAGCGTCATCTGACCTGTACACAAATCCTATTGTCGAAAGTGCTCGTGACCTAGGCTTTACATTCCAATGCATTCGCCGAAAGAAAATAATTGCAGCCGTTGGAAAAAATGTTGCATCCTGACTCCACTTCAGCAGTTGTGTACAAAGTCTATGGGGAGTGAAGAGAATTTTCAAAGTATTTCCCATCAACATTGGTAAATGTTTCTCAATCCAGAATTTGTGTCTTTCCAGCACTTATATAATGACTTTTATTGAGATGATTTATGATGAGAAAAGTGGAGTCAAGATGCAACATTTTTCCCAGCCGCTGTTGATATTATAAGTGCATTATCTAATATACTATCTTCACTGTCAGTGGACCTGAGGCTTTGGCAAAAAGATATGGGAGGCAATTTTTTTTACATTTTTTTATTTTGTGTGTGTGTGGAAACATTTGGATTTTGGGGATGTATGAAAAATCGGGGGGG
>NW_019091385.1:175151-229905 GCF_001949145.1 Acanthaster planci | reverse complement strand
GGGGGGGGGGGGGGGAATAGGTGCTGCATGGCTACCCTTCGGTCTGTCAGTGCACTGACACCAGTGTTCTAGCTAGGACCATTTTTAGTGCCGGGTAAATTTTTGGATTACAAAGCATAGTGAGTGCAGTTCTTAATGCTTTCTGATGCTTGAAATACGATCCAATTGGTACATTTAAATTTTCAGTAATATTTCAGTTTATTTTTTGGAAAATCCATGCTGGGTGGCACAGCCAATTTCAACCCTGAGTGCCGGGCGGAAATTTGCAGTACCGGGTGATGCCGCCCGGCGCCGCCCACTGCGGCTACAACCCTGACTGACACCTCTTTTTCCAGCCACCAAATTTGATATTTTATGGATAATGCCGTGTATGAATCCTTTACTATCCATATTTTGGGCAGTTTGTAGATGTCATGAAAGATTATTCCGTGTACATGAAGGATGAAATGATGGCCGATCCGTCTGCCTACCCGTGGTTCATGTCATTTGTCTACGGGGAATGTCTGCTGCAGTTTCCATTTTTCTTTGTTGCTACCTATGCCTTTTACAAAGGTGGGTGTTTTTTCCACATTCATGCTGTTTTAGTGATTGAAATCCAGGGGTGGATCCATAAGTTTTTTTGGGGGGCTCTGGCCTGTTAGATTTTCGCACATGTAACTGTTATTTCGTTTTTTAAATTTTTAAAACTATTTATTGATATTTCTTGGTTCGGGGGGATCTGTGACAGGAGATATTTGGAAAAGATTAAAAGCCTTTTTGTTTTCTACATAAATTCTAGATACAAATGTGCTACTTTGTGTTGTAATTTTTTATGTCAATTTTCGTAAACCAGCTTGTTTATTTCAATTTGTTGTTTTTTTCCCTCAGGCAGCTGCAAGTGGATTCGAATTCCAGCAATCATTTATTCGGTCCACACCGCTACCACCTTACAAGCTATCCTGGCTCACATCCTCTTCCAGGATTTCTCCAAATCGCCCTACCCGGCCCCGTCCACCTTGGAAGAGCGGCTCAAGCTGTCGGCCATTTACGTCCCTTACCTCCTTCTCCCCGTGCTGATTCTTTTATTGATGCTGTTCAGTAGCGATTACAAGCCAGCTGCAAACAAGCCTGCCACCAACACTGCTGCGCCTCGAACCCGGAAGCAGAAAAGCCGTTAATCAGACCTGTACTGGGCGGGCATGTTTTTCCATTTTATTATTATACACAACTGTCCGGGGATACACCACATACTTTCCTTCTGGAATATGGTTTTTATCACCAGTCTTGAGAGGAGACTAGTCTTCACGTATCATGGAAACCTCCCCCTTTGAAATGTTGGACTTCACTGCCCCTTGAAATTCCTCCAGAGCCACGATTATAGCCTTTATTCAAGTCGTGTTTCTCCAGGGGGTTGTGTGAAAGACATTTTCACTGCCGGGTTGTCTTCCAATCAAAACTGTCTGGTGAAAGGTACACCAGTGATTTGAATACAATAAATTTTCAGGTTAGGAATACTTGTATCTCATTTGACCGTGACCATTTTGTGTGATGTTCAGTGTGTGCAAAATATTACTAGGCCTATTTCTGGTTTTTAATATGCCGAGAAATTTAGGAGCTAAAAAAGTTTGTTGGAGTGTGGTGTTACCAACAAAATTCAGCACTGTCTCGACCTTTCCAGGCGGCTGCGTAGTGGTCTTTTGTTCCTTGTGTTTTCTAGCACTCTTACTAAATTACAAATTCTACTGCTTAAAGTCAAAGAAATGTCAAAAATACAACAAACTTAAGAAAATTTGAGAAATACGGTTTACTAAACCTTAGCAGCGAACTGACAAGATTTAAAGCACAAATCAGACGTTTATTGCAGAATTCTGCATTAGCTTTTTGTTAAACATATGTTGGCAAGGACAGCCTGTAGCTTAATAGCAAAAACCAAGTTTAGTTCAGTTTGAAGCCAGTCCGTTTGGCTAAGAAACCCGCGGTTTACATGATACAGTTAGTTTGTTACTATTGAGATCTTGATTGTTTTAACAGTGACTTCGTTATTGAAATGAAATAAAAGGGTTGAACCTTTTAAAAAAAAGTTTCGTATTGAGGATAGTTCCTGTAGAGGGCGCCCCATAAAGACTCGGGGGGAAATATAAGCGAAGTAAATCATTTGCGATGAAAAAGCTCAACTGCTTTTCTCCCTTCTTTCGTCTGAGTATTGGTCTGAGCTAATTCGCACTAGATGTTCACGTTCGTTCCTGTGCCAAACGCGGTGATCGGCCGATTTCAGTCTACTGACCCCAATTAGGGGGATGTGGCCTTGAGGTTTGTACTGGTAGTTCGGACCATAGGGTCGGGGGGTTCGAATCCAGCTGGTGGCAGCATGAGTGATATTGTCAAGTCACTCTACCCCTACGTGCCTCTCTCCAGGAGTAAATGGGTACCTGTGATGACAGATAGAGTTATGTTTAGCCATTTGCGCCGGGTATGGCAGCATCGGGCTAGTGTAATACTTCTGAGGCCTGGAGTTTTCTGTCTGATCTGCAGAGACCGCCCTTTAATTGAAGAGTGCACCTTTAAGGTCACGCACGTGAGAACACCTGATCTTAACATGAGCCTTACTACAAGTTTATCTGTAATCTGTCTCTGGAAACAATTGTGCTTGGTTTCGATACGAGCAGATGTGTATTTTTTTTCACCTGGTGACGACATTATGACGTTATTATGATGTCACACTTGTTTAGACATGGGGATCAGGATGTTATGTTTCCAGTTTGTACGGTAGGCCCTATATGGAGAAACTCCACAGAAGATTATGGTCCAAAAAAGGAAGAAAGATGGACCGCTACAAACCCGATAGAATGGCCGATGACTTAATAAATTTAAATTTTTGGGCGGTGCATTAAATAATTCAACCAAGGAGGAATGATTACGCGAACGTTTGTCACGGGTAATCGCTTTTGCATGAGCAAAGAATGGCCGCTATATTAAGCCTTTTCAAATCCTCTTAATTGACGCGCTCAAGGCAGGACACATATTTGCTTTCCTCAATCTTTGCCGACATCAAGAAACTTAAAGGGTTGAAGAAACTTTTGCTGTGGATTCCAAATTACATAGATACGATGTACAGGGATACCTCATGACGTAATGCAATGACACAGGAAAAAAAGATTAGACGAGCTATGTCCGGCTCAATTGGCTGTGGCCGAGAGACACATCATATGGGTATGGCTGTAGCCGCTATGCAGTGGCTTCTACCGGCCTCTAGCCGCAGCCATAGCTTTCGGACACCGTCTGTAATGTGGTTCCTTTATCGTGCATCATACACTCAAACCCGTCATTGAAATGCACAAATATGGACGACACCTATGATGCCGACGAAGATGATTCATGAAATGTTGACATACGCCCTCAATCCACACAACATGGTTACTCTCTGAGCCTTGCTTAATTGGCCAATATCCTATTCAAGAAAAATTATTCAGGCAAGCGCAAGAACAAACAAAAACCAAGAACTAAAAAAAACCTTCTATATCCTGTGATTGTACGTACTTAGAGTAATATTCAAACGAAAGTTGACGATTCATGGGTCTTAATTGTATAGTGTATGCTAAGCCCAAAGGCGGGGCTGGGCGAAGCGGGGGGGGTGTTTTTTAACCTCTCCTGTGGTAGGTTCACCGAACTTTAGGCTTCCCGGCTTAGAGGCGCTGACGATGCTTCTCTCCGTTGGCTATGTCCTTGCGTATATGGTATTAGTGGGAGCATACGCCGTTTGTGCATGTTATATGCTTAAGTAAACATGGCCGTCTTTGAGATGCTGTCACGAGGCAACAGCAGAGGATTAGGCGGTCAAGAAACTTTTGTTAGCGGCCCCACCTCTGGCATAAATGCCTGGCGTATGCACACACACGTAGGTACCCATCGTGGAGACGTCACTGGGTCGTACATGACTTGTATACACCTAAGGCAGCTCAGGAAGTGGCCTCATACCACTTGGTGGAGGACTTGACGTCCGTTTTAAGTCCAGCAGAATTCTCGAACATGTCGGCCACGGCAGAGAAAAGTAAGCATCGTGCCGAGCATTTCCATCAATCTCAGGAAGCGAAATTGGGAGTGAGCACTACGTAAGTGTGATTGCAGTGTACTGCCTGTTGCCTGATCATACTTTAAACACTGAAGAGCGTGAAGTCCACATTTTTCTTTTGCGAAATTCCGGTCAAGTCAGTGAACGTGCACAGTGAGTGATTGAACCGTACAAAAAGTTCTTACTGTATGGTGGAACTGGCACGTCACGATGAGAGAAATTTCAACTTTTATCTGAAAAGACTAAAGACCTTTAGACTTTGTTTCGAGCTTTTTCAAAGTGCCGCCTAGCTAGATAGATCTGTCATTCGTTTACCGTTCAGAACATACATTTTCATACCTAGGCCTACATGTGAATTATGAATATAATCGTGAAAACGTTTCCAAAAATCATCCCATAATCTCTTTTACACTTTACTAATGTATTTATTGGTTAATATTCTTCCCACTTAGGTATGCCACAATTCTTACCAAGTACTGGTACGTGATATGCATCATTGTCTTCTCTATGATGGCAGCCTACGGGACAATTGCGTTCACCCTCTATCCACTACCAGACTTCTCCGATCCAGTCAAGGTACGTCTGGACACCAAACCTTTGACAACTAAAAATCAACCTTAATTTGAATTCGAAAATGAAACCTAATTAGACCATACGAAAGTAAACCAAAGCAGACTTTTCCTCGAGAAAATTATTGTGCCGTTTTGAAACAGCATTGTGAAGAGTTGAAAGTCATCCCAACCACATTCGAAGCATATCTGGATCAATCCCTATTGCTGCAGAATCGCAAATGATTTAGCATACTTAACATTAGTGTGTTCAACTCCACTACACCGATGTTAAACTAAACTTTATTTAATCATTTGCCCTCGTTCCCAGGGTTTTGATGCTCGAGGTACTGTTATTGCTGCTCGACTTCGAAGCCTCACCAATATGTTTTATCACTCTGACGACTACCTCAGCCAGCAAGTTGTAAATCCTGGAGCACTAAGCGATAGCACTGTGGCAGGATCCCAAATTATCTGCTCCTACCCTGACCAACAGTCGACAGTTGAGAACTCTCAGGAACCGATCTGGTTCGCTGCTTCGCTGTGTACGTATGCCAAAATCTGTATCACAGTAAGCCTTTTGCGAGTAAAATTTGCATAGAATCTGGTACTCTTCAGTTCTTTAAATTCACGTGGACATAATTTGAATTCTCTAAACTAAAAACACACTGTTGCTATACCTTGCGATTCGGGGCAAGCTTTTCCTTAGTTGCATAAGAAACGCCTTGCAACAAAACACTTATCAATGGATAAGAAGCTTAGGGCACAAAGGAACCAGTCTATTCCAGAGATGGTGGTCACTATGCAAAAGCTTGCCCCGAATCACGAGGTACAGCAACAGCGTCTTGTTTATGTGCAATCTCGTAACTCAGTGTACCAGATTTTATTCAAAATTAAATCGCAAACGGCTTATTCCTGTCTGTGTTATCCACTCCCTGCTCAAAAAACCTGAATATTCATGATCTGTGATATAAATTTTATTTTGATCACCAACGTAATAATCCTAACTCCACACCTATCATTATCACAACTGTTGTGTTCAGTTCTTCGGCCGTAATTGTCAACACAACAGCAGTACACCAACTTTGTGTTTGTAATCAGTTGAGTCTTTAACAGCCGTTTCTATCTTTTCTTGATTTATGCAGGGGACTGGGATGAGAGCGTCGCCAAGGTGATATTTGAAGGAGTCGACGGACGAGACATGCTCTCTGCAGCAAGTCTTAAGTCAGTTTGCTTTGCAGAAACCAACCTCATCGCGTCTCATCCCATGTACCAGTCGAACTGCCTCTGCCATGATGCTGGACGGTGTTCAAGCACTTGGTCTCTTGGAAACTATGTCGCTTTACTCTCAAATAAAACCTCGTGCCAGGATATCACCGACAGTGACACCGAGAAAGTCTCGATGTTACTGAAACAGTGCGCGCCGTTCTTTTATAACCGTACTCGGTCAGATTTACAAAACTCCAACGACCTTTTGGCAATACCGACAGAGTGCGCCCAATACGACTACGCCCTCCACACTATGCTGTTTTTTCTTCTCCCGTCGGATTTCATCGAAAGCATCTTGAGGAACAAGTCGGCCACAGCAGCCGTGGCGGCCGTGTTCTTTCCTCTGCGGACATACGAGGAATCCACCCTCGAAGCCATCTACACAGACAACTTGCAGAGCTGCTCGTGTTCTGACGGCATCACAGAGCTCAAGGCAGTCGACTTCTCTCTCAAGTTCACCTTGTTTTCAAGTCTCCTCCTGGCCGACTCAATCTTCCTAGGCATTGGCATCACGGTGATATTTGTTCTCATCTGGATCTACACTGGTTCCCTAGTTGTCACCATATCAGCGCTACTCAACATCGTGTTCTCTCTCATGATGGCCTACTTTTTCTTCACTGTGGTGTTTGCTAGGCCCTTCTTCCCGTTCAGCAACGTCCTGGCCGCGGTCCTTATCATCGGCATAGGGGCAGACGATGCCTTCGTCTTCATTGATCTCTGGAAGAAATGCAAGTTGGAGACTGGAGGAGAGGATCTCGTGTCGCTCACCCGCGAAACATTGCGCCATGCTACGACCACGATGTTCGTGACAAGCTTTACCACAGCAGCTGCGCTGTACGCGAGCGTCATCTCAGATATCACGGCCGTCAAGTGCTTTGGGGTGTTCGCTGGCACGGCCATCTTGATGAATCTGGTCCTAACTATCACCCTGACTCCAGCAATCGTTGTTCTTGACCACAAACTAAAACGTCAGACCTGTCGAGGGACATCCAAGGGCACAGCGAAATCCAGTAACCATGCCGAGCGCTCCGAGGATGGCCATTCTTGTAGACAGCGACTGATCAAAATCCTGAGGGGTTTCTTTGGGAACACGCTACCGTCCTTCGTCCTGAGGCTCCGGTATATCTGGATCGTCGTCTTCTTCCTCCTCGGAGCAGGCGGAGCGGTGGTCGTGTTCTACCGGCCCGGCGTTCAACTACCAAGCGTTGCAGAAAATCAGTTTCTGATCCTCACCCATCGTTTTGAACAGTATGACTTTATCTATAAAGATCAGTTTGCCTTCTCGCAAAAGAACAGACCGTATGTTCCGGGTTACATTGTGTGGGGTATGGAAGCTGTTGATAATGGCAACATTTGGGATCCTGATGATTCCGGTACATTTAGTCCCCAAGAAGACTTCAAATTCTCTAGTCAATCTGATCAGGAGTGGCTCCTGGACTTCTGCCGAGATCTGAAGAATCAGACGTTCTTTAAATCGGATGGTCCCTTTGACTGTTTAGTCGAAACTATGAAATCACTCATGGAGCAACCGTGTGTGGTCGATCCCGTGACGGGCCAAGATGCATCGCCGTGCTGCAGACAATCTTCGTTTCCATACCCGTCCTCTACCTTTGATATTTGTTTGAGACGTTTCCATAGCGCCGGTTACGTCCCTAGTGTTAGATTCAGCAAGAACAATTCCTCCCTCGGTGTCATCACTGTTCCTTTCACAATGTCCTACAAGCAGACTTTGTCTTATGCCACAAACGAGGAACTTTGGACCCTGGCCAGCACCTGGGTGGATTCAAAAGTTGAGTCTGCACCATTGCATCTGCAACATGGCTGGTTCGTGCCATATACCACGGACATCGGCTTCTACGATCTCCAGAAAAGCTTGGCCTCGGGCACGGTGTTTTCCATGCTGGTCACCCTGGGCATAGGATCTGTAATCCTGCTTCTGTCCATTCAGAATATCATCTTGACTATAAACGCGGTGCTGACTATCACCAGCACAGTCTTTGTCACTGTCGCCATTTTGGTGCTACTCGGTTGGGAGTTGAATATTGTAGAGTCTACAGTGGTCACGCTCTCTGTGGGTTTATCGGTTGACTTCACCATCCACTATGGCGTCGCGTACAGACTTGCTCCGCACCAGGATCGCAAGAGTCGAAGCAAGTATTCCCTGGCCACCATGTCGGGTGCCATTTCCATAGCAGCGTTCTCTACTTTCATCGCTGGTGCCCTAGTCATGCCCGCCACGGTGTACGGCTACACGCAGTTCGGTATCTTCCTCATGATAGTGATGCTGATTAGTTGGACTCACAGCACTTTCTTCTTCCAGTCTCTTTGTTTTACTCTCGGCCCTCAGAGCACAGTCGGTAACATCCCCTGCTCCTCGTGCTGTGACTGCTTTGGGTACAACAACAAAACAGCGATTCCAGACCCTGAAAGTGTTAAACAAACTCACGAAGCTCTTGCAAAGTCGGCATCTCATTCCCAAAATGTCAGCACCATAAGCAGCGGTCGGTTTCAACCCATTTACTTTCCCGATCAGCATTCTTTCCTTCGACCGGATGCGAACCGTGGAGGCTTGGGAAGGAAATCCAGCATCTCCAGTGGTTACACACAGGTGGGGAGAGCGAGGCTTTCGCTAGCATCAAATCAACTCAGAAGTCCCTCGATTCACTCAGAAAACTACCCGTTAGTCCCGTACCCGCAGCGGTACTTGATAGACACTAATGATAATCGTATAAGCTCTCCTAGGGTACATTACAACCCAGTTTTTGATGTACGTTAGATGAATTTATCTTCATGGACAAAACTGTTCTCCATTAGTAAAGTATCTGTCTAAAACTTGGGTTTCAAACCCACATTGACTGCTGGCTTTACAAAGTTGCTATCAGTCTAGCTGATGTGCGTCCTTTATTTCCTGTCCTCCTTGTATTTAACTTTGTGATATTTGCTTAGCACCCAGTGTTGCTTGTTTGCCTTTTGTGGGTTTTTTTGTTGAGATAAATTCCATTTGCATTGGTATAATTTTCAAAATTTCTCTTGCACTTTTGAACAAGTCTGTAAATCTAAAAATTGATAACTTTTTGATTTCCTTTTAGAAACACTCTGTATTCGATGAAAAATATACTCGAAAAAATGCCAAATATTTATGCAGATTTTTGAAGTCTCATTTTACATTCTGACTCAATCGTGGAAGTAGTAAAACTTAGGAAAGAGATGTATACTATTCCCTTTATGTTCAGGAATAACATCATGTAGAGGACATCTTTATGACTGATATGCTTTCTTTGATTGATATGTATCCATCTTAATAAAGCGAATTAAATTCTGTTTTGCAATGGATTTTGTGTTTATTAATTTGGCTCTTATTTCTAGTGGGTCTGTCAGCTTTTGCCCCATTATTCCCGCGTATAGCTTTTTTGTTTATCTTGGAATTTACTGTAATGCTTTTTTGACATTTTTTGTTAAATTTCTTAGGAAAAAAAGAAGAAAACTATAGGACTTCCGTTTCCTTGTACTGTAGTCCTAGTCTGTCAATTGCGCTTGTTGACATTTGTACGCCAAAGCAGTGACGTATCAAGGTGTGGGTACATGTGTGGGGGAGGGCAGGATGATATGAGCTTTTATGCTGTACTGTGGTGAAAGGTGCAAGGTAGAAAAGGACAGCGGTTGGGCGGGACCGGGG
This sequence comes from Acanthaster planci, assembly GCF_001949145.1. Next base: position 220,364 of record NW_019091385.1, on the reverse strand, counting down.
CTGCTTGACACCATTATTTTGTCGGCGCTGTTTAGTGCCGTGACTTAGGTGGCGCTCTTCATATGTGACAGCTGTGGTGACGCTCCGTACGACACACAATACAGTAAAGGACAATGCGTAAAAGTGTTCTCTTGAAGGAGCAATTATGGGGGAGATATGGGGAAAGGAGACTTGCTACACAAGGCTGGACAAAAACTTGGCCATTATTGGGGAAAAGTGCACAAATTTTTTACGGAAATGGGGGAATGCCCTCTGTGTCAACTGAGAATAGAAAACAGGACTATAGTCAGCAATAACTCAAAAGAGAATGTAGAGCTGTCGGTTTGGACGCCAAAATTAATGTCTGTCCCGGTCACGTCTTTCAAATGTCCTGGTTGGCATGTTGATAATGCGCAGGATCCACACGTACGTGGACGGTAATTATAGTGATACTCAATTTGCGTCACGATCAGTCGTATTGGAGACAGAAAGCAAGCTCATGAAGTAACCGAAGGCCCCACGACAATAACAATCGAAGTTAATTGCCTTATCCGCTATTGGCAGAAGGCATTCTTGCGTGATCAGTATCGACTGGCGTACTACACGAGAATCGATAGGCCTGTACAAGCGTTTGATAATCGTGGCAAACTTCGGAGTGTCTGCAAATGTGACTCGCATCTAGCGCTTGTCACATCTTTACATTGGATTCAACTCGAACAAAAAACAGCTCTGAAACTCGATAACTATAAGGAACTACCGAAAACATTTATTCGCCTTTCGTCTTGAAAGTTCTTCAAGTTGTTTCAACAACAAACAGCAGTATGGATGAATCCATCGAAAAAGGAGACACGAATTCCGATTCGGGACAAAATGGAAGCAAAGGAACAACAGCAGCATTTAGTATCAGCGATTCGTAAGTATTCTGTGTACATCGCGTATTTTTAGTTTGTAGTTAGTAACAAAACTCGTTAATCTTTAATTAATAGTGTCGTTGTGTACCATATTACTGCAATTGGGACTAGAGTTTTGTTCTTGCTGTTGATAGTTCAAAGAACCCGGGCTGGGACCTATTCACAACCAGGTGCAGATCTACCCTTCAAAACCTCGTTTTTTCCCCCATCATTTCGAAACTTAGTATGCATATAGACATCCGTTAGGGGAATTCAGTCTAACAAAGAGTTCCGTTATTCTGGTCATTTAGTCGATAGTTTTGACCCACTCGATCACGATAAAAATAGGCACAATTCTTTCGGTAACATTGTGTCCATTTCATTTTGAAAAATGGCGTGAAAATGACGGCAGGGCATCGGTGGATGAACCCTCATAGGCTGTGCGAAATGCAAATCGTGAAGTAACCCTATCGAGCAAACACGAGGGACGTATCGTGCTCATGACCAACCCTAATGTCTTCTTATCCTTGTTTTAAAGGTATGCCAGGTTTCTGACAAACTTTTGGTACGTGATTTGCATCCTCGCTTTCGCCACTATGACTGAATGCGGAACGATAGTGTTCACTTTGTACAAGTTTCCCGATTTATCAGATCCCGAAAAGGTGAGAAATGTACTAGGTATATCCAAATAGAAATGTGTATTAATTTTGAATTCTTACTTCAAATGAACTGATTTTAACATTTTTTTAGCTTATAGTGGTAATTCTACAGTTCGATAAACGATACATTGTTGAAAACACAGTGTATAATTTTGTCAATCTTCGTCAAAATAACACTGGACACCCGCATAACCTCAAGGAAATAAAAGTTCATCTTGCATGTGTCCTTGTACCCAGGGTTTCGAGGCACGAGGCACCGTAATTTCTGCACGTCTTCGGAGTTTTGGTAACATGCTGTATCGCTCTGATGACTACTTAGTTCAGCAGGCTATCCCTCCAGCGTTCAGTGGAGAGACCAGCTTCGATTCCCACCTGAGCTGCCTTCCTGAAGCGGCATCTCGAGCTGATCAATACCAGCCAACAATTTGGTTCAGTGCGTCACTATGTAGGTGGCATAATTAAACTCACTATAGATAGTCATAATAAATCATCGCCACCATCACATCCTCACCATAATCACTACCATTATTACACTCACCATCATCATAACCAAATCACAATCATCACCATTATCATGACTTGATCCATCTTCTCGTCATTATCAAAATAAAATAGTTAATCACCATTATTATCACTATAATCATTACACTCACCACCACCACCACCACTATAAACACCAAATCACTTTCACCAAAGTATAACCATTACCATTACTACATCAAACATCTCACCATTATCAAAATCAGTATTGACATAAGCACCTTTACTATAATCATGATCACCACCAATAACTCAACAGAATGATCTCCATTTACCATCATCATCTTCACCAACATAAATCACCAAATGTAACCTGCATTAAGATGTTATTGCCACCACATTCAGGTTTCTGACCCAAAAAATTACTTTATCCTATATTCTTTCTATTCGTAGGGGATTGGGACAAACGAGTTGCCAAGGTGATATTTGAAGGAGTTGATGGACGAGACATGCTTTCCGCATCAAGTCTGAAGTCAGTATGCTCTGCAGAAACCAACCTCATTTCGTCTCATCCCATGTACCAGTCGAACTGCCTCTGCCATGATGCTGGACGGTGCTCAAGCACTTGGTCTCTTGGAAACTATGTTGCCTTACTGTCCAATAAGACCTCGTGCCAAGATATCACCGACAGCGACGTGGAACAAGTGATCATGTTATTGGAGCAGTGTGTATCAATCTTCCATAATCGCACTCGCTCGGAGGTCGAAGATTCGCGTGACTTTCACACCATGCCTGCGGAATGCGCCCAACACGACTTCGCCCTCCACACCATGCTGTTCTTTCTCCTGCCCTCGAATTTCAGCGAGAGCATCTTAAAAAACGAATCGGCCACAGCAGATGTGGCGGCTGTGTTTTTTCCGGTGAACACATCCGAACGGTCCGCCCTAGAGGCGATTTACCGTGACAACCTGCAGGGCTGCTCCTGCTCCGACGGTATCACCAAACTCAAAGCGGTGGACTTTTCCCTCAAGTACAGTTCATTCTCCAGCCTTCTCCTGGCAGATTCACTCTACCTGGGTATCGGCGTGTTGGGGATATTCATCCTTATATGGACTTACACTGGTTCCTTCATAGTAACTTTAGCGTCGTTGTTCAATATTGCTTACTCTCTCGTGATGGCGTACTTTTTGTACACCGTCGTATTCGCCAGGCCGATCTTTACGTTTAATAACACCATAGCAACAATCCTTGTCATCGGTATCGGGGCAGACGATGCCTTCGTGTTCATGGACCTGTGGAAGAAAAGCGTCTCGGAGATAGGTGAGAACGACTTGGTGGCGTTGACTCGGGAGACACTACGACACGCTGCGACGACAATGTGCGTCACGAGCTTCACCACTACGGCGGCGCTGTACGCCTGCATCATTTCGGATATCACCGCCATCAAGTGTTTCGGCGTGTTTGCTGGCACAGCGATCTTGATGAATTTGTTCCTAACCCTGTCCATCACGCCGGCGTTCGTCATCGTCAGCCACAAGCTGACGAACTGTACCTGTCGCCCGAAAGGCAAAGATGACAAAGAAGTTGCTACAAGCCACTACACTTCGAACTGTGTCACCCATCGACAGCGACTACTCGAGTTTCTGAGATGGTTCTTTGAAGGAACCCTACCCTCCGTCGTCTTCAGGCTGAGGTATGTCTGGATCGTCATTTACCTCCTGTTTGTCGCAGGGGGCGCTGTTGTGATATTTTACAATCCTGGTCTAAAGCTACCGAGTGTCGAAGAGAACCAGCTTCTCATCCGATCTCACCATTTCGAGCAGTACGACTTCACTTACAAAGGAAAGTTTTCCTTTTCCAGGGAGAACAAACTTAATGTTCTTGGATTCCTTGTGTGGGGTGTGGAGGCAGTTGACAACGGTAACTTATGGGATCCCGATGATTGGGGAACATTTAATCCCCATGAGGCCTTCAGATTCTCCAGTCCATCTGATCAGGAGTGGTTGCTGGACTTTTGCAAAGATTTGAAGAATCAGACCTTCTTCAAACCCGATGGTCTTTACCTCTGTTTCATCGAGACCATGAAGCTTGTCATGGGCTGGAAGTGCCTTGTCCACCCTATCACTGGTCAGGATGCTTCGCCATGCTGCGGCCAAACGTTCCCCTTCCCCGAATCAGTCTTCAATATTTGCCTGAGTCGCTTCCACGACGCGGGTTACATCCCTACGATAAGGTACAGAATAAACAGCTCTGAGCTCGCTGTTCTCACTGTGCCGTTCACGATGCCCTACAAGGAGAGCTTGTCCTACGCCGTCAACGATGAACTCTGGACATTGGCCAACACCTGGATGGAATCAAGAATGAAATCTGCGCCGTTGCATCTCCAGCACGGATGGTTTGTACCAGCTACAACAGACATAGGCTTCTACGACCTCCAAAAGAGTCTGGCTTCGGGCACGGTGTTTTCCATACTGCTGACTTTAGGTCTGGGATCCTTAATTCTGATCTTTACCATTCAGAACGTAATACTTGCGATCAGTGCTACGATAACCATAGCAAGTACTGTTATTGTTACGACGGCTGTTTTGGTTTTAATTGGCTGGGAGTTAAACATTGTGGAATCCATTGTAATTACGCTGTCAGTGGGTTTGTCTGTAGATTTTACCATCCATTATGGCGTTACGTATAGGCTGGCGCCGTATCATGACCGTAAGAGCAGAACTCGTTATTCTCTGTCCACCATATCTGGCGCTATTTCCCTTGCGGCTCTGTCCACCTTTTTGGCGGGAGCTTTCATGATGCCCGCCACGGTGTACGGTTACGTACAATTCGGCATCTTTCTCATGATCGTCATGGTCGTCAGTTGGACTTACAGTACGTTGTTCTTCCAATCGCTTGGCTTCGTCATTGGTCCCCAGTATACAACTGGTAACCTGCCCTGTTCTTCGCTGTGTGGCTGCTTTGGTTATAATGATAACAGAAAAGATGCCCCCAATACGGAAAACCCGGAACCAGGCATCGAAGACTTTGCAACATGCGATGATCCATTATCAGAAAATGATAGTATGATTACTAATAGACGTTGTTTAGAAATGTATGGTCTCACTGGCAACCAGTCAACACTAGAGGGAGTGTACTATGGGGAAACTGAAACGACTAAATTCATCGACCAAGGCAGATACATGCTAAAACAGCGCCATTCGGAATTTCTTACACCGATACCTGAATCAATAGTGTCTTCCAGGGAGTATGAAGTTTGTTCATCGAATAAACTCCCAACCAAAGCAAATATTTACGAAGTTCACGAACAATCTACAAAGAGTACAGAATGTGTTTCGGGTGGAAACACGGCGGAGAGGGACACTCCATCATCGAAGAAACCTGCGGAATCATTGGAGAATGATTCTGTCGACTATCAAGTCTCACACTCGGAAAATGTACAACCCCATTCTCGTCTAAATGCCCACCATTCAAACCGTCTAAAGACAACAGAAACTCTTGTCAAAGTCCATGAACAATCGACAAAAGAGGTGCGTTTTCTATGTGAAAGCGAATCACAAATTTCGAAATTATCTTTTGACGAGTCCCCTGTCGATCATCCCGATCTAGAGACAAATAACACCCCACCAGAACTCCACCACCATCAAACCGAGAATCTCGAAGAAACAAGAAAACCTCAAGAAGATGATACAGTTTCATCTTAAAAGTCATCGCATTCTACGGGTCTTGAATCAACCCTTGAATTCCTTTCTACAGTCGGAATTCTAGGCGTCCGCATCAGACCAAAGCCCATCACCGGAAAACACTCCCGACGTTAAAGGCAATTGCGTACTTTATGATCCGGTTCATGACATCCGTTTTTGATGTTGGCTTTCACCTCTGGCTGCCAACATATTCCAACAACTGGAGAGTACTGTCATGAAATATTCCTCCCCAAATAATGTTCTCAGCTAAAAATCGGGATAACCGGTCTCTAAACTGCTTCACATATCGTCTTCGCTTGTGTTTCCCCCAGTTAAAAGGTTTTGTTCAAAGAATATTGTTCATCCAACGATTGCATGAAGTTGGTTGAAGGTGTATATTTATAAGTAACATTTATAAGTAAACAATAATGCCAATTTCCAATGTGAAAACCACAATACCCTATAGAAACAGTATAGTTGGTAAGCACCTGTTAGAGTTAAAACAGTAGATAGCATTTTTATCACTGATGAAGTCTTCGAACTTTTAAAATAATATTCATTTTATTTTGCTCACTTGAGCGAATCAAATTTGTGGATAAAGTGTTTAGCCGTCCAAAAAGCCATGTATGAAACTGGTCGGTTTGGGACTCCTGAGGGCAGGCTGCCTACCGACAGGGGACATTCGTACAAATAACGATTGTTACATCTGTTGTGGTAATTATCTGAGAAATTTGGTTGATACTCATAAATGAAGAAAAGCATACTGACAAAAATCATCCCACGTCTCCCTGTTTAAATTTTAGACAACCTATTCTGCATTCTTTCATTCTGTTGAAACTTCAATTTCACGTAGGCTTAAGTGGACTCAGAAGATAAAACGTTATTGGAAAAGATGTGTTTCAGTTAAAGGGTTGACTGTATCAAAATTATGGATCAGTTGTGAGCTTTAACATTTCAAAGTGTTTCGCCGACCCGTTCAATGTCGTGTTGAATGACATCTTCGTGGGGTCCCGCCATTTGGCATTGAAAATAACATTGCAACGCAAGGGGTTGTAGAGAAACAGTGGATAGGTGCATATCTTTGGTTATAAATGGGTTTGTGTTTGCTACTGTGCACAAAATACTGCAGACGACGACCAGACCTACATATGCAGACGACAGCGAAAAGGCGCCCTCATGTGTTTGCGTGCGCAACAGCGAAAAGAACAGGTACCCGACGGTACGTTTTCACATACACTGCGTTCAAGGTGTTCAGGGAATGGTTACCGGCGATTAGCGAAATTCCATCAGACATGGCGGACGAAGCTGTTGCCAAGGCAGGATTGCACTTCGATGAGTTGAATAAAATCAGGGTATTGGAACCTGAAATTCACCAGCAGACATCAGAATTGAAAGAAGAGTGTCAGGAGTTTGTAGAAAGTGAGTATTGCAAACTTGAGGAGTCAAAACCCTGCTCATTGTTCCGCTATAATTAAAACCTCATGCATGGATGACAACGCATAGGCCTAGCCCACCATGCCCACATAGTACGTGCCACTGGTCACGTTGATCGCTAACCATACTAACGCTGGTTCATCAGGATCTCTAGGCCGATTGCATTATCCATGGCATTGCTTTGGTCAGGCCACGAAAATTACTTAAAGATTTGAGTTTTCAGCTTAGGCCTACCAAGGCCTACTTAAGCCTACATGTACATGTAGTTGCTACCACATAGCAGCAACATAGCACATTTATCAGTAAGCTGATCTTATGAATCTTAATTATGATGAATCTTGCAGTCGGCAAGACGTCACTATGTAGTCTGAGGACTTTAAACACACAGCAAAAGGGCAAATTTACCCTTCGTGCTATTCAATAATGTACATAAGTTCCTGGACGTCCGACCGCGAGAATGAGGGCAAGATTGATTTGATATTTGAGGGAAATTGGTCTGTTGGCCTATGGGGTAGCGTGGACATCTGGGAGTTTCACAAAAAATACGGGTAGCAATCACACCGGGCCGGTGAAAACAACTGCAATAAGCGCACGCATACGTACAGATAAAATAATAAAGATTTCACCCGATCCTCGGTCTGGCTGGTGCGTGCTTACGTCGCTAAGATTGCTGTTTTCACCGGCGCAGTACCTGTCATTTTGTGAGAATCCTGGATGTCCACACCGCCCCATAGAGTGGTGATCAAAGCACACACCGAGATTTAAAACTTGAAGAACGAGCACCTGGATATTGCCTAAAAATTGCCCCCAAATTACAGCCTTTATGATGACACACCTTTCTCTTTTCATTTTAAAACTTTACAGAAATTGGCAGCTTTCAGACAATAGTTGAAGGGTTGATTAAGATGGTGGATTCACTGGCAAAAGAAGTTGAGAAAGAAAAAATGAAGGTTTGTTGACTTTATAATCTAAATACATGTAATGTCTGAATTGTTTAATTAAGCAAGTCTTTTTCTGTAGACTGTAAAGTTCAATCTTGATTAAACCATCAATTAAAGACGAAACATTTCCGTTCTCACTTTGTCTACTTGACATTCTTTGCATAGGAAATGCATGCCCTTGTTAGATAATTTCTTCAGTATGTTTGATGTATGTTCTAATTGCACCAAATCAAATCCAATCTGACGTATTTATTCTTTCATAAATGGAAATAAATGGAAATGGCCTGCTTAAAAACTTTCGACAGTTTGGATGGCGTGTTTCATTCTCTGTTTTTTTGTGTAAACATGCAGTGCCATGTTATAAGTGAAGCAAAAGATTGAAAATGACACTTTGCTCAGGCTCTAGATTTTTTTCTGAAGAATCTGCCAATTAAATTCAGCTGAGTAGTTATGACTGTTTTATTCTTTTCCTCAGGCCATTGGATCTCGTAACTTGTTGAAGTCCATTGCCAAGCAGAGAGAAGCCCAACAACAGCAGTTGCAGGCTTTGATAGCAGAGAAGAAGACACAACTCGAAAGGTAAGAGATAGGGATGAGTCAATTCAAGTTATTCACTATTCGAATAGTTGACCTTCAATTCGATCGAAAATCCGAGTACATGTATTCAGTCAAACCGACCGGCAGATTGCTGACAAACAAAACATATACAAAATTAGTTGCAATAACGCACACAATGATACATTATGACCACCATAATAGCTTCTCACGTCTGAGAGTATCTCCAGCCACGATTTAGCAAGATTTAAGAGACTAACAATACTTTTTGCAGTGTTGAAATTTTTTATTCCTTTTAAATTTTTTAATGAATAATTTACTTTTCGAATCATAGGATTTCTGTCACTTTTCATTTGAATCTCCCTTCCTTTTCCTGAATTTTGCATTCGAATATTCAAATTTGGGAAATAATATTCGATAATCAATCAAATATTTGGATATTCGGCACAGCGCTAGTATTAAGAGAGAGACAGGAAGTTTTCCCTGCTTTGAAATGTTCACTGTCTTTGATTTGGAATGCTGCTTCCTGGAAACCAGATTGTATTGAATAAGAATGGACTTTTTCGATGTTGAGTTCCAACTGGGTCAACCCATTCCTGATTGGGTTCACGTGCAAGGCTTCCCATGTGAGAACACTTGCCATTCCCAAAACAGTCCAGCACTGTTTCCAACTTAATCGGACCATTCCTGAACAGATTACATTGAGGAGATCCCATACGAGGAGCGATTGCCAGTCCTAAGCTGTCCAACGTGTGTTCTCAACTTGAGGGGATCATTCTTGAATACCGCACAAGTGCACATGCCCATTTGAGAGCAGACTGGACTCCTTGATGGGCGCTCAACTTTCAGTACAGTGTTCTCAATTTGTCCTACCCCCCCCTTTACATTACAGATATCGGATACAAACCGCCGCACTGCAGAAGGAAGAAACAGAGCAAAATGAATTCATTGAGCAATTTATCTTGCAAAAATGAACAGTCGCCGATATTCAGTCCTCAGCCTTCTTTTGCCATGAAGCTTCTTGATTGTCTCCAAAAATACAGTACAGTGGTCGTGAAACCGAAGGTACATTTTCATTACCAGTGGGAGAAATTTGGGGGATTGGGTCCATTATTGGTTCTAAGCCACCAAAGTATTGCCAAACTCAGAGCTTAAATCATCAGAGGGTCCTGGGTGTGAGGCATCAGTGGACATGACCCCAGAACTAAATGTTTATGGGGGAACATATCGAGCGAAAGGCAAGTTTGCCAGACTGTTTTATTTCCCTTCCTCCACAAAGAGTGTAAGCCCCCCTCCACGAAAAATAGCTTCAACCCCTAGAATGGAGTGTTTCCTGTCAATATTATTTAGAGACCGGTGGCTAGCTACGGTTTAACGGGTGTGATTAGCCATGTCAATTTGGATGCGGAATATTTAAACTTTTGCCAGGCCAATAGTAATGCTTTAACATGAAATATGTTTCAGCAGGGAGGCGAATAAAACACGAGTACCTGTCCTTGCTAAACCTCTGTTCATCACAATGTGGTAATTAATTTTTCAATGATAATCATCGATAAATCGTTTGACGGCAATTTATTTCAGTCAGTGGTTATTGTGTGTCATTTTAGATAACTGAACAATTTATGGTGAAATTATTTTCGGCAGCGAAGAAGAAAAAGCAAATATGCTATCAGCTCCCGCTGGATTTGTGCATTGAGCGGGCATCCCTTTTCTCATTTACATACACCCGGCAGGATTCTGCCGGATTCATTACCCCCTACTGGTCCCTACGTTCAGAGGACGTCTGTAACTGACGTCTGGAGACTAGGCACGGACGGGAACCAGTGTACCTTTAGAAAGGCCAAGAAAGGTTACTTAATGATATTCCTAAGTTATTTACAGAAAAAATTTGGACTCGCCCATTTCAGGTGATAAAGCAGTACTATACCGTCTACTTACAGAAGATTGTGTGGGGTGTTCTTGGTTTTTGAGTTCCCTGACATTGCCAATAATTTGTTATATATAAGATCAATAAGATCATATACATGATCATATAAGATAAGACCAGGCCGGACAAAATGAGTCTTTAGTCGCCGGAGCCACTTTTGAGTTGAAGGCCCTTCAAAGAGTTTTCCACGGCGGAGATCAGTAGGAATCCTTGGCATTTTTCACCCACCTAATGTTTCTTATGATGACTAAAGCAAAGTTATTGGAGGAACAGTGGCTTCAAGACCCATTTAGTGAAATCCGGTCGCATATCTGCCACTGTAGGCAAACTTAAGAAGTTATTTTTGTTCATCATTTAGAGGGATGTATCTCCAAAGTGACTTCTGTTAAATTGGAAAATATGAAAATGCAAATATGGATACTGTTCAAGTCCGAATGCTTGACGTCTGTGAGGAATGATTCGTCGTCCTTAATTCTCACCTGCCCCCTGCCGAGAGCATTCCTTGGAAATTTCTTGTTTGAGATTGATACTCAGTAAATTTTCAAATATCTGGGTCAAAGGAATCCAACCATCCAGAGAGAAGTGATAACAGAAAAACTCCATTGACGTGTCCATTAATGCATACACGTCTCTCCAGCCGTAACTCGACGCTATCAAAATACATGTGTCTGTATAGAGTACCGAAGTGAATACGTCACGCGCACAATTCGTGTGTAAAAGGCATTAGCGCGGGAACGAACGCGCGCGCGTACTCCATTCGTTTGCACTGCACTTTCTGGTTCACAGTGACGTCACACTTCGGTACTCTATGAGTCGGTGCTGTCAACGTCGTAGCGGAGCTTCAAGTTAGCAAGAGAGCTAACTGATTTGGCCGGCCGCTGGCGGCACGGCAGCACGGCTCGGTCGGATGCGAACACTGCAGCACGGTAGCCAGGGTCTCGATTCCCTGCTTGAAGACTCTCTGAAAGACAGGCACAACTGCGGTCATTTAATATATGCCAAACGATACCAGAATTCCAATAAGTGTAAAGCTCTTCTTGTTTTGGGAGCGTCAAAATTTGACCCTCGAAATTCGTTCACTCGGTAAAAAAAACTTCACTTTGGAGTGCATATTTTGGTGAACAGCTATATCCTACTTTAGGATGATATTTCAGTATTAAAGTTTTGTGGGAATCGTGAGCGTGCGCCACATACTTCGCCACTGACTGCAGTGGACCGTTGCGAGTCGACGGGACTAAGAATTGTTGTCTGAGATTTTCTCTCGTGATTGCCCGGGGAGAACATTCTCCATCCGCAGACAAAGCACTCTTCCTGTTATGCCAGGTAAACAAACTTGGCCTTTTTTCAAGCCACCAAACGGCGGATTTTACCTCACTTCAGAATGTGGCGTTGATTGTTTCCTGTCAATCACGCATAAAACCCACACAAACACCGAGACGGTGTGAACGACTCGAAAATACAAGTCACGCTGTCCCACGAAGACACTTTAATCCCTAGTCAGACCTCCCCAGTCGTATTTACTTTCTTTATTATTCTACCAACCCTAAAAGGAAGAAAAACTCAACCAACAAAGCTAAGTTCCATTTACAGGATCATTAGCCTGTACTCGGCCTTGTCTGAATCTCTTCTACCAATCAGAGCTTGCAACCTTGAATTCTTTTCCACCAATCACAAACACACACATACCCGAACCAAAGCAAAAGTGCAATTCGATATGGAAATAAATTATCGCGTCATTCACTCAAAACAGTTGAGAAACGATCCGGGATTCCCCTCTTCTTTAAATTCTTTTGTACAATCTCGACAAACCACCACCACCAAAGGAAACAGATCATCCATCATCCATTGAAAAGAAAGTACATATGTGCATACAATACGAAGAAATAATGTTGCGCAGCCACCCAAATATTTGAGGAACACCTCGCTTCAGAGGATTGTGAAAAACATGTACAAAACAATAATGAATGCACTGATGAAAATGCAATGTCGCGCAGTCATCCAAGACGTACATTGAAGAAAAAACATCCCTGGTGTTTATTTTTCTCATTTCCGTTTAGCGCTCCCTGCCCGACAAATTGCCAAAACATTTGGGGGGAAAAAAGTTCATCTTTTTGTGGGTGATGCCGTTTGAAAATGGGCTCTTACCGCAGGCTTCACAAAATGGGGGGAGACAAACAAGTGAACAAATAGGAAAGAAAAATGAGAAAAGAAAAAATGGGGCAAATCATACAGAAAGGAGGAACAGTGACGAAAATCGTTTTGCTGGAATACACCTTGGAATTGACCCCTACCACCATTGATGGTTGGTCAATTTGCTGCTGCGAGTGCTTTTTCCCTTGAAAAAACTTGACTCCCTTCTTGGCGCGGCAAGAAAGGACATAAAAAGTCCACCTTTCAGCTTACATTTGTTACCAGTTACAATTTTTTCAGAGTAGTTCCATTTCAAACTTGTAGTGCCCTGAGGATTTTTTTTGGGTACATTCTGCTGTGACTTAGCAAGTCCTAGGAAGTGTGTTGTGTGCACGCATGCAGGGGACCTCTGTACCGATTTCACTGTCGCCCCCCAAATAAGCCTTTTGCGAGTTAAATTTTAATAATTAATCTGGTACACGGAGTTCTTTAAATTCACGTGAACATAACAATTTGGATTCTTCATACTAGACCCATTGTTGCTATACCTCGTGATTCGGGGCAAGTCTTGTCACTGAGCTTGTCGATCTTAAACATCAAATTGTGGGGGCTGGAACGCTCCAGGTTCAGTTGAATCCAGGTCGTGGCAGCGTGGGACTTTGTAAATTCAACTATGTAGCCACAAAATGGCAGCCAGTTCGCACCCCGGATATCAAAAAGTTTCAAACACAATGTTGAACTGCACCTTCTCAAAAAACAAACAGACAAACACGAGACCTAGTATCTGTAATCAACAAAGGTGTCCATTTTAGTTTTTTAGCTTATTACACGCACATGTGTAAGGCAACAAAATCATCCTCATTTAACATTTTCTTTGGCAGTTACGTATATTTCATTGTTTATCCCTTAGACTTACCAGTTTTACAAATGGAGAAAACCCCAGTCCAAATATTACAGAAGATTCAGTAAAGCCTCATGAACACAATTCATAATATAATGTTAAGGCTATTTGTAAATTATAAGAGAGGTTAGAGTGAAAGTCCTGTGTGTAATGGAATAATAGTTGAATGATTGAGTTGCAGTTAGGTTTGAATAGTTGATGAAGCCATACTCCATTTCTAATCTGTTTGCATTCCGTTCAGATATCAATAAATCTGATAATCATTACCAATATGACTGCCTGCTCAGTGTCAGTAAAGGGTAACTTTGCTTATGAAACTCTTTTCTTTAGCCACGTACAAACGCAGCGACGATTTGTCCAATTAACGTATACAGTAGTGTAAATACCCAATTGTTAGTCGACTGTCGTTGACGAGGGGCTTGAGACTTTCGAAACTGTCGCGTGTTATCTGGAACTTCGTCTTAAACGAAAACAACTTTCCTACTCTTAATGCGTCCTTGATCGATCCTACCGGTTATTTAGCAAATTTATGCAAAATGTGCTTGTTGAAATGGTGTGAAATTTGGTTTTAAAACAGTTCAATCATGTTTTTTTTTACAAACCCGAGGTGTAAAATATACGAGGAATAAAGACTTGTGTTAATAAAGTTAATAAAGCTTATACGATTGTTGAAGACAGAGCAAACAAAACACAACAAAGGTGAAGCTGACTGGTCGTGATCGATCTCGAGAGAATATGCGCTTACTTCAACTCTATGACTTTCACGTTGTATAACGTTCACACTGTACTTGGTGACCAACTACTAAGTTACGTTTTTATACGTGAACAAAGTGGAGGAAACCAGTGATTTCAGAATATGGCGTTGAATGTTTCCCGCCAGTCCCTTGCACAAAAGCCACACACAACACAGGAACAATATGGACAGCACGAAAACACAATGTCACGCTGTCCCACGAAGACACTTCACAGAATCCCTGGTAGGATCTCCCTACCCGTATTTATTTTTACCTACCAAAAAAGAAGAAAAAACCAACCCCAAAACCAAAGTTCCGTTTACAAGATCATTGGTCTGTACTCAGCCTTGTCTGAATCTGTTCCACCAATCAGAGCTTGCAACCTTGAATTCTTCTCCACCAATCACAGAAACACACGCACACCCAAACTAAACCAAAAGTGCAATTCGATATGGAAATAAATTATCGTGTCATTCACTCAAAACAGTTGAGAAACACTCCGGGATTCCCCACGTCTTTAAATTCTTTTATACAATCTTCTTTACCAACCAACACTAAAAGAAAAAAACATCCATTAACCGTTGAAAAGAAAGTACATGCACGTAACATGGAGATACAATGCTGCACAGTCACCCAAAACGTTCGAGGAACACTAAGAGGAATTTCCTGCAAACCTTTAAAACAAGGACAATACAAAAAATGTGTTTGCTCATGAAAATACAATGTCGCGCAGTCGTGCAAGACATAACCCCCCCCCCATTTTGCGCGTCCTGTCTGACAAATTGCCAAGAGTGTTGGAAAAAAAACTTTTTCAAAAATAGGGTTTGTAACGTGGGCGTTGCGCGTGAGAGGGAGAGATAAGTGGGCGCTTTCCCTCTCCTGGATGGACAAAAATGGACAAATAAAACCAGGAAAGGGAGAAAGGAAAAAGGGGTCGAAATGATGCAGAAAGTAGACACAGGGATGAAACTCGCCACTTTGATGAAAAACATCCACCTTTAATGAGTTGTCAGTTGGCTGCAGATAAATGCCTTATACCCTTGAAAAGCTTGAGTACCCCTTTCTTGGCGATACCGTTCCCACTAAAAAGTCCAACTTTTAGCTGAAATGTATCACCATTTTCAAATAATTCTATTTCAAAATTGTGGTGTTCTGAGGAATTTTATGGGGAGTACTGCCGTGACGTCACAAGTTCTAAGAAGAATTTTGTAAATGCATTCAGTAACCAGTCTTTACTGATTACATTGGAAGTTGTTTGAGTCTGTGCTTGCCAGTGGTGTTGAGTGGACCAGTGTCCGATAATCGTCAAAAATCGCGAAGTTGTGCACTTACTGTGTAATACCAATCGCATGCACATTTAGACTTCCAACGCGTACGCGTCAATACGAACGCATAATGTGTGTTCAGTGCGTTGAAGTCCTCAGTCTCACACAGGAAATATTTGGGCTTGAAATAACTTTGGGCGTGTCACCGCTGGTTCAGTTGGATCCAGGTCGTGGCAGTATGGAACTTTGTAAATTCAGCTGAATTTACCTGATCAGGTAGCCACGAAAATGGTCGCCAGTTCGCAACCCCCAAATCAAACATTTTGAAACACAATGTGAAGAGCAGGTTTTTATCCTACACTAGGATTGTAGCTCTAACTTCGTACACGCACACAGTAATTGGACGGTGACGAAGTCATCTTCATTCAACAGCTTTTGCCGTTTATTTCGTTGTTAATCCCTTGGACTGACTTGTTTTACAAATGGAGAGAACCCTAGTCCAATTATCACAGAAGATCCAGCGCAGCCTCATGGATACCTGTTTACATTATTTCAACTTGTTACGTTAAGTTACTGAATCAAAAGTCACACACAAATGCACTCTCCACCAAGCAAAAATGACCCATAAATGAATGGACAACATTTTAAACAACCAATCACAAAGTGAACACCCGTTTTGTCAAAATAATGTGCATGAGTGGTTTCTGTATAGGGATGCCATCCTTACTGACTATGCATACACATTATTGAAAAGTAATGATTGTGACTTCTTTATTTCATCCTGTGACATTAATTTCTGCGTACAACTTACGGCTCATTCTGTTACATTCTGTGACTTTCGATTCAGTAACCAAGTTGCTGTGCAAGTCAATTTATTCTTGTTTTAAAGATAATCACTTGCTTTGGGGCTATTGCAGCTTACCTGTGTACAGAAATTGTTTATTTCTATTGTGTGAATTTTTATGTGTGGCCTTTGACAGAAGTGGGAAGTTTCTTTCGCTGTCCAGTATATGTATGTATAAAACGATAAGAATGTAAGCAGTGCGAACTTGTACAAATGGAATAAGAAATAGGAGGATTAAATGGTTGTTATAAGTTTGAAATACATGCAACCGATGTAGCACTGCTCCTTCTGGACTCCCGTCGTATATGATATCAATACATCTGATGTCCGTTACCATGGAGACAACCTGCCTGGTTTCCGTGAAGGATAAATGACACTCTGTCATCGGCTGTTTACAAACGTAGCGTTGATCTGTTCAAAATAACCTACACTTTGTACATGATTGAGTGTATGGCAGAAATGCATTTTCTGAAGGTTTGATGATACAGTTGGTTTCTGTTTTCATGCAGTTAATTTTCTTGATGAAGTTCGTGAAATGCTTCAAAATGCCCACACCAAAACTGTCTGAAAAGTGTCTTGTGTGCCGCATGGAAACGACGTCACCCGGCCACCAAATACTGGGACTCTGCTTAATTGCAATGGAAGCACAGATGAACTTGCTCAAAGGAAGCCGCCTTTCCGTTTGCGCGTCAACACTTGCCAAGCGTTGCGGAGCCGTTAAAATCGTTCCCAGGGCGAACGCAACGAACATGTGTGTTTTTATAATGGAGTCGATTTTTGCATCCGTGAAAGTGAAACGCATGAACGGTTTGTGTACGCAACGCACCCCGAAAAACCATGTATTTAGGGTGTATTCGCGCGATTACTCCTGTTAACACGAGTAGGATGCGTGCACATTACACTCAGGAGTACACTCCCCGCTATCGAGAGTTTCTGTGATGTGCCCACAGACATATGAACGCATAGACCGCCGGTGACTTTGAAAAGTATGGGCAAACAGTGAGCGAAGCGACGGATGGCAGCGCGTTCATTGAGCAGTACGCGCAACGCACTTACATTGCCTGTATTGGTTGCCTTCGATTAGCTTCCCTGAATACACCGGTGTTACGGGAAGCCACGAAATGAGGCTAATCGAACGCTCTGTGTAAGTTTGACTGTGCTCCCAAAATACGTTCCCTTTTTGCTCTTCTGTACCGCTATCTCTTCTTTTCGAATGTTTCAGCCGCATTGTTTCGAATCCCTAAGGGCCAGATTAAGTAAATAGAGATTTTTTTTTAGAATCACAAAATGGCCTCGTAGAATTTTATGGCTGGAAATCATCAACTGTGCGTAAATTCCGTATACTGAGGGGTGTATTTGCCCGTAGTTTAGACTTTAGCCGGGCGCCGCCGAGATCACGAAAACCCCCTGTAGTTTTGAATAAGACCTGGCGGTCTATGCTCCGAGCTGAAGTGCACCCCCAGTCGGCGAAAGAAAGACAGATGGTTACAAGCGGGTCCTTGCAAGCGTTCTGCGTGTACGCAAAACCGTACATGCCGGAGTAAACTAGTTGCGCGCACCCAGCGTACTCCGCGTCAAACGTGCATATACTTGCGCGCCCCTCATGACGCGTCTATGCGGTGAGTACACAGACATTATAAACGCATAGGGTTGCACTACACCAAATACGCGCCCATAGAAAACAGTGCAAAATCGGACCGAAATAGCGCCGCCTGCTGACTCTCGTGAAGAGGTTGGCCTCCGTTTTTTTACTGGCAATTCAAGATTATGGCCAGACGATCAATATTCGTTTCAATTTCATGGGGTTAGCCTTTCTTTTTTTATTCGCCTTTCAAGGAAGATACCCCCAAAACAGCAGTAAAACTAAGCTCTCATTTCTGAATGTAGCCGCCCGCTTCTGTCCAAAGTAGGCCTGCAATTTGGGGCTATTTGTGACAGAAATACCCCGAACTGGAAACAATCAGTTCCAAATTCGGGGATTTATAGAAATAGTTCTATGATGCCTCCTGATTATGGCATGTCTTATTGTGAAAACCTCGTGGGATCACAAAATATTTATGAGCTTGCGCGCAGGAATCCAACCATTTGGTGGAATGCTCCTTTTAATATCACCCGGGGGGGCGCCGGGTTTCGCAGTAAAAATGGATTAAAGCAACGAAAATCTATCCGAAATATAAAAACCAATCTGAAAAACTGAATACGTTTCCTTGTTTTTCTGAAGAAGGATAATACAGTTTTTCTGTTGCCACTGAATGTGGCAATGTTTTGTGCGCAATGACAATCTTGAACAAACGGAGAAATCAAACATCTTCTGCAAAACTGCGGGACACAGAAAAGAAAAACTACCAGAAAGAGGACGGAATTGTTGATTGAACCTTTGTAATTTCTGTTTCCCCTGCGTCCGGGGGCAGTTTTTTGGGGGAAGAAAAAACTGGGGGAATTTCAGGCCCTCTTCCAGTTACTATCGGACAGTATAGTCAATAAGCCCCTCCGAAAAAGAAAAAAAGAACAGGGCGCCCCCTTTTGGTCTGTTGCCATGGCCGCCGCCATCTTGTCTTTACAGGCTGCACCACACCAAATACGGGTGCACCACTACAAATAAATCCCCATACTTCAAAAATATTTTTAAAATACTCACAACTCTCACAGGTGTTCAGGCTGCACAGAAAAATGATGTTCCACATGTCCTCTTTCATTTGCCTTTCAATTTTTTAGTGGGTTGACCAATGAGTTTTTGAGAAATTCTCACCTGAAGCAGACCACCCCTAAAAGGAAGGAAATTTCACTGCCCCGGAAAGTAGCCACTTTCAGACCCGATTGCATCCAAATTGTTCAGAATTGGAAGCCCCGAGTCTGGCCCAGAGGTTCAGTATCTTATTTCTTCAATTCCCCAACTCCGTGGCTCTCAGGACTCTTTAATAAGAATATTTTGAGTTTATAGCGTTTATTAATGAGCTCAGCAGACATACTTCTGGCCTATTTACGTGGTTGCACCCTTGAATTAAACGAAGGAATTCCTTCAGAGTCACGAATATAGCCTTTTTTCAAGTGGGGTTTTCCTCCAGCGTGTTGTGTAAAACCTTTGGTGCGCGGGCTATATCCATGTAGTCATTACACTGTTGCGATCACTCCATGTAGGTGATCTTCATGTGACCATCGATCCAATCGATATGTGGTTGCTTCTACTTTTTTCTTTCACAAAGGGAAAATCGAAACCTCATTGAGTCTATGGATTCGTCGAGTTTTACGCACCGGTAATAACACCTTGTAGAATTCCATAGCTCACTGCATGGTAACTCGTTTTTCCTTGTATCCGACTGTTTACGACAAAATAGTATTTTGTGAAAGGTATTTTGAAAATACCTTTCATAAATACCTCCCAAATTCTCATTGTTCAAGAGAGCCCGTCACAGCTGATGTACCAGTTGGCTACCCACCTTCCACGTATAGTACGCGCGCGCCATTCTAGGAAATGTTTGATTTTTTTTAAACTATACTCGCCAAAGGAATATACCATACTGTGGCTAGAGGGGTGTTTGATAAAGATAACGCAAAAGTGTTGAACAAAATCTTTGGAAATGTATCATTTTCAAAACTTGTTTTTACTTTGTAACTCACAGGTTATTAATGAATGATCCGGTCTTAAAAGAGGGTTTAAGACCGGTCCAGCGAAACAGACGCTGGTGATATCCTTTTCTTTCGCTCCCTTCTCCCTTATTAGTGGATGATCATGGAACAACTTCAGAAAGTTGTTTTATTGTTTGTTTTTTGCTAAATAAACTGTGATTGGTGTACGCGGGGACCAATAGCGGGTTAGCTGAAAAACAGCCAATGAAAGTCGACGTCAGTTCGTAACGAAGTCGATTGATTTCTGCATTACGGCATAATGTACATGTACACGTATACGGATTTAACTAGAGTGCGTTGTTCCTAAAAAAAAAAAAAAATGGGTTGATGCCGGTGTGGCGGTCTTAGCTGCCTCCCGGTCCCAGCCGCCCCTCTTGCCAAATATGGCAAAAATACGTCATGCCATCTCTGCGCACAACAACGGGAAACTCGTCCGTTTAAGTGGCGTGCTGAGCAGTGCAGTCCATGCACACTTCAAGTCGTACATGACGTGTAATGTACACCAAAGATAATCGCACCGCGTATAATTCGAGTTAGTCATGTGGACATCTCAGCACAGAAGACCAACGAGACCTTGCTTGTGTCGTGCTGAAATGTCCAACTACATCAGGGGGACCGCTGGGCCGGGAGACAGCTGAGACCGGCACTACGCTTCGAAACACTGGAGTATAAAAGGGCGTCACATTTGGAGAAGTCGCGCATCTCGTCGACATTACGTTGTCAGTAGCCGATGTCGGGTCTTTTTGCGTTGATATCGGTGACTGTGACCAAGTTTTGACCAGCGAAGACTCTGAGGTGCGTGTGAACAGCCGGATGGATACTTCAACGGAGAGGACCCGGGCCGGTAGTTGCGCGGTGTCACCCTACCGCCAGAAGCACGTCAACCTTCACAACTTTGCCACGGGGTCCCAGAATGTGGATTCCCTGCATCACAATGCAGTCACGGTGGGTACATAACAATAAACTAGCATGGCATTTTCTTTTCCAAAGGTGCAAAAACTGTGTTAAGCAATTAAACACTTTAGGAAACACTCCGTATGGGTTAATAATTTAAATATTATTCGTGTTAGGGTATGTGTAGGCCCCAGATATTGTTCGACAATAAGACACTGACGGGAATTTCAATTATGAACACGAAGTGTTTAGCTTTTAAGCATGTTTAAAAGAGAGATGATTATGTTGTGGCAAAACTAAGGTTTTTTTAAATAGTGTGTGCCTATTTTAATATTGTTAGATGGCCCATTGAAAATCATCTTTTTTTAGATGACATGGCTTATTATTATTTTATTTATTATTATTATTTCGTTTGAAGCACTCTATACAACTTCGTTTCGGATGAAGGTCTTTCTCAAGGTGTATGTTGAAGATTTAGAGGTGTTTTTGCTATTTTTAAAAGGTAATACATGTATTCCAATTTGTAGTTAAAATTTTGCCAATTGGCCTACAATGCAAAAACTGTGTTATCCAATTGAACTCCAACCAAAGAACTATCATAATATCAACATGTGAATATGTTTAAATACTAAAATGTGAGTTTCTCTTTATACCGCACCTGAAGACGATCAATTTGTATTGATCGAAGCGCGTTGAGCAAAGAACCTGTTGCCGCCGTGAAATGGGCTTACTACATGCATGTTGGAGGCGAACTGCCGGAAAATATGGCTTTATGCAACCCTGGTTCTTACCAGAACATGCCTTTAGCGTACTTTGTGCCTAGTCCAAAAGCATTGTTCACCTTCAAGCTAAACATTATGATAAGGGAAGACAATGGTATGTTTGTGCGTGAAAAGAGTTTTCAAGGTTTCTTTGCGTGTTTTGAAGAGTAGGGTCGACTTGAAAAAAAATTGCCACAACTATTTAGCGCTTGACTTACTTTGCCACTTTTCAGTTCTACATCACCGCTCAACATGGGAATTGGTTGACTCCCGATGCTGTCATTCTTACGTGAAGCTAATTGTGCCCCTTTGCTGATGCGAATAAAAGGCACAATTGAAAAGTGCCACAGACGGACGCGTTTCATTAGACAATATTTCTTCCACTAGTCTCTTCGAGTGCAAACGATTGTGTTTTTAATAAACAAGACAATCCTCATTAAGTTAAAGTTAGTTTATTAGAGCCTTATAGGAAGGCCTGAGATAGGCCTAATAACTTCTTCGCTTCGCAAGATAATTTCTTTGGCAATTCTGAGATTTTGTCACTTTTTAAAGATTCCAGAGTAGGCCCTATATATTTTACATAAAGTACACATTTTACATAAAGTTTGAAGCTTCGACGATCTACAGCAAGTCTCATTCCTCATAACACAATCCTCCATCCTTCGAGAATTCTGAAGCTTCCGAAATAGACTTGAATTTCAAGGCCTGGTGGAGACAGTGCAGAATTTCTGACTTGTAAACAAGCACAGTGTAGAATGCATGTACATACGTCCACAGTATGTATGCAGCACATCCGAAGTGTGGGAAACATTTTGACTAAAACGACTGTTTTTCTGCTGAATGTTATGGCTAGTGTGAAGCTCCGTGTTCGGAGAGACGGTGCAGGGGTTCGATTCTCACTCCATCCAATCGGACCGGTTCGCTACCCAGACCCACCACCGAAGTACTCAAACAAGCGAAGGAGTTCATTCAGCAATATTACGCTCACATCGGCAGGTAAAAATGCTTGAGTATTTGGTTTGCATTGTTTTTTTCTAACAAATATCCAAAATCATTAGAATATGTATTTTATCTCTTTCTGTCTTTCTTTTTTTTCTTTTCACCATAAAATACATGCAGGCTTTTCTTCCAGACCATTTGACCTTTATCTTCGACCATGTATACCAACCCCGATCACGAGTGGTCCGTATATCGCTATGACGTCATCGGGTATTATTGCAAGCATTGAAAGTTTGATATTCTTTAATATTTTAAATCAATGTAAAATCAGCTGAAAGGTTCCTCCCCTTACTCGTTGCGGAAAATGATAATGTGAATTGAGGTCTTCGTTTGTTTTTACCATAGATACAAAATCACCCAACCTTTGCTTTTTGTAGAAACCAAGTTTTGGCAAGATAGTATTGCTCATAACTTGCACCGGTGACGTCATGAAATACTCGAGCACTTATTTAGTATGAGGTTGATGAAGTTCGAAAATCATGTTCCGTTGATGCCTGTGGCGAAGTGTGTTGTAATCGTCTCAAGATTTGGAGGTACATGTACAATGTCCTTTATGCAGACAAGGCATGTGGGAGGTTTGAAGCTGATGACGTTGTCAGATTGCAAGATTACAACAAAAAAAACCTCAAAGGATTGAATGGCAAGACAAGCACTGTTTACAGCGATTTTTATGCTTACCAAGATATTCACAACTTAAATGGCATCGTTTAACGAAATAAAATTGTCAGCCCGATCGCGCATGCGTTCGTAACTAATTGACGAACGCTTATCTCCACTTTTTACTTGTGTTGTCCTTTTTTGTTTATTGTTAGGGCTTAGTTTGGTTTATTTTTCATGCAAGAAATAACTTGATAATGACAAGTGTTATTTGATATGGCACGACACGATTCGATGTCGTGTGTTCTTACATGATATACAGCTCGTTGGTGAGTTGTTCTTTTCGAAATCTCACACATGATTTCCAGCGAGGATCTTCCCGACACCCCCCCCACCCTCGTTATGTTTTTCTTTAAATCCCAAACACCCCAGTTTTCAAGTTCACGGAGAGCACACATAGAACGCTCAGTTTCAAGGTCTGGCTTACTGGGAAAACGAGACCAGAACAAAACTCATCACCCGATGTGGGGCTGCCGTTCGACAGATGTATTGTTATAATTTTTCCCAATATGCAGACAAGCTACTAACATTAGTAGCTGGGCAATGTTACCCTCATTTTTCACAGTCGCTGGACTGTGACCTGTCTTTTCAATTGTGCCGCCTTAACTTCTAGTGCGTTTGCCACGGTTCAAATCGTTGGTCTCTTTTGTGCGTAAACAATTTTGTTATCTTTAAAACCGACTGCTGCATACTATGTTGCAGTTCCAAAAATCGGTTGATTTTAGAACATAAGAAAAGTTTCATTTTTTTTTCGTTATGTATAATTGTGAATTCTCATCATACTCTTAAACCACTGTGGTCCATCTCAGAGCCAATACAGACGCTCATGCGTCACGGTTGGCAGAAGTCACTGCTTGCATTGAGACTACCGGGACATACAACTTGACGGAGGCCGAACTGACTTTCGGGGCCAAGCTAGCCTGGCGGAACGCCTCGCGATGCATTGGTCGGATACAGTGGTCGAAACTACAGGTGGGAAGGACAAGGAGATAAAGTTAGCGATAGATTTTAATCACCCCCCCCCAAAAAAAATCTGCTTCTTTCGTGCAAGGATGGATCGAGAGTTAATTCGGACAGGGTTTATTTTACCCGGAGGCCAAAATTTGAGAGTTGTATCAAACCTTGATAGCCTTCCTAAGTAACGAAGTCTTTCTTCTCTTACTGTGCCAAGGCCTCCTGTGTGGGGCTGATACCCGTTCAACCCTTGGATCTACCAGTTGCACTTCCAGAACTCAAAGCTCAATTCAAAGTTCGTCAAGACAGTGTAGCAAATTATATGTTACTGCCCCCTCGTTCGTGGGTGTGAATAGGCCTTACGCGTATGACGTCACGTTAGCTGGTATTTCTTCCCCCTGGGATACTCTCCAGTAAACCTTTTTTGCATTCATTGTGATGATATTCAAATAGCAACGTACAGTCTGTGTCAACAGCAACACATGAACTGTATCCCAGGGGATGGGGTATACATCCCCCTCCCCATATTGACAAGGGGGACGTGGTATTGAATCATCCACCCCACTTTTTCGAGGTGAGAAAAATTGAGGATTGTAAAATAGTTACATGTGTCTGACTGTCCAGCTTTCATAGTGTTCAAGCTTTCAAATAGCGCTAAGAATGGCAAAAACAATTTAAAAAGCCACAAATACGTCGTTTTTTATGTAAGGTCCTGCTCCTTTTTTTGTAAAATATTTCTTGTAGTTGTTTGACGCTCGCAACGTACGCAATACTAGAGGCATGTTAGAAGCAATATGCAAACATTTGCTGTACGCAACCAACAAGGGAAATCTAAGGTGAGTCATTTCAGCCAATGTCATGATTTTGAAAACCTTAAGTTTGTCAACATATTTTTTTTATTTCATGTCATTTGTTGGTCCTGCCCACCTCCCCACTCTCGTCTCCGGCACGATTCCTAGCTTGGGCATCATATGGGTGTAGTTTTTCTTTGATTATCGCCTGTGCCTTAAGGTTTTTTCCCCTAGTTCTTCTCGATTTTCTCCCACAAAACAAGAATTACTATTTCGATCTCCGACTGTGTTCCCTGGTCAGACAAAGATCGTTTATTAAAGGGCTAATGTGGCCTTACAGCTGCAGATGCAAATGACTGTACCGGCCAATTAAATAATTACATGTAAATAGAAAATCCGACACCACAGTCTGCAACATTCAAATAAGACGGTCTGCACCAGGGCTAGTTTAGACTGTTTTGTGGCCATTCGATTTTGTCAATAGATCGGCAATAACTGTGTTTCCATCGCGCACGGATGGGCACCACGACTACCGAGTGTGGAACACCACGCTGATCAAGTACGCCGGGTACCAGCAAGAGGACGGGACGGTCATTGGCGATCCGGCCAGCGTGGAATTCACAAAGGTACGGTGAGAAGGAACTGTTTCAATGGACACCTTACACTTGGTACTCGGTGACCATTCCTTCGACATGGCAGGGAACCACTGAAAAGCCCTGAAGTGTAATCTCTGTATTGTAGACACAACAGTGCATCTATTAGCTATTCTACTGTTCGGTTTGATTGCGACCTGGATACAAGAGATTGTTTCCTTCTTCGTCAAAGTAGGGAAAATAATTTTAATGGACTCAATCGCTGCAAGTATGGGCCAATTCTAAATTCGCTTTTCTCGAAAAAGCGAACTGTTGGATACCAAGGACACTTATATGACTAGCTGTATATTAG
The DNA here is from genome assembly GCF_001949145.1 of Acanthaster planci. The sequence continues at coordinate 194,314 of NW_019091385.1, read as the reverse complement.
ACGCATATATCATCAGAAAAGTCACCCCGAAACTTTTCTAAACCTTTCGAAACTTTCACTTTTTTCTTGTTTTAAAACCAGCAAGGTACTAAAATTGCAGTTTATTTGCAATCGGTAAAGGTCACTTCACGGGACAAGCGGCAAACAGTCTTCAAATATTGCCAAATCGACAAGGATTGGGCCTATTTCTCATCCTGACTCGGATAATAAGATGATATTAGAGTACTGCCTTGCCCCAATTTCAACCCACCGTGACGAGAATTCTGTTTTCAACAGGCAAACAAATACCCTGGCAGTACAATCGTTGAACTCAAATTTATATATTTTAACCCTGCTCACAGCGACTCAAACTATCACTGCACTTGTCCCCTGTCGCTCTTGTCATTGAATAGAGCAGTTTCAAACATAGTTGCTCACACCTTGAATTCTTCGACATCTTGTTAACTTGCCAGATTTGCCAGAAGCTAGGATGGAAGGGATCCGGCGGACGGTTCGACATCCTACCGCTCGTGTTGCAAGCCAATGGCGAAGATCCGGAGTGGTTTGACATTCCGGAGGAATGCGCCATGGAGGTCAAACTAAGCCACCCTGAGTAAGGCTACATCCGAATCTCTTGTCTAGAGCTAGGTCTAGGTCTTCACTCCATTGGAATTGCGTGGAGACGGGCAGGCAATAGACCTAGCCGTAGCTCTGGAAGCCCATTTCGGACACGGCCTAAGTCTTCGGATTGAGTCACTTTATGACACCAAACAAGAGTGTTCCCATTCTCGAACACCTGAAAGTTTTAATTTGGACTTTTACCCTGCCCAACGTGTATTTAAACATTGTATGCTCAGTGTATGCCCCGAAGGCTTGTGAAAGGGCAGGACAAAAGTCCCAAATTAATTCCATCTCCCTGGCGCAAACCCATCTTTGAAATACCTGAAAGTTTCCCGCCTTCACCTTTAAACTGTAACTGTACATGGAATTGCGATTAGTGTAAGTCAGTTTTTCACGCACGTGTAAACACAAAGAAAATGTCAAGTACTTTCGATTATCATCTTAGCGTCATAAGTCATAAGACTCACAGCATAAACGCTAAAAACTCCCTTTTATTGGTCATTGAATAATTTAGCCTTCAAATAAACTGCCATTTTGATCCTCAAATGAATTGATTCTTAATTAACCACTTCAAAACCAACATTGATAGTTTTCCTCTACAAAATGATTCGTGAAAAGCTTATGTCCGAAACTGGACACCACACCACGTTGAATCAACACTGCAGTTCTGGGCATTTTGTGGCAAGACAAAAATTAGTACTGCTTTTTGTGGGTTTAGATTCGACTGGTTTGCCGAGCTGGGTCTGAGGTGGTATGCAGTACCTGCCGTCTCTAACATGATACTAGACGTCGGTGGACTGGAGTTCACGGCGTGTCCCTTCAACGGCTGGTACATGAGTACCGAGATTGGAGCCAGGAATCTCTGTGATACCAACAGATACAACCTCCTGGAGGTAGGATTGATAGAAAAATGGATAGATAGATTGATAGGTGGATTAGTTGATGAATAATTGATTGATTAGTAAATTGATAGTTTATGGAGAAATTGAAGAATTGAATAATTGTTTGATTTGATCGATCGGTTGATGGATGGATGGATTGATTGGTTGGTTGATCGATCGATTGATCACTTGACTGAAAAACTGGCCGACCGAGTGACCGACTGACAGACTGAATAATTGCTGGGTTGATCGAGATTAGCTGCCGAATTTTTTTAACGCATATAAAGGACTCGTACCTTAGATTTATTGAATGATTTCCACTCTGTGTAGACGATAGCATCCAAGATTGGCTTGGACACAACTTCCAACATGACACTGTGGAGGGACAAAGCTCTGGTCGAAGCCAACGTGGCCGTCTTACACAGCTTCCAGGTATATCTTGTAGGATAAATATGACAAAATAGCACCGAAAATCATGAACATGCCTTCAAGTCGGAAACTTATCCTTTCCATTTACCGAGCGAGACCTCAGAGTTTTTTTTTGCCTTTTTGTTTCATCAGAAAGCTCAAGTGACCATCACAGATCACCACTCCGCCTCTGAGTCCTTCATCACGCACATGAAGAACGAACAGCAAGCTCGTGGGGGTTGTCCGGCCGATTGGGTCTGGATCGTCCCGCCAATGTCGGGCAGTGCCTGCCAAGTCTTCCATCAGGAAATGTTGTACTATACCTTGAAGCCTTCCTATGAATATCAGGTATGAATCTGTTCGTTTCCATCGTCATCCAGTCTCCATAAGTATCATCTGAAATATCACTATTAGCATCGTTTCCATTGATTACTTTGGCCTTTTGTCTTGTTATCGAATTGCTTTGTCAACATCGCCCTGGTATGAGGTTATTCCTTCAAGGGGAATGACATGACTTGTCTGGAGGTCTCCTTGGACATAATTTGCCCGACCAAGATCACGAGCCATCACTTTCATGGGCGCATTGAGGCAGCAAGCAACCCTTAAGGCTTTGTAACATCTGTACTTCCTTTACACAATTTGGTGAAAGAAATTAGCCCGTACCGGTGTTAAGAATAATTGGGACCACCCTTGTCTTTTTTAGGAGTGTAAGTTAAATGTTGTTGATAACGGGATATTTACTGACATTCTTTCACAAGGAACCAGCCTGGAAAACCCACTTGTGGAGGAATCGTTCGTCTGAGTCCGGACAAGGCACAACCAAGAAGACTTTCAAGGAAGTTGCAGAGTAAGAATGTTTTCACGGTGCGCCATGATGGAGGGCAGTTTATGTTATTACATTCATTGGCCATGAAAGGTCAAAACGTCTACTCAAGAAAATCACGCGAGAACAGTTGCCTTTCCTCCATGGTGGCGCACCGTGCAAACACTCTATTGTCACCACTGAAGTAATATTATGAGTTAGCAGAAACCTTTATGGAACAATTTCGACAGGAGTGCATGGTGTGGATCTATACAGGAGTGTTTTCTCACGGCCTTGTGTTCTTTCACAAAATCTAAACTCGCAAAGAAAAAAGGTCAGTTGTGGTCAAAAATAGTGCAGTATTGATCATTACATCCTTGGTTAAACTCCAAATACGTATGTGCTCATTTCACATGATGTCTGTATGGTCCTGCCGTAAAACTTTTATTTGCGAAAATTGCCCACGCAGCTATCAGAAGTGTGGGTATTGTGTGTCTGTCAATTGACTTGGCTCATTCTTCACCGCTGGGCCTGGCTGCGCCCAAACTTTATTTATGGAAGCCAACTGAGTGAGCAACCATTCAGTAACTCGAAGACCCGGTTGTGGGGCATAAAGTACTTGGAATTGTGATCACGCTTCGTTTAAAATCATTTTTTCGTGGATACAGTCACTGCGCTATCATGGCGCAAAAGCCACCGCGCGTCTCTCATGTTGTCGTCAGCAGGTTTGTGAACTATTGAAATCTATTCCGTGGCAATTTTAGTTTAATAATGGCGTCATTGTATTCCCCATGCAAAAGCTGGTGTTATTGAAAATTGAATGTAAAAGTTAGGAATTGAGGTGTGCTTGACCTAGAGACAGTAACCCCAGGCCTGCTAAAGTTGCAAACGATGGCAACTTTTTGCCACACAGTTGAATGTCATGGGTTAAGTTCTCTTTGGGCTTCTCAAACACAATGGACACCATTTTTTTTTAATTCAGTTGTTTTCCTGTACTTTGACTTTGTCTTTGAAGGGCTGTTCGCTTCGTGGCTCGGTTGATGATCAGGGCTTTGTCCAAACGCTTCAAGGCCACCATACTTTATGCTACCGAGACAGGGCGATCGAAAAACTACGCAGAGAGAATTCATAGGATGTTTAGCACTGCCTTCCATGCCAAGGTATCTGCAGATTAAAGAAATCGCAGAATGTTTCCAAAACAAGATTTTCAAGCCGAAGAAAAATAATACAGCCAAGTATTAGAACATGTACAAAAATATATTTCAAGCATGAAGAAATCCTGGCCAGAGTATGAAGCACACATCAAATTATTTTATTTTAACAAAGGAAATTATTAGGTATTTAATGTTTTTATCACACAATCTTTTTTGTTTGTCTTGTTTTCCCTCATGCAATTTCAACAGCATTTTCTGGTGACTTTACCCTTTCTGTTGGCTGTCAACATCGTTCCATCAACCATAGGTTGTCGTCCTTTCCAAAATGTCTGCTTTGTTTGGTCTGTTCCCTGAAGGTGTTATGCATGAATGAATACGATGTCGCCAACTTGGAACAGGAGGCTTTACTCCTGGTCGTGGCCAGCACGTTCGGTAACGGAGATCCACCCGAGAACGGCCAGGTACGAGGACCTCAGCATGCCCGACAGTTACCCGCCTTGAGCAGAAGCACCCCGTCATCGGTTGAAAAGAGCTATAATTGGCGGGGAGTGTTCATATGGTTGTTAAGGACGCGACTGTATGCATTTCACAGTCGTTCGTGAACACCAAAGAAGTCTCCGTTGCTAGGAAAATTGCGCCCTCTCTAGGTCCCCCCGGCCCACAGGCCCTACTTCGTGTCTAAATTCACTGTCGGAGAGCTTAAACGCACGCGTCTATGGGAAGTGGCCAAAGCCGCTCTCCTGTGGCTTTCATAGATGTCCGTGGTACTTTTAGCCACAGCCATGACATCAGGCCAAAGCTTTAGATACCTTCCATGTTTAATTTTTTTTCACATGCATAGGCTTTGCAAAGCAGCAGTTTTTCTTAGTTGGGCGGGATGGCTCATGATCTTTTGCGCGAACTATCGATCTCTTTGCGTGATTTGGAAAATGGTAATAAAACCGGGAAATCATACAGGATAGACCAATCGCACTGAGCGATCAGGCGATCGTGCAGATCGGCCAATGGCGCCCATCATATGGTGTACATGTATTGTAAGGTTGGCTCGATCTGCACGTTATTTTCACAGCAATTCTTGAACTCACATTGATTCCTTCTCAGCAAAAAAATTGCCAGCGACTAATTCTTTTCAGCGTTAAGCAGAAGGAATAAGCTTACTTCTTTTCAAACTTTCAGTCTCGAACTACTATGACGTATGACCCCTTAATGATGAAACATCAATAGTTTGTTGGTTGAGCTGACTTAGACATCTTTCTCCCTTCAGTCATTCGCTCGATATATCATGGAGAAGGCGAAGAAGGAGGAACGCAAGGCAGACAAGATTGCCAGGTAAAGTTTGAGCCCAAGTGGGAATCCTCGTAGGCTTCATTTCAAGCCGTTGGTTAGGGTTAAGCCCCTTCCGTGCGGCACCGCGCTAGACAGTATACCGCATACTGTACAGACATTCACTCGCTACGCGTCGCGCTGTGCCACGCGATGGAACTCTAACGGAGAAGCGCGTTCTTGCTCAAGCCCAGCAGAGCGCGTGATTGTCGACTCAAAAACTCAAGAGAGACAATCAATTTGCTCGTCGCAGTTGCTAACAGCAAAACAGAAAAATTGAGGAAAATTCTCTTATCCCTTTTAGAAGCACCTGTCTGCTGTGGATAAATAGTAACGTATTACATATTGGATGGTGTGATGGTTGTTATCTCTACATTTTAGACATAATGAATTCCACTATAGGCAGAAATAGTGGGATTGAGTCACTGCTTGTTTAAACCTGTCGGTAATTTGAGCGTTCATCTGAAATCAGCATGGTCTTTGGTGCGCTTAAAGTTCGCCTTCTTCACATAATCAACGAAGGTATCCCTTTCCAAATGATTGTGTTATACAATGGCCCTGACGGATATCTTTGGAGATCATGCTGCAAAAATAATCCCTGAATGACTTTTATCAAACAGCTAAGCTGCAGAAATGTTAATCGCGAAAATCAAGCCACGGTAGTCAGAAAAAGTCACCTTCATAGATAATTCTACAGTTATTTTTTTTTACTTAGACGTAACAGCAAGGTTGAGTTGGCGCCGACGACTGATTACATTTCTTGCGAGAAATTCTGCGACCAGCCAGTCCGAATCGCTCCCAGAAAAATCCTCCGCGCGAATTCCGTCACATCGATGGACGAACCCTCGCGCCCTCTGAGCGCTGTGAGGTAACCAAATAGCTTTTGACTTACCATCTTACACTGCAAACCTTGGTGTTAATTCAAAACCCTCTGCATGTGTCCATACAGGATGCCCCGTGTGGATACTTTGAGTGTAAATGTAACACCAATCTAAACCTTGGTTTTGTGTTTCTTTCTCAAAGACCAGACAGATTTGGTATCTTTTTTTATCTGTTTGTAGGTATTCCGTCTTTGGTCTAGGGTCGTCGGCGTATTCAAACTTCTGCGCCTTCGGGCATGCCGTCGACGAGCTGCTTGAAGTGTTGGGAGCGGAGCGGCTCCTGGAAATCACAGAGGGAGACGAACTCGGAGGACAGGAGATTGCCTTCAAGAATTGGGCACAGGAGATATTCAAGGTTAGTTTGAAGTCGTTACAACTCGTCAACAAAATGCTTGGACACGATCTATTTTATTCTGGTTTGAGAATGGACTTGAACCTTGGACCTCGAAATTGCCTTCTGGAAGTGAGCTCTATGTTGGCAAGTTGCCAGATTAAACTTTCCTTGCCTAACCAGATGATGATTCAAAAATATCCATAAAGTTTCTGCACCGCATATTTCCTTGTGTGTCATTGCCCAAGTTACTTTTTCCTGTCAGCGTTGAAGAAATCCAACACAACTTTTGAAAATTCTTAGGCCGCCTGCGAGACTTTCTGCATTGGAAGTGACGTGAACATCGACAACGTGACAGCGTCCGTCGGCATGCCCGATGCCACCTGGGCGGCGGAGAAGTACCGAGTCACGGCCGCCGACTACCAGGCCAATCCTGCCGACCTTAGCCGTACACTCAGCGATTTGCACGGCAGGATGGTTCTGCCTTTTCGTTTCAATTCGAGGACGAACCTCCTGAACCCACTATCACGGTAAGGTGTTACGTGCACAGCTTATGAATTTTACATCTAAATGTTCTTTTAATACGGGCGTTTCACAATAGTGTGCCCCAAAAGTTTGCAACGCATTGGCCAATCACAATGCGCGAAATCTGTCAAAGGGTCGACCGTGTGAATCGGCCGTATTGTACAACATTCCAGGTTTAATCTGACAAATGTTCCAACAGTTCCATTGAATAATATCAGAAAGGATAATTGTGTCCATTTAATGCCAAATTTTCCTTTTTGGGTTTGGTCTTAAGTAGCGGCCTGGAAGGTTCTTTTATTATATTTACGCCTTTGTCATAGTCCATGGATTTGAACAAACATGTATGACTTGATAGTTGGTTAGTTTTAGACCTACAGATATGATGTGCCTGAAATGCAGCTGTCGCTATTTTATTTTCTTGAAGGCGATCCACAATCCTTGTGAAACTAAACACCCAGGATCAAGATGAGTTTACCTTTGAGCCAGGAGATCACGTGGCCATCTATCCAACCAATGACAAGGACTTGGTGGAGCGGATTCTGCGCAGAATCGCGTACGAGAAGTCACCTGATACGGTCGTCAAAGTGGATCGGCACGAGGCCAAGGTCACGGAACTCGGTGAGTATCAGTGGGATTGAACGAGAAGACGAGACTTTTTGGTGAGACTGGCCGTACAATTGTAGCAGTAAGATTTGCAATTTCTCATTTTTTGAGAATATTCCGTCTTCTTCCGTACTCAATGATTTGCAATCAGGCACCGTTCGTACTTGGGTCTCCCACGATCGCCTGCCTCCCTGCTCCCTCCGCTACGCCTTGCTGCACCTGCTGGATATCACATCGACGCCTTCCCCGATGTTTCTCAAGACGCTGTCTCTGCACGCCAGAAGTCCTCTGGAGCAGAAACAGCTGTCGACCCTCGGCGAGGTATGAGCACGTTCATCTTCAAGCCACTCAAACCCCACACAAGCGACTTTCACGTCTGCCTCACCAAAATGCACCGAGTAACACAGTTTTATATCAAGTCACTACCGTTTGGAGTGCCTTACACGGAACGCAGAATAGATGCAGCTTGCTATGTCCCACCAAACTCAGCATCACGTGACCTTCACATCTTAAATTAACTTGTAAACAATAATAGGTCCACATCGTGTAAGAACCAGTTTCAATCGAGCATACAACAAACCGACATCGTGTGAAGCCGTTAGATTACCGAGGACTTCTCCGTTTTTCAGTCCTCACAAAAGGGACCACTTAGGTCCTCGGTTGCGATGCTTGTTTGAAATGTGTCCATAGCACCAGTGCTCGTCTGTTCACATTGCCAAGCATTTTGATTTAAGTAGATGATACGTAGAAGACTACTAACCACATTGTCAGAAGTAAGCGTCTTTACATCAAAGCATATGTTCGACAGTTTTGTCCTTTGCTCGATTTGTCTCTGGAATTTTCTGAAACCCTCCTTGAAATGTCCTCAGTCGTTTCTGCGATTTCTTACTGTACACTTCTGTTCTCCTTTTGTTTTAATATTTACTGCACCTGCACCGTTTGCTGTGATGTGTATGTGTGTGTTCCTTGCACTGTATAGCTACTCGAAGAACATGTGAGACAACGCAAAACAGACAAGGTTTGCTGTGGTACTTTTTATTTGAACCCTATTTTTATTGACAACGTCATTCCACTAAACAGGTATGATAAGAAACTGAAATATGGCTCGGTGGCGTGATTTGGATGATCGAGTTGACTGTCAAAATTCTTTTCATATCACCTTGTTTCGGCCTTGCAAAGACGGGCCTGGGAATGGGTCATGCGCTTTCCGAGTTCATACTTTCCATGTTTCGTTACATCTTGGATGGAGATTAGAGAGAGGTTTTACCTGGGGTAGGAATGCCTACTGTGTCATCGTGTGAACTGACCCTATGGGATTTGAGGTTCGTTTTGACGTTTTAAGAAAGAATGGTATATTTCACACGGACCGATGTTATAAAGTGAAGCCACTTCTGGTCTTGATTTCTCCTTTGTATTGTAACAGTCTTTTTTCTTGTTAACATTTTATGAGTTTTGTAATTGTACCGAATGTGATTAAGACAGTTTTCACACTGTGCCAGTTGAGACGTGAATTTTTTTCTGAAATCGTGGCCTCGGCTTTAGGTTCTTCTGACAGTTCTTTCACGATTCTAGGCACCTCTCCTTGAAGACAGTGTCTCGATAGTTTATAAGCTTTTCTGATGTAAGAACTCGGAATTCTGTGTAACGAAACCAGACTTTGGAGATTTAGGCCAAACCTGCCGATGAAACGGGTTTGAGAAGTGGTCTTAGAGTGTAGTTTTACTTCCTCCTCAGGGCTCAGCCGTCTACGATGAGTGGCTCTACTCCTCGTTCCCAAACCTAGCCGAGATCCTCGAAGCATTCCCCACGCTGCGGGTACCAGCTTCGCTACTTCTAACCTTGCTCCCACTCCTGCGGCCTCGCTATTACTCCATCAGCTCCAGTCCCGAGATGTACCCTGGGGAGGTTCACATAACAGTTGCTGTAGTCCAGTACAAATCAAAAGGCAAGCTCTGTCTACCATCAGTTTTGACTAGTGACCTTTGCAATCTGATTGGTCATTGAATAAACCTGTTGTCCGCTGATTGGCCAAACGCATGGGCATTTTGCATAATTATAATTGAAAGATATACTTTCTTATCTGTAGTTTTTAAACCTTTTCAAGGGAACCTAGCACCAGAACAGCCATTTTAAAAAGGATAGTCATTTTCATTACAAAAAATATGCATTTTTGAGTTTAAAGTTAAGTATATGCCACTCAAAAGAAGAAATTGCTTAGAAAAGAAAAAAAATGATAGTTTTTCTTAATCTATTTTGCAGTCAGTGGTGCTGTTCGTCGAGGAGTTTGCTCTACTTGGCTGGACTCACTCAATGATAACGACGTTGTGCCTGTCTTCATCAGGAAGTAAGTGTGGACCCACAGGGATCGGTGATAAAACGATTGACAATTCTGGGCCTTGGCAGTCAACTCTGGTATCCTCAGAAATCATATAGGACTCTTTGTCCATCTTGATCTGGAAAAATATATCGAGTCAACAACTAGTCTTTTGCGATGGCCCCACCGACGGAGACAAGCGCCGTGATGACTGCTGCACGGAGCCGTTATTCCGTGAGAGTCAGTCTGATCAAAACCCCAAGACAGTGCTTCCATCATCAAAGCGGGCCACCGGGAATGTACAGAGAAACGTCACTGGATTTGTCTATATTTCATGGTATCAATGCTTACCTGAAGCAATGTTAATCTTTCTTTATGACTGTTTTATTTCTTGTCTATGTCAGGGCACCATCTTTCCGCATGCCCGAGGACCAGACAGCCCCCATGATTCTCGTCGGGCCCGGCACGGGGATTGCTCCCTATCGCAGCTTCTGGCAACAGCGCCAGCACGACCGGGAGGCCGCCGGCCAACCAGAGGGCGGCCGCTTCGGTGACATCACGCTCGTGTTCGGATGCAGACACTCCAAACTGGACGACCTCTACCAGGAAGAGAAGATGTTTTCCAAGGAAGAGGGCGCCCTCACCAACGTCTGGACCGCGTACTCCCGGGAGGTCTATTTACCCAGAGTAGGTCTTTCGACATGTGAATGTTCACGAATCACGCAAACTGCTCCGTTAATTTTCACCTTTAATTTTTCAGATGTTATTATATCAATACTTTAATTTTATGGTTGAATATTATTAACAACATAGATTTCTTCTCACGGTGTTACAGACATACGTCCAAGACCTTCTTCAGAAGAACGGCCAGAAAGTGTACGAGACTATCTGTGGAAGACGAGGTCACATCTATGTATGTGGGGATGCAACCATGGCAGCCGGTGTACGCGTTGCCATAGAAACCATCATCGCCAAGCAGGGAGAAGTGACAAAAGAGAAAGCTAAGAAACTGGTTGAACGCCTCAAGGTAAAGCTAGCCACTGTATGATGTATATATTTACAAGTCAAGACAGGATGAAGTTTCCCTCTAGACTTTGACGTATGTTTAATAGTATAAATCTTCGTTTCCCATGATGGTACTCGATTCTCACTTTTTAATTTGTAGGAGGAGAATCGATATCACGAGGACATATTTGGCATCACGCTCACGACCGAAGAGGTCACGGAGAAGCTGCGAGAACTAAAAAAGCGAACCGAGAACAACAACAAAATGTCGGTCAAGGAACTGGCTGCGCTCCGCCTGGTATGTCCTAGCCCACAGTGACAATAACGGTGTTGCGACCTTTTTTTATATAACAAAGAGATCTTTACTGGGAGTTAAAAGTGTCGAAATGTCCAAAGAAAAGTCCCATGTGAGCACGGCTTATGGGACCGAGTGACCTACCTGAACTAGAGTGCCATAAAATTTGGAGCGGTTGCCCACGCAGTAAGTTTCATTTAACCAAGTAACCAAAATTCTGGAAGTGGCTTGGCAAATGCGAACTGACTGTGCACGTGAACACGTCTTAGATTATGCCTGATTTCGGTCAAAGCAAATGTGTGTATGCATGAAGGCCTAAACTTGTTGCAGTTACATCCAAGTTGTTGTTCGTTAAATCATGAAATCAATAAATATTTCTGATACTGATAAAGATCCCCTATGATTGGAGACATCGGAAATACTTCATATCCCTCCTTTGCCGATTTCTATGAAGTTTATCAAAGATTTTTACGGGCATTGTGGCAGTTTTCTGTTTTTATCCACTTTTCTTGGCCACACAGGCATATATCTTGACTCGAAAGGCCGGTCTCGGACTTCGAACAGCCAGTGACGACGTGGTGATCCAAGCGTGCAGCCCGTATTTCCTCAAAAAGGGGAGGGACCGAATCATATCCGCCCCTCTTCCCTACAGGTACAGACACTTTGGAGAGTTTGCAGGGCGCCCTCTGGCGGGCACTTTTTACTCTCGTTGCCACTTTTTGGGGGTGCACCGTGCAAGCTCTCTGTTTGACGCCGCGAAAACTCGAATTCGCATTTGATGTCCAAGAGACACGATCGTAACATGAAAGAGGAAGTATCGTTGGGTTGTTTGATAGCAGGCCATCACAGTTTCAGCAGTGCAGTACATGTCACTGGAAATCGGTATGGAAAGTAAGATCATTGGATGCGTGATTGGCCCGCCCGTTGGTTTGTGAAGTATTTTCATGAAGAACTTCGTTACTCTTGCTCTTTTCGGATGCTCTGCAACGGAACCATTTCAGACCTTTATTAACTGTCCTTTATCTGTTCTTGTTTTTTACTTCGACAGAAGTCGCCCGCTGCAGTCATACTAACACGGAGCAGCCTGGAATAAAAATCGCACATTATGAGACTACACGATTCAAACTATTATTATGTGCTGTGGAGATACCCTAAAAATGACGATGCATACAAATGTACAGTTATTGCGCCTTGGGCTTTGGTTTGTCGTGAATTAATGCTTGAAGTAATCACTTTGTGAAGCCTTGTGATGTAACATTTTGTTCTCTTGAACAAATAATAGCAAATAATGCAATAAAGACAGCACATGCATATGGGGAGCTTAGTCAAAAAGACAGGCAAGGCAGTATCGTTATTGATGTTGTGAATGAAAAGATTTTCCTGGATAAAATCAGACTTATGAATATGTACTACCTTTCGTGCATTTTGATCTGCCTACTTTTGAGAGTAAGTTTATTTTGGAGATTAGAGTTTTAAAGTTTTAACCAAGACTTTTCATTGTGACGGTAATGAATCATTACAATTTTTAGGTATCGATTGCAGTGATTTGCCGAGCATGATGCTATAAATGATTTGATAATAAGAATTTTTGAAAAATGTTTAATTTGCGTGGGGAGCAGTTGCTCGATCTGCACGATTTGGCGATCGTGCTTCGAGGACAATCGTGCTGCGCCATCGGTCAATCCATTTTGAACTCTTTCAATTTCCTTTTCTTAAAAGCAATTTTACACAACCGTGAATAACAAAGAAAAGGTAATCCAGCCGATGGTGGAAATGTTGGTTGACAGATCGTGCCGCGAGATCGACCGGCAGCGCAGCTGTTAACCGACGCGATTGCGCCTAACACTCGTTACGAGTGGACTTGGTAACTTCTTTCACATGTATACACAACGCTGATTTTTGCAATCTTCACACAGTTTCATGGAAAAAACACCACAGGAAGTATTCTTCGATGTGAGCTCCAGTTAAGGAAAAGGGCTGCATTTTAATTTTCACAAATTTAGTATCGATTGATCCTATCGTTGAAGATTAAATTTTTAAAAACGAAATAATGTATTCATTTTCTAATCAATAAACAAATGTTTTACTGGTAAACTGTTTTTGTCTCCAGAACTTAAGGCAATTATATTACTCAGCAATTAAACTGAAAATTGACACGAATGTTATAACAGAACGATTTGTCAAAATAAAAACATATGCCGGGTGCAAACACTGTTGATATGTCTGGGGAAATGTTTTCATCGATGTTTCGTGCAAAGCAATTCCCTTCCCCTAGCTAGGCTTTGTCAAAAGTTATGACCCTCTAATGGTGGAGCAACATAAAGTAGTGCGACATAAACTCAGCTGGAGCATGCTCAGAACCAAGAGCGGAGCGATATTAGACTGAGGTTGCAGGCCCAGAGCCCCGACCAAATCACGATTTGCTAATTCTTGGTGCTATTTTGTACTTGGTTGATTTCCTCCTGAAACGTCGCCTAGGAATCTTAACTAGGAGGTCACGGGGAGGGTCGGTATCTAAGTCTCGGTCATGATGTATTGTAATTCTGTTTAGAGGTCACGTGCGTCACAGAACTAGTGATGTGTTGGGGCAGGTCATTCTATAATTCTATACTTTTAGAGCTTTTTGTGCTTCATAGACTAAATAGTTTTCAAAAAGAAAGGATTGGAGCTACCCACAGGACTACCAGCCTTATTTTCTAAAAATAGTGGTCACAGCAGGATCCTCCAAATTGCATTTTGCATTGTAAGCATCAATTTTCAACTTACGACGGGTGGCGGGCTTTACGACTATTTTACGGGTGATAATATCTGAAGAGAAATATCTTTAAAAGTGACAAGTCAAGCCACTTTTTGAAAAGAAAATGAAAAGATGATTATGCAAGCTTTAATTTGATAGGTGACTTGAACATCTGCGACACTAATGAGTATTTTTCCTAATTTTTGAAGTGGGGTATATAGCCACACACACACAAACCCATGTCTGTGTGAATAGCACTATTGTCGTGGGCAGTTACGCCCTCTTAAAAATTAAGTTCTAGGGAAAGCGAAACAGCTGCAGAGGGCGCACTTCACAGGGACAGGAAAACTCATATCGGTGGTTCCCGGCAAAATAGGTGTTTTCCGATACGCATTTTTTCCTGCTTACCAATGATGTAAACAGGTGAAGTTTCCTTGGAGATTGCGACCGCTGTGGACGGTTCCGTCTTGTTTTCAGGTGAGATTTTTATGTTTATTCGCAAAATAATGTCGAGTTTTACACAGTTCTATTTGCGCCATAGCAATTATTTATTGAATTGGATAAAATTAAAAGTAAACTTCAACATTCTGTTTCATGTTTGCAAACCAGGCTAAGGAAACTCTCGTGCTAGTCTTTTATTACGCGATTGTATTGCATCTGAATCGTGAAATTTTTTAATGGAAAGTGAATATAGGCCCACGTTCAGCAAAAGGCGGCAGTGCGTAATGACAGCAGAAACCTTTGAAAGTGAAAACACACTGTCGTATTTATAATGACTGTTTAAGACCGAATAAACACAATTTTTCATCTTGGGTGAAGTCAGTTAAGTTATCATGGTTATTGCACGATTGCATCGTCACATCGTGCTAGGCCCTACTACGCACAGTTGATTTTGTATGAAATCTCTAACTAAGCCTAACTTTCCTTTTCCAACAAAAATTTCACAACTGCGAATTAGAAAAAAAAAGGGATTTGCTGACAGTGGAATTATTGGCCAATCCAAATTGTGCATTCAGATTAACTGACATGTAGAGATCAAGCAATGCTCAACTTCTAGTGTATGTGTTCTAGGCTAGGCCTATAGGCCCCTGTGGGGTATTCTATAAATTTTTTGTGTCCCTATTACATCTGACATATGATTTTGTAAGTTCAGAACACATTCTCTAAGTTTCCACGAGTCATGAGTTGAAACGGATTATCTGCCAAACAAATAGAAGTAGTTTGAAATCAATTCCAGTGATATTTCCATGTCAAATGACACAGGTCAGGTGTAGCAGGGACACAAATATGTCACAATTTTGGTCACTGAATTCATACAGTGACTCATATCTACATCTATGCCAATACTAAGAAACCCCACTTGGCGATACTCATTTTTTTCATGATTTATTCAGTTCTTTGTTAAGGTAATTATTGCGTAACTGGCATCATGGCTGACCAAGACGAACAGCCGCCGTCTGATGAGTTGACTGCAGAAGTCACCGAAGATAACGCTGCAAGCCAAGATGCACCCGAGGAGGAGATGGCGCAAGGCGCCGAGCCCGAAAAGGAAATGAACATTACCAGTGAGCAGCCAACCGATGACACGCACGAGGGACAGGAAGAGACAAAAGATGAAGAAATGACAGATGAGACGGGGAAGGAGCAGACTGCAGAAGATGCTGATGAGGAGAAAGAAGAGGAGGCAGCTGAACAATCTGAGGATGTGGGAGAAAACGAGGAGCAAGAAAAAGAAGATGGAGGAGATGGCAAGGAAGACGGAGAGCAGTCGGCATCCAAGATGGCAGAGGAGGACGACGGGGAGGAGCCACAGACCATTGCTCCACCCCCTACCGCAGAGGCAGGTGCCTCGTCGCCCCAGCTGACCAGGGAAGCCACCGAGGAGCCGATCCAAGAAGAATCCACCGAGGGCCTGACGGCAGACTCTGCCGTGGAACCTGCGTCTGACCAGGGTGGGGAAACGGTCAAGCCATCAACACCCGTGGACAAACCGGCCCTCACACCACCAGTTACTGATCGACCAAGCACAGCCAGTTCTGCAGCTTCAAATGTTGAAGTCTCCACCAATGCCCTAGTAAGTGATATATTTCAATGTGTCTGAATTTTTTGGTCAGTCTGTTCATTACCAAGAATTCAAATAAGCAAAAACTACTAGAAATTAAAAAAATATTGGTTTGGAAGTGAATTCAAAGTAAATCTTATATTCAAAATAAATTTAGTAATTCTAGAACTGATTATCTGTGTACCACTTTCATTTGGAATCATCTTTTTATAGGGTTTGTGCTGGTCGTTTGGTGTCAACAAGAATGTCCCGACAATTAATCTGACCAATCAGCTTCGTCGGATGTGTGTCTACACCACCGGACACACAGCCGTGCTGTATAACTTTGAGAAGAACACGCAGAAATTGCTGCAAGGACACGTAAGTTTCATTTCTCTCGTTTATGGCCATATATCTTATTCCGCAAATTGATATCTGAGTAGCCCACTGTATTTAAGAAATAAATTTATCAGATGTTTTGGTTGAATTTGTTATTCTAATTGTTATTAATTTGCAGCAATTGAGGTCTCTCGTAAATTGTGAGGATTTTTTTCTGATGTAAAACTCAGCTACTCATGTTTCCTAGTTTAATCATCGGAATGAAAGGATAAGCATAAAAGGAAAGTGCATGCAGAGGCAGATGTGAAGAAGTAGTCATTCTATAAATTTGGGGTCCAAAGTGTGCCATTTTTCCGTCTCTGTTACTTCCGACATGTATACCATCTGACATGTTTGACAAAGGATGTATCGTTGAAATTAATTTCAAACTATTTTTATTTGTTTGGCAGGTAATTTGCAGTACTTATTTACTCTTTGAAATTAAACAATTAGTTCTTAACATGAAGAATCAAATGCCAGACGTAACAGGGACGGGAAAAAAATGGACCCCAAACTTATAGAATGACCATAAAATCTCTTCTTTTTTTAAAATTCAAACGAAAATTTTGGTCTGTGTGTCCACCAGCAAGGCATTTTACCTCAATGTCTTGCATTCTTTCTGTAGAGCAACAACATCACTTGCACCTGTGCTAGCCGAGACAAACGCTGGCTGGCCACCGCTGATAAGGGACCCAACAGCATGGTGATCGTGTGGGACACGTACACTGGGTATGTTATCAAAACTTCACAAAAATATCACGTGAGTTCTGTTGTATTTACAACACAACAGTGCTATAGTCAGGTTCACAACAAGTGCTTTCATAAGTCCAGTCACAAGACTTGTTACAAGACATGGGCCATTTTCCAATACTCAACTTTGTCTCCATCTCAGGCTTCGTTCCCAAAACCAATCCCCGATTGTGGGCCTGAAGCGTTTAAATCAAATTGGATTACTGTAATTTTTGGCTCTCTTGCATCTTATTTGATGTTATGTGGCACTATTAGACTGATTACTGCCCTCACAGCTTCAAAGTCAGCTAGCTAAAAAACAGTTGAAGCGTGAGACGGAGGCGAAGTTGAGTATTGGAAAACGGCCTTGGTGCTAATGGCTGGACTTGTGACAGAGGCATGCTTTCGCTGCAGTTCATTTGAATAACTCGGGACTCAACTTGAGACTGGATGAATAGATATTGCCCAGACTTTCAGCAACTTGTGACAGAACTCAGTTGACCAATTCAGAAGTCAGTCATATTGAATTAAAAGTGAGGTTAACTTGCTTATTTTGGAAACCTAAGAACAAAACTGAAAGCAACAAGAACAGTTCAATGCAGATTAATTTCATGTACGATGATTTATTTCAAAAAAATTGATTAAAAAAAAAGTGAGGCGTGGAATCCAAAATGGTCTGACTCCATCACATTTGGAACATGACATTGAGTGAGATAGAGTCAGGGAACATGATCCAGAATGGCTTCTTTGTGAATTAGATCTGTTGCTATTGCTTTGCATAGTGATACCGAGACATTTTGACATATAATGTGTGATATTTGCTGCGTTTCTTCTTGAACGTGTACGCTTTGCTAAATTGCATCAACGCCTTGTCCTTTTACACTGTGTCCTTGACGTTTTCTGTCTTCGATATTGGCTTCATTTTTTCCCTTGTAGGACTCCTGTTCAGACAATATTTGAGGCCCACAAGGATGGAGTGGTTGCCATGGCAATGACTCCGGATGCTAAGTACATCGTCACCATGGGAACCATCCCTAACCAGGTATGTTACTTGGCTGAGTATCATTTTGTTCAAGTTCACTCTTTGTTTAATCATGGTTTTGCCACCCCGAAATCTTTAGATCCACTCCCCACGCAAGAATTGCTCACTTTTTTGTCATAAACAAAACTGCCTAGAATTGTCTTTTGACAGTGCATCTACAGTTTCCCCAAGTTCCAAAATTTTCCCTGTACCTTAAAATTCTGGAAAAAGTTTTGCTCTTCGAAGAAAAATAAATCAGTCTTCCCACATGATAAGGGTAGTCCTATGATTGTGAATTATGGTTTAGCCCTCTGGAGTCAGTGAATGGTTTTAGCCATAGCAGAGGTGACCACTGATTGGCTGTCTCTTGCAGTCTCTCTCCATCTGGGATTGGACGACGGATGGCGAGACCCCGGTCTGCTCCACCCAGCTCAGCAGCAGCTACGGCCAGCAGACGTACGTCCACTTCAATCCGGACGACACGAGCCAGATCGTGTCCAACAGTGACAGCCAGGTCGTATTCTACGCATGGGTAAGCAGAGCTCAGTCAGGTCCATTCACTCTGAAGGTTCTGTTGGCAGGGGAGGTGCCAGGATTGCCTGGGTCAGGGATGGTGGCAGACCAGAGATGGTTCAGTGGATGTTTGATGGGGTTTTTTTTAGTACCTAAAAAAGGAAAGTTTGAGCCCTAAAACCCTTCAGGGGATCTTCTGTTGAGCAGAGAAAACCAGATGATCATTCATCTTTCATTCGCCTTGAGCGGACGTACCCTTTCAGCGGTTTCCAAGAGCCATGTTGGTAGAGAGTGTTCATTTTGTTGGTAGCCACGTAGCGGTAACGCATGCATTTTGTAGTCTTTTGTGAGCCAGCGAAGTGCAGCTCCCACCAGAGGAGCCTCTGTTGCTCGGAAAGTTGCACCTCCACTTTGTCTCGCTCGGGGGAGATAGGTCAAGGGAGTTGAAAGTATTCTGTGGTCCAAAATTCCCAATAGAGCATGCTGTTAAGACAGCCAGATTCCCAATCCTTCACAAGTTCCAAATGGTCTGATTTTCCAGAACTTTGCGAGTATCGAAAATGGGAAAGTTCATACTTTTAAGTAGGCACTTAGGAATTGTTGGTATCCTTTAGGAATTGTT